>NC_069401.1:51955453-51992953 GCF_026875155.1 Cherax quadricarinatus | reverse complement strand
GGGTCAGCATGTGACTTGAGATTCGAGCCAGTAGAAATTATTCGATATTTCCTGACTAACGCAACACAACCACCACCATCTCTTGGCCAATTCTTAATTAGTATCGATGTGCATGAACGTGTTCTCGCAAGCCAAGACAGATATTAATCAGTCTGTACGTTGTGTGGCCAGTCAAATTATTTTCTGACAGGTCAGATTCCTAAACAGTTGGAATCCTCTTCCAGCCGTCAGATTTTTGATCGATCATTCAGATTGGTCTTGATTATTTAGTTAAACTAATCAGACAGTTTTTTCCTTGAACGATCAGATCATTATTTTTCTTAGCAGTCAGATTCTCCTGTGAATGAACATGAAATCTATTTACAAGGGTAAGGATTTTCCATGCAAATCTAGGTATGCCTATTAGGTAGAAACTTCATCATTAGCCAGACAAGAAGCCTCGGAAACCTCTGAAGCTCTCAGACCTCCTCTGGTTACAAACACAATACATTGACAAAATACATTGACAAAAATACACTACGGAGTAAAACAATGCAGATAACAACTCAGAGCTACATCTCGAATACTTCGTCCAGCTCCCCGACAGTGGGCCGCATGCCCAGAATGCTGCAGGCATTTCCTCTCTGGATCGCGACACTGAGTCTCTGAAAGAGGAAGCTGGTCGCCTCGTGGTCCTTGGTTTCTATGATGAGTTTTTCACCCAACTCATTGAGGAACTTTAGTGCACACTTTACCCTATGCACCAAGGGTCTCCGACCCAATTGGGATGAAGTTATTGCAAGGGGGAAGCCTTCATATTTGCGGGACTTCTGGGTCTCCCTGTGGCTGGCACCTCCATCCCCTTCAGCTACGGAGTATGGCAAGTAGGTGTCAGCCAATGTGGTGGCACAGGTGTAGTCCCAGGCAATCTGCTTTCCATCCTTCCAGGGTAGCATAGTGGCTCCATCAGGACGCTTTTGACTTCCGTCAGACCTCTGCACTTGGGGTTCCCGTTGAGCTGGGCAACGGGCTGTGGCGAGGCTTCTCTTTATGATGTCATTGACATCCTCGTGTCTGGCATACTTCCCTTCTGATGTGTGACACACGAAAATATTAATTCCGAATTGATCAGCCGTCGCCCTGCCGCAAATACACCTATGTTCGGTGAGGATGGGGGCGGCTAGGCGAAGAGCAATACCAATCCGAATGGTCTGTGGGTCGAGTCGAGTGCCCAGGGAGGAATTGGGAACAGCTAGAAGGAAATCTCCTGAGTGTGGTACCTTCACTGCTAGGAGACTAGCTTTGTCCTTTCCTGAAGCGTTGGTGAGCATTGTGTTGGAGATTTTTTCCATGATCGGTTTGTCTCAGTGGGACTGTTTGTGTTCTTTGGGAGGAGCTAGTCTACTGGAGGAGTCTGCAAGGGTGTCCAACTGCATCGCTGTTTCAGTAAACCTGGGGTCTTGAGCTCCTACCACGTCTCTCAAGCGTTCGGGGACAATCTTCTTGACTAGTGCACTGGAAGCCAAACACGAAGACAGAAAGCAGATAAAGTTACCTGCATTGCTGTGCGCACCCCTGTACCTCCCAGTCGAGCGCACACACACACACACACACACACACACACACACACACACACACACACACACACACACACACACACACACACACACACACACACACACACACACACTCACACACGCACACACATACACGCAGTACCCAGCCTGGCTGGTGTCACCTCATAATACTGGAACATTCTTCCTACTTTAAGTTACTTGTAGTGACGTTATAGAGAAGTCAGCAAGAAACCGCTAAGGTACGCACGGCGGGTCGCACTTCCGTATGTGGCAGACGCTGAGTAAGTTATAACAAGTGAATGTCGTGCTGGTAACAAGAAATATACTTCCTCCGGTGAAACTTTGGGTCAGAAAAAGTTATAACGAGGCGGTAACTACAGTGCGTGAGTCGTAAGTTATGCTTCCATCTGCAGGACCTTGCGTAAACTGTCGTGCTTGATGATGCAAGAGACGACGCGATGACGCAGTGGTGCAATTCCTGATTCACACCAATCGCCAGTCTCCTCCTTCTTTGGACTCATGACGTCACTGATCGCTAACCCCCCCTAACCCTTGGCAATGACGTCACTGGAATAAGCGACTCCAATGACCTTAAAGTAACAACCATCCATGTGAGTCTGTGTAGGGAAGTGCTGGGAAGCTGTGGAATTCTGAAAATAAACTTTCTGACACACACGTAAATAAACAGAGACTGATACAGACAGACCAACAAACACACACACACACACACAAACACACACACACACACACAAACACACACACACACACACACAACACACACACACAAACACACACACACACCACACACACACACACACAACAAACACAAACACACACACACTAACGATGAGACAGGGCCAGGAGCTATGAATCGACCCTTTCAATCACAATTACGTGAGTACACGCAAGCACACACACACACACACACACAACACAACACACCACACACACCAACACGCGCGCGCGCGCGCGCGCGCACACACACACATACACGCACACACACACACACACACACAAACCCCACACCCCCACAAACACAAACAAAAAACACACACACACTCTAACGATGAGTAAGCCAGGAGCTTTTAATCGACCCCTGCAATCACAATTAGGTGAGTCACACAAGGACACACACACACACACACACACACACACACACATACACAACCACCCACACACACACATACAAGCACATACACGCACATACACCGCACACACACAAACACGCCACACACGCACGCACGCACATACACGCACACACACACGCACGCACAGACACAGACACACAACACACACACACACACACACAACAACATACACACACACACACACACACACACACACACCACCACACACACACACACACATACACACAACAAACACACACACACACACACACACATACACGCAATACACCACACACACATACGCACACACAGACACAGACACACACAAACACGCACACACACACACACACCACACACACACACACCACACACACACACACACACACACACACACACACACAACGCACGCACGCACATACACGCACACACACACGCACGCACAGGCACAGACACAGACACACACACACACCATACACACACATACACAACACACACACACAAAACACACACACACAAAACCACACACACACACACACACACACACACACACGCACACACACACGCACGCACAGGCACAGACACAGACACACACACACACACATACACACACACATATGCACACACACACACAAAACACACCCCACACACACACACACCCACACACACCAGTTTAACATCTCCCCATGGGTATTGAGAGAGGGAGCAGAGCGCTAATGTGTACCCTAACAACAATATTCAATACATCTATCGAAACGGGGAATTGCCTGAGGCATGGAAGACAGCAAATGTAGTCCCAATCTTTAAAAAAGGAACAGACATGAAGCATTAAACTACAGACCAGTGTCACTGACATGTATGTATGCAAAATCATGGAGAAATTATCAGGAGAAGATGGTGGAACACCTAGAAGAATGATCTCATCAACAGCAGCCAGCATGGTTTCAGGGACGGAAATCCTGTGTCACAAACCTACTGGAGTTCTTGACATGGTGACAGCAGTAAGACAAGAGAGAGAGGGGTGGGTGGGTTGCATTTTCTTGGGGCTGCAAGAAGGCGTTTGACACAGTTCCACACAAGAGATTGGTGCAAAAATGGAGGACCAAGCAGGGATAACAGGGAAGGCACTACAATGGATCAGGGAATACTTGTCAGGAAGACAGCAGCGAGTCATGGTACGTGGCAGGTGTCAGAGTGGGCACCTGTGACCAGCGGGGTCCCGCAGGGGTCAGTCCTAGGACCAGTGCTGTTTCTGGGATTTGTGAACGACATGACGGAAGGAATAGACTCTGAGGTGTCCCTGTTTGAGATGACGTGAAGTTGATGAGAAGAATACACTCGATCGAAGACCAGGCAGAACTACAAAAGGATCTGGACAGGCTGCAGAACTGGTCCAGCAATTGGCTCCTGGAGTTCAATCCCACCAAGTGCAAAGTCATTAAGATTGGGGAAGGGCAAAGAAGGCCGCAAACGGAGTACAGTCTAGGGGTCAGAGACTACACAACCTCACTCAAGGAAAAAGATCTTGGGTGAGTATAACACCAGGCACATCTCCTGAAGCGCACATCAACCAAATAACTGCTGCAGCATATGGGCGCCTAGCAAACCTCAGAACAGCATTCCCACATCTTAATAGGAATCGTTCAGGACCCTGTACACCGTATACGTTAGGCCCAATTGGAGTATGCGGCACCAGTTTGGAACCCACCCCCTAGCCAAGCACGTAAAGAAACTAAGAAAGTGGGAAAGGGTTTTCAACAAGACTTCCCAGAGCTAAGAGTATGTCCTACGAGGAGAGGTTTTAAGGGAAATCAACCTGACGACACTGGGACAGGAGAGATAGGGGGGGGCATGATAACGACCCTACAAAATACTGAGAGGAATTGACAAGGTGGACAAAAACAGGATGTTCCAGAGATTGGGCACAGTAACAAGGGGACACAGTTTTGGAAGCCAAAGACACAGATGAATCACAGGGATGTTAGGAAAGTATTTCTTCAGCCACAGATATTTAGTAAGTGGGAAAAGTTTGGGAAGCGATGTAGTGAGGCAGGATCCATACATAGCTTTAACAGAGGTACGATAAAGCTCACGGCTCAGGAGAGTGACCTGTAGCGTCAGTTTAAGAGGCGGGGCCAGGGGGCTCGGGCTCGACCCCCGCAACCTCAACTAGGTGAGTACAAACTAGGTGAGTACACACACACACACACACACACACATGGTGGGTGCAGACGTGGGTGCACAAGCTCCGAGAACCTTCGTGTTTTTGAGGCGTGCAATAACCCCTACCAGTGGATGACAAAGCATGAACAACCTACGAGTGATAACTATAGTATTATGAAAAAATTCGGGAGAACCTGAATCAGTATTTTCTTTAAAAGTGCCAAACCTGTGGACTACTAGCACTGTTGCCCACAGAAACCCATAAAAAGATCAAAGTGAGTGGAACGGTGACACAATACCACCTTTGTTAACAAAGGAAAAATGTTTGGGCACCGAATGGAGGTAAAAATTAATAACTAAAGGAGAAAGAAAAATAAATAACAACAGGGAGGTGGCATAGGGCCCGCTAGCATGACGTCACAACATTGTTCCATTATAACATATAAGTGTAAAAACCGTGGAAATGTATTCTGTCATAAGTGAAAAGTGAAATCATTGAGGAACGCGGATGCATGAACACATATGGTTAAAACATCACGGTTGAAGGAGTTTGCATCCCTTGCATACACATAAAATATGAGGTAATTTTTAGGTGTTGAGGGAGGGGCTCGATACCATAGTGCGTTAATTTGAGTACAGCAGTTCATGGTCGACTATATCGAAAGCTTTACGTAAATCAGTGAAAATGCCCAGTGGGACTTCTTTCTTTTCAAGTGCGGTATATATTAGTTCTAGCATGTGTATGATAGCATCATCCGTGCTTTTATTATTCCTGAATCCAAAGTGACAAGGGTTTAATATGTTGTGTGAGACGAGGTATGAACAGATCCGTCTGTGCATAAATTTTTCAAAGATTTTAGAGAGCAGTGGTAAGTTAGATATTGGTCTACAGTTATTCAAGTCAGCTTGGTCACCTCCTTTGTGGATCGGAGTGACCCTCGCTATTTTGAGGATTGTTGGGAAGGTAGATGATTCAATGGATCTGTTAAAGAGCGTTGCAATAATTGGTGACAATACTTGAGAAGCTTTTTTGTACATAAAAGCAGGCAAGCTGTTTATGTCCCCTGCCTTGTTTTTAAGGGTGTTTATGATAAGTGTAACTTCTATGGGGTTGGTTGGAGCTAGGAATAGCGTATTTGGGTAGGTACCTATGAGGTAGTCTGATGGACGGTGTTTACGCTTGGTATTTTGTTAGCTAGATTTTTACCCATGGTGGAGAAGAAAACATTAAGTCTGTTCGCTGTTTCAGTAGGTTTGAGTAGGGGTTCATCTGATTTTGTTAGTTTGATTGTTTTGTTTTTGGATAACTTTTTATTTCCAAGAATTTCAGAAAGAGTTTTCCAGGTTTTTTTCATATCACCTTTGATGTTATGTAGTCTATTTTCGTAATACAATTTTTTAGATCTTCTTATCAGGCTGGTAAGTGCTGATGAGTAACGTTTAGACTGTTCTCTAGTTATTTGACCCATTCTATACTGTTTTTCATATTTGTGCTTTGTGTTAATGGATTTGAGGATGCTTGGTGTTAGCCAGGGATTATTCAGTCTCTTTGCTGTGATCTGTTTAGTTTTTTTTGGAGCAATGTTTGGAATAGAGGCTTCGGGCTTTTTTTAGAAAATTATTTATACATTCATTCATATCTGTGTATGTTTCGAGCTCATTTTGCCAATCGATGTTATTCATAGCTGCTATAAAATTGTTAACTGCTGTCTCGTTATGTAGTCTGAAGGTTACTTTAGTGGTGTCTTCTGGCAGTTTGCCCAGATTAGTTATGAGAAAGGTTGAGTAGTGGTTTGTAGTGTTGTCTGTGATTATGCCTGATTTTAAAGGGGATATGGTGTTTGTCCAGATGTGGTCTATTAAGGAGATGCTTGTCTCGGTGATTCTTGTAGGTTTAGATATTGCTGGTAGCAACAGGCAGTTACTCATTGTGTTTGTGAATTCGGTTACTTGTGGGTCCTGGTCGTGTAGTATGTTAATGTTGAAATCTCCTGTTAGTAGTAGGTGGTCTTTATTCATGTGTGCATCAGTAATCATGTTTCCTAGTTTTTCACTAAAGTGGTAAATGTTTGACTGTGGTACTCTGTGGATGTTTATAACTGTGAGGGTTTTTTGCAGGTCTTTTGATTTAAATTTGGCTATGATATATTCTCCATGTTCATCCCTTGTGCAGAATTTATCGATGCATTCGAGTTGATTTGAGTAGTATATAGCTGTTCCTCCCCCTTGCTGGTCTGTTCTACAGTTGTGTATGGCCATGTAGCCAGGAATGGTATAGACATCTGTAATATCAGGCTTAAGCCAGGTTTCTGTGAGTGTGATGATTGATATATTGGAATGAAGGGAACTGAGTAATGCTGTGAGGTCATCATAATGTTTGCTCAAGGATCTGATATTGTATTTAAAGATGTCTTTGCTTGGTCTGCTGTGTAGTAATTACAGTTACTGGTTGATTCATGTAATTCATTTAGTAAAAAGTTTACATCAGAATCTGTCTGTAATTATAGGATGAGAGTAATTTTACAAACTAGATTTTCTGAGTAAAATAACATAAGAGTTATATTGAATCTACAACTAGACTTATGAATAAGACTCTGTAATTATTCTAAAACTTGTAAAAAATTAAAAGAAAAAGGGATTATTACAGTACAGATAATTCTGTTATACAATTAAGCTTGTAATAGCACCATACTGCAGCACCAGTATGGAACCCACACCTAGTTAAACACGTCAAAAAATTGGAGAGAGTATATCATGCGAGGAGAGCTTAAGAGAATTCAGCCTGATGACACTAGAGGATAGAAGGGATAAGGGAGGACATGATCACAACGTATGAGATACTGAGAAGAACTGACAAGGTGGACAGGGCTCGAATGTTTCAGAGATGGAAGACGGAAACAAAGGGCCACAGCTGGAAGTTGAAAACCCAAATAAGTCATAGGGATGTTAGGAAGTACTTCTTTAGCTTTAGTGTTGTCAGGAAGTAGAATAATCTGGAGAGTGAAAGAGTGGAGGCAGGAACCATACATAGCTTTAAGAAGCGGTATGATAAAGCTCTAGGAGCGGGGAAAGTGACCTAGCATCGATACATACAAGACTAGTCAGCGAAGAGATGGGGCTAGGAGCTATGACCCAACCCCTGCAACCACAATTAGGCCAGTATTTTACTAAAACTAACCTGCAGACATGTCAAGTAATAAAATGTAATAAAACCTAATCTAACCTAAAATAAACACTTCTACCTCAAAAACCTAATTTAGCATATCTAAACCTAATTTATAAACATATCAAAGCATTAACCCTAACCTAACCTATCCTAACCTTTCGCTACCTAACCTAACCTTAAGTTACCTAACCTAACCTAAACTAACCAAACTAACCTAACCTAATCTTACATCACTTAACCTAACCTAACCTTACACAACCTTTCCTATCCTAACCTAACCAACCTAATCCTATCCTATCCTAACCTAACCTAACCTATCCTAACCTAACCTAACCTATCCTATCCTAACCTAACCTAACCTAACCTAACCTATCCTATCCTATCCTAACCTAACCTAATCTTACATCACTTAACCTAACCTAACCTTACACAACCTTTCCTAACCTAACTTAACCTAACCTAACCTAACCTAACCTAACCTAACCTAACCTAACCTATCCTATCCTGACCTAACCTAACCTAACCTAACCTATCCTATCCTAACCTAACCTAACCTAACCTAACCTAACCTATCCTAACCTAACCTAACCTATCCTATCCTAACCTAACCTAACCTAACCTAACTATCCCATCCTATCCTAACCTAACTAATCTTACATCAATTAACCAACCTAACCTTACACAACCTTTCCTAACCTAACCCTTAATTTAACTAACCTAACCTAACCTAACCTAACCTATCCAACCTACCTAACCTAACCTATCCTACTAACCTAACCTATCCTATCCTAACCTAACCTACCTATCCTATCCTAACCTAACCTAACCTATCCTAACCTAACCTACTAAACCAAAACCCAACCTATCCTATCCTAAAACCCAACCTAACCTATCCTAACCTAACCTAACCATCTAACCAACCTAACCTAACCTAACCTAACCTAACCTAACCTAACCTATCCATCCTAACTAAACCCAACCAACTAACCTATCCTAACCAACCTAATCTTACATCACTTAACCTAAACCTAACCTTACACAACCTTTCCTAACCTAACTTTAAACCCAACCTAACCTAACCTTTCACAACCTTCCTAACCTAACTTTAAACCCAACCTAACCTAACCTACCAAACCTATCCTATCCTAACCTAACCTAACCTAACCAACCTATCCTAACCTAACCTAACCTAACCTAAACTATCCCAAAACCCAACCAACCTTATAACCTAAACCCAACCTATCCATCCTAACCTAACCTAACCCGAATAACCTCCAGTAACCCCAAACCTAACCTAACCTAACCTATCCTACCTACCTACCTATCCTATCCTAACCTAATCTACCTAACTTACATAACCTAACCTTTCCCAACCTAACATAACCTAACTTTAAAACCCAACCTAACCGACCTAACCTAAATTACATAACCTAACCTAACCTAACGCACGTAACTAACCTGCCTTTCCTAACTTAACCAACTTAACCTAACCTAACTACCCTTAAACTAACCTAACCTAACTTTAAACCCACTAAAACCTAACCTTTAAACCCACCTAACCTATCCAATCTAACCTAACCTAACTTAACGTAACCTAACCCAACCTAACCTAAATTTACATAACCTAACCTAACCTAACGCAACGTAACCTAACCTAGCCTTACCTAACTTAACCAAACTTAACCTAACCTAACCTACTTTAAACTAACCTAACCTAACCTAAAGTAACTTAACTTAACCTAACCTACTTTAAACTAACATAACCTAACTTAACCTAACCTAACCAACCTAACCTAACCTAACCTAACCTATCCAATCTAACCTAACCTGTTGTTAGGTAAGACACATATGCAACAGTTAGGTATCTTTATTTCGAAACGTTTCGCCTACACAGTAGGCTTCTTCAGTCGAGTACAGAAAAGTTGATAGAAGCAGAAGATACTTGAAGACGATGTAATCAGTCCATCACCCTTAAAGTTTTGAGGTGGTCAGTCCCTCAGTCTGGAGGGACTGACCACCTCAAAACTTTAAGGGTGATGGACTGATTACATCGTCTTCAAGTATCTTCTGCTTCTATCAACTTTTCTGTACTCGACTGAAGAAGCCTACTGTGTAGGCGAAACGTTTCGAAATAAAGATACCTAACTGTTGCATATGTGTCTTACCTAACAATCTGTCGGTATTTTATACCATTTTAATGTTCTAACCTAACCTAACCTAACGTAACCTAACCCAACCTAACCTAAATTTACATAACCTAACCTAACCTAACGTAACCTAACCTAATTACCTAACCTAACCAAACTAAACCTATCCTAAGCAAATGTAACGTAAGGTAACGTAACGTAACCTAACCTAACATAGCTTAACCTAACCTAACCTAACCTAACCTTACTGAACTTTACCTAACTTAACCTAAAATAACCTTACCTAACTTAACCTAACTTAACTTAACGTAACGAAAAGTAACGTAACGTAACGTAACGTAACGTAACGTAACCTAACCTAACCTAACCTAAACTAACCTAACCTAACCTATCTTAATCTAACCTAACTTAACGTAACGTTACGAAGCCCCGCCACTACAACTACCACCACTACAACCCCGCCACGACTACCACCACTACAATCACCGCCACGATTACCACCACTGCAACCCCCGCCACGACTACCACCACTACAACCCCCGCCACGGCTACCACCACTACAAATCCCTCCACGACTACCACCACTACAACCCCCTCCACGACTACCACCACTACAACCCCCGCCATGACTACCACTACAACAACCCACGCCATGGCTACCACCACTACAACCCCCTCCACGACTACCACCACTACAACCTCCACCACGAATACCACCATTACAACCTCCGTCATGACTACCACCATACAACCCAGTCCACGAATACAACCACAACAACCCCCGAAACGCCTACCACCACTGCAGCCCCCGCCATGACTACCACCACTACAACCCCCTCCACGACTACCACCACTACAACCCCGCTACGACAACCACCACTACAATCACCTCCACGACTACCACCACTACAACCCCCTCCACGACTACCACCACTACAACCCCCGCCATGACTACCACTACAACAACCCACGCATGACTACCACCACTACAACCCCCTCCACGACTACCACCACTACAACCTCCACCACGAATACCACCATTACAACCCCGTCATGACTACCACCACTACAACCCAGTCCACGAATACAACCACAACAACCCCCGAAACGCCTACGACCACTGCAGCTCCCGCCATGACTACCACCACTACAACCCCCTCCACGACTACCTCCACTACAACCCTCGCCACGACTACCACCATTACAGCCTCCTCCACTACTACCTCCACTACAACCCTCGCCACGACTACCACCACTATAACCCCCGCCACAACTACCGCCACTCCAACCCCGCCACGACTACCACCACTGCAACCCCCGCCACGCCTACCACTACTACAACCCCCGCCATGACTACCACCAATACAACCCCCTCCACGACTACCACCACTTCAACCCCGCTACGACTACCACCACTAAAATCACCTCCACGGCTACCACCACTTCAACCCCGCTACGACTACCACCACTAAAATCACGCCCACGGCTACCACCACTACAACCTCCGCCACGACTACCACCACTAAAATCACCTCCACGGCTACCACCACTTCAACCCCGCTACGACTACCACCTCTAAAATCACCCCCACGATTACCACGACTACAACCCCCCACAACTACCACAACTACAATCACCGCTACGACTATCACTACTACAACCCCCGCCACGACTACCACCACTACAACCCACGCCACGCCTACCACCACTACAAACCCCCACGACTACCACCACTACAACCCCCTCCACGGCTACCACTATAACAACCTCCACCACTCTACCAACACTCAACCCCACTATACTAACACCACTGCAACCCCCGCCATCACTAACACCACTACAATCCCGATACGACTTCCACCACTACAACCTCCACCACGACTACCACCCCCTACAACCCCCACCACGCTACCACCACTACAAACCCCTCCACGACTACCACCACTACAACCCCCTCCACGGCTACCACTATAAAAACCTCCACCAATCTACCAACACTACAACCCCCACTATGACTAACACCACTGCAACCCCGCCCCACTAACACCACTACAACTCCCGATACGACTTCCACCACTACAACCTCCACCACCGACTACCACCACTACAACCCCCACCACGCTACCACCACTACAAACCCCCCCACGACTACCCCACTACAACCCCCCCCACGGCTAAACCCCTTAACAACTCCACCAATCTACCAACACTACAACCCCCACTATGACTAACACCACTGCAACCCATGCCATCACTAAAAACCACTACAACTCCCGATACGACTTCCACCACTACAACCTCCACCACGAAATACCACCACTACAACCCCCACCACGGCTACCACCACTACAAACCCCCTCGACGACTACCACCACTACAACCCCCCCCGGCTACCACATAACACCCCCACCACATCTACCAACACTACAAAACCCCCCCTATGAAATACCCACTGCAACCCCGCCATCACTAACACCCCTACAACTCCCGATACGACTTCCACCACTACAACCCCCCATCGCCTACCACCACTACAGCCCCCGCCATGACTACCACCACTACACCCCCGCCACGACTACCACCACTACACTCCGCCACGGGCTACCACCACTACAACCTCCCCCCACGACTACCACCATTCAACCCCCGCCACGGCTACCACCACTACAACCTCCGCCACGACTTCCACCACTACAATCACCCTCACGGCTACCACCACTACAGCCCCCGCCACGACTACCACCCTACAACTCCGCCACAACTACCACCACTACAATCACCGCCACGGACCACCACACAGCCCCCCACGACTACCACCACTACAGCCCGCCACAACTACCGCCACTACAATCACCGCCAAGACTACCACTACTACATCCCCCGCCCACGACTACCACCACTACAGCTTCCGCCACGTCTACCACCCCTACAACTACCGCCACGACTACCACCACTACCCACCCCGCCACGACTACCACCACTACAACCCCTCCACGACTACCATCACTACAACCACTGCCACTACTGCAACCCCGCCACGACTACCACCACTACAACCACCTTTAAGGCTACCACTAAATCTATCGCTACGACTGCTACCACTACAACCAATGCCGGAACTGCCACCATTACAACCCCCACTACGACTACTCCCACTGCAACTATCGCGACGACTACTACCACTACAACCACCGCCACGACTCCCACTATTACATCCACTGTTACTCGATACCACCACTACAACCCCCGCCATGACTACACTCACAGAAGTGCCCTGAAGGAAAATGGTGACTGTGTCTAACATTAAGAATAATAATAGGAGTGAAGTAAATAATAAAACTAAATGTTATGGGAATGTAGGTAGAAGCCTGAGATCTATAACTCACTATGATAACAGTGGTTTATGTAGGTGCTTGCGAGGAGGTTGTTTTTGATCATCCTCCTGAGTCTGGGTTCTCCTGGCTATCTCCATCTTCACCTCTTTTCCTTCCTTTCGTCTTTGTTCCCTCTCTTTCAGTTCCTGCCTTTCTTCTCATGTTCTGTCGCGGTCGAGATACACCCTTACTCTTGCTTTCTCCTGCAGGATCCCGTTTCAAGCCGCTTCTGCCTTGAAAATCAATCTTACTGGCTGGTGTCTTCCTTTCGCATACCCCCCCCCCTATTCTCCGAAAATTTGACAGTTGGGTCATGTTAACTTCTCCTATTGCTTTCATGATGCTTTCAATTGCTTTTTTCTCCCCTTGTCTTCTTACTTCATAAGTTTCCTCTTCAACTTTTTGGAGCTCATAAACAAAGATTGATCTCTCCCTTTTATTATCACACTGTATATCCCTATGTATCCATGATTTGACTTAGTTCCTTCCACTGCAGCTTTTCTTTCTTTAATCTCTTCACTCTCAGTTGTCCCATGGGTCCAGTGGTCTGTCATTTTCCCTTCTCAGCTTTCCCTGGGCACTGCTGTGGTCTGTTGGGGCATTTACATATAGCTTAGCTCTTTCATTTTCTACAGTCCCCTCGATTGTTCCTGATGTGATCGTCTTTTTTTCCCGGGCTCCACGATGGTCTGATAGGGACTATGCATACAGTTTTGCTCCTTTGTTCTCTACAGTTCCCTTCTCTGTGACTGAAGTAGCAGTTTCTGATGTCATGCCTGCATTGCTCTTTAGTTCTTTAGATTTTTCAGTTCCTCTTCTAATCTCTGAATCTTAGCCTCTGCTGCTGTGACTTGTGTGTATGTATGTGTGTGTACTCACCTAGTTGTACTCACCTAGTTGTACTCACCTAGTCGAGGTTGCAGGGGTCGAGTCCTAGCTCCTCGCCCCGCCTTTCCACTGGTCACTACTAGGTCACTCTCCCTGAACCATGAGCTTTATCATACCTCTGTGTGTGTGCATGCTATGTATGTGTGTGTGTGTGTGTGTGTGTGTGTGTGTGTGTGTGTGTGTGTGTGTGTGTGTGTGTGTGTGTGTGTGTGTGTGTGTGTACTTACCACCTAGTTGTACTCACCTAGTTGAGGCTGCAGGGGTCGAGTCCAAGCTCCTAGCCCCGCCTCTTCACTGGTCGCTACTAGGTCACTCTCCATGAACCGTGAGCTTTATCATACCTCTGCTTAAAGCTATGTATGGATTCTGCCTCCACTACATCGCTTCCCAAACTATTCCACTTCCTGACTTTTCTGTGGCTGAAGAAATACTTCCTAACATCCCTGTGATTCATCTGTGTCTTCAACTTCCAACTGTGTCCCCGTGTTGCTGTGTCCCATCTCTGGAACATCCTGTCTTTGTCCACCTTGTCAATTTCTCTCAGTATTTTGTATGTCGTTATCATGTCCCCCCTATCTCTCCTGTCCTCCAGTGTCGTCAGGTTGATTTCCCTTAACCTCTCCTCGTAGGACATACCTCTTAGCTCTGGGACTAGTCTTGTTGCAAACCTTTGCACTTTCTCTAGTTTCTTTACGTGCTTGGATAGGTGTGGGTTCCAAACTGGTGCCGCATACTCCAATATGGGCCTAACGTACACAGTGTACAGGGTCCTGAACGACTCATATTATTAAGATGTCGGAATGCTGTTCTGAGGTTTGCTAGGCGCCCATATGCTGCAGCAGTTATTTGGTTGATGAGCACTTCACGAGATGTGCCTGGTGTTATACTCAGCCCAAGATCTTTTTCCTTGTGCTAGGTATGAAGTCTCTTGCCCACTAGACTGTACTACGTCTGCTGTCTTCTTTGCCCTTCCCCAATCTTCATGACTTTGCACTTGGTGGGGTTAAACTCCAGGAGCCAATTGCTGGACCAGGTCTGCAGCCTGTCCAGATCCCTTTGTAGTTCTGCCTGGTCTTCGATCGAATGAATTCTTCTCATCAACTTCACGTCATCTGCAGACAGGGACACTTCGGAGTCTATTCCTTCCGTCATTTCGTTCACAAATACCAGAAACAGCACTGGTCCTAGGACTGACCCCTGTGGGACCCCGCTGGTCACAGGTGCCCACTCTGACACCTCACCACGTACCATGACTCGCTGCTGTCTTCCTGACAAGTATTCCCTGATCCATTGTACTGTCTTCCCTGTTATCCCTGCTTGGTCCTCCAGTTTTTGCACTAATCTCTTGTGTGGAACTGTGTCAAACGCCTTCTTGTAGTCCATGAAAATGCAATCCACCCACCCCTCTCTCTCTTGTCTTACTGTTGTCACTATGTCATAGAACTCCAGTAGGTTTGTGACACAGGATTTCCCGTCCCTGAAACCATGTTGGCTACTGTTGATGAGATTATTCCTTTCTAGGTGTTCCACCACTCTTCTTCTGATAATCTTCTCCATGACTTTGCATACTATACATGTCAGTGACTCTGGTCTGTAGTTTAGTGCTTCAGCCTGTCTCCTTTTTAAAGATTGAGACTACATGTGCTGTCTTCCATGCCTCAGGCATTCTACCTGTTTCAATAGATGTATTGAATATTGTTGTTAGGGGTACACATAGTGCCTCTGCTCCCTCTCTCAGGACCCATGGAGAGATGTTATCTGGCCCCATTGCCTTTGAGGTATCTAGCTCACTCAGAAGCCTCTTCACTTCTTCCTCGGTTGTGTGCACTGTGTCCAGCACAGCTCTCCGTCTTTCTGGAGCTCCTTCTGTCTCCTCTGTGAACACTTCTTTGAATCTCTTGTTGAGTTCCTCACATACTTCACGGTCATTTCTTATTGCTCCTCCTTCCTTCCTTAGCCTGATTACTTGGTCCTTGACTGTTGTTTTCCTCTTGATGTGGCTGCACAACAGTTTCGGGTCAGATTTGGCTTTCGCTTCTATGTCGTTTTCATATTGTCTTTGGGCCTCCCTTCTTATCTGTGCATATTCGTTTCTGGCTCTACGACTGCTCTCCTTATTCTCCTGGGTCCTTTGCCTTCTATATTTCTTCCATTCCCTAGCACACTTGGTTTTTGCCTCCCTGCACCTTTGGGTAAACCATGGGCTCATCCTGGCTTTTTCATTATACCTGTTACCCTTGGGTACAAACCTCTCCTCAGCCTCCTTGCATTTTGTTGCTACATTTTTCCATCATCTCATTAAAAAGGCTTCCCTGCCAATTCTCTGTCCCATTTGAACCCCTTTTCAGGAATTTCCCTTTAAACCCCTGTGTAGTCCCCCTTTTTTTTGTATTTTGGGCTTGTTTTAAACCTGGCCTTCCTGCTTCCTTCCCTTCACTTGTACCTACTGTGAAAATTCGAAGCTTAAAACCCCCAATGGTCCCGGGGCCCCCAAATTTGGGTCTTTTTTAAATTTGGGGATGTCCTCGATATCGCACAACTCAAGGTAAAATACAAAAAAAAACCCTTTGGGCTGGTTCATCCTCCCCCTCACCTCTTTGTAGTTTTCCCTTACGTTTGGGCACATAAAATTTTTCCAGAAACCACCTCCATCACTTACCCTCCATGTATTTTGGGCCCCCCATGTGGGCCCCAATTTCCCCCCAAATCGATCCCCCTTTGGGGTTTTATAGTAAACCCATGATGGGGAGCTTTCCCCCCTGAAATGAAATTAGCTCTTCGGGCCACCTAGCTAGTGTGTAAACCCAAATCCCTATTGATCCCCGTCGTACTCTTCCTTTGGGCCTCCTGCTGTTCGTGGGGGGTTAAAACACACTGCTTTTTCCCCCTTTGGGACCTCCGGGTGAAGCGTTCCCACTATTTAATAAATTTTTCTTTTTTCCGCTGCTCCTCTCTCCAGCTCAAAAAAATTTCCCGAAATTTTTTTGATCGCAATCCCCACCCTCCACCCCCCCCTTTTTCCCTCTGTTTTTTCCTAGGATTTGGTTTACCCCCGTTGGGAAAAAAAGGAAATCTTTATCATCCCTTTTAACCCTTGGGTTTTTTTGTGAGAGCTATGATGTCCGGTGTTTCTTTTCTTTGCCCTTTTAAAAGGGCCACTCCCCCCCCCCATTTTTGTTATTCCATCGGGCGTTTGTGACCAAAACCTTTCATTTTCCCTTTTCCAACACTGGGGGTTTTGGGGGGCCCTGGAGGGGGGGAAAACCTGGTAAACCCGGGTGGGATTCTATAGCTGGGTGTTGGGGGGAGGCCTGGGGGTATGGATTTAGTGTGTGTTGGGATGGTGTAATGGGTTTTAAGGGTTCTGAGAAAATTTTGTGTGTGTGCTTGCCCTGCTTTTTTTTTCGCTCTGACTGCCCTCGCGGGTTTTCCACCCCTTGCTCTTTTTCAAACTCCTTTCGCTTTTTTGTCCTCTCCTCAGCGCGGGTCGCTGATTTTTTTCAATCTCTTCTGGGGAACCCCCCTCTTGTACTTTTCCGGGTTATTTCAATCGTGGTTTCTCTTGGGGATCCTGTTCCGCACTTTTTTTCCGTCTTGAGAATCATTTGATTGGTCGGTTTCCCCCCTTGGAGACCCCCCCTTTTCTCAAAAAATTTTACAATCTCGCCTTTCTCTTCACCTTTTTCCCGTGATGATTTTCTCAATCTCCTTTCTTTTTTCCTGCTGCCTTTCAGTGTTTTCCCTTTTCCCCTCTCTCCAAAGCCCCAGGGAAAACACTGTTTTTTGGCCCTTCCCCCCCTCCCATTCCCCTCACCCCTGTGACTCTGGATCCTCCCCTGTATGGGGTTCATTTTTCTCCCTTAAATTTTTTCCAGGGGCTCTTGTTTAGCATGGTTTGCCTCAGCTTTCCCGACCAAATCACCCTTTTCCATCGCAACCATTTGTTTTTCCCCTTTCACCCCTTTAAAGCTTTTTTTGGCATTTTTAAATAGCCCTTAGCAAAATTTCCCAAAATTTCCTTTCCCTTTCCCTGTTGGGTTTTTCCCAGCTTCATATGCCTGTGTCTACTTTTGGTAAACTGCCCTGTAACTCGCTTCACCTATTTTTTCTCAACTTCTAGGACCCTTATCTTGGCTACTGCAGTTTCGACTTTTTGGCCCCCCAAAATTTTTGTTTTCCTTCTCCAACCCTTTTCCCAATTTTTCACAGAGACCCTTTTTTCTCCATTTTTTTTCAGAAAGCTCCCCAAAATTTTCCTTTTCCCACCCCTTGTTCCACCCTTTTCCACTGCTCCTCCATCCACCCCCCCCCCTACCAGAACCATTCTCATCTAAAATCCTTGGTTCCTGCGAGCCCCCCACCTTTTTTTTTTTTTTTTTTTTTTTTTTTTTTTTTTTTTGGAGAGAAGAGAAAAGGGGAAAGGGGTAAAGGAGAGAGGGGGGGAAGAGTGAAAGGGGAAAAGGGGGGAGAGAGAGTGTGAGGGGGGGGGGAAAGAGAGAAAAGGGGAAAGGGGAAAAGGAAGGGGGAGAGTGAGAAGGGAAAAAGGGAAAAAATGAAAAAGAGAGAGAGAGAGAAAAAAAGGTAGAGAGGGGGGGATAGTGAAAGGAAAAAGGGGAAAGAGAGTGAGGGGTGAGAGAGAGAGGGGGAGAGAGAGTGAAGGGAAGGGAGGAGAGGGGGAGAGTTAGAAGGGAAAAGGGGGAAAGAGAGGGAGCAAAAAGAGGAGAGAGAAATACCAAAGAAATGTGTGTGTGGGGCGGAAACTCACCTATTTGTACTCACCTATTTGGGGTTTTCCCAGGGGGCCCGAGTCTTAGCTCCGGGCCCGGCCTTTTTCGGGGGTTTTGCTACGGGGTCCCTCTCTCCCTCTCCATGGGGCTTTATCAAACCTCGTTTTAAAACTATGTATGGCCCCTGCCTCCACTATGAAATTTCCCTAGGCTATTGCACTGCCTGACAAATCTATACTGAAGAAATATTCCCCTAACACCCCTTTGCCCTCATCGGGAGTCTTCAGTTTCCCAATTTAAATGACCCCCTTGTTTCTTTTTTTCGGTGTGTGTGTTGTATGTGTGTGTGTGTGTTTGTGTTTTTGGTGTGTGTTTTTGTGTGTGTGTGTGTATGTTTTTGTTTGTGTGTGTGTTTTGTGTGTGGTGGGTGTTTTGTGTGTGTGTGTGAAATGTATTATGTGTACTCCCCTATTTGAAACCTCACCTTTTTTGGGGGTTTGCGGGGGTTGGGATTTACCCTGGCCCCGCCTTTTCACCGGTTGCAAACTTGGCCCTCTTCTCCCCACTAAAATGAGCTTTATCAAACCTCGTTTTAAAAAACGGGTGTAGGGTTTCCCCTGCCTCCATTTACGTCATTTTCAAGGCTTTTCCACTGCCTTACAACTCTATGACTGAAGAAAATTTCCCAATACTCCTTGACTCATTTTTTGTCTTCAATTTCCCAAATTTGGGGCCCCTTTTGTTTCTGGTCCTCTCCCTGGAACACCTGTCTTTTTTCCACCTTGTCTATTCCACCAGTATTTTATATTTCTTTTTATCAGTCTTCCCGACCCCCCCCTGTCCTCCAGTGTCGTCGGGGGGCCGTTTTCCCCTTTTAAATCTTTTTTTCATAAAAAATTTCCCCCTTAGCTCGGGAAACAAACCCGGGGGGGGTCGAAAACCTTTGTACTTTTCACTATTTTCTTGACGTGCTTTTTTCAAGTGCTTTTTCCCAAAAGGGGGGGGGGGGCATTAACTCCGGGTAGGGGCCAAAACAACAGGGTTGTACAGGGGCCCTTGAACGTTTCCCTTTACTAAGGTATGGAATGCTTTTCTCGGGTTTTTCCCAGCGCCCATATCTGCAGCATTTTATCGGGGTTTTGTTTGGGGTGCTTCCGGAGACATGCTGGGTTGTTAAACTCACCTAAGATTTTTCTCCTTGATGAGGTTTGCAGTTTTTGGCCCCAACCAAGCCTATATTTCGTCGTTCTTCTGTCCCCCTTCCCCCTATCTTCATGCCTTTCCCATTTGGCGGGTTTAAAAATTGGGAAAAGGGCCCCATTTGTTTGGACCAGGGTCCAGTCTGTCCGGGTCTTTTTGAATCCTCCGGTTCCTCATCAGATTTATTTTCTCCTCATTAACTTCACATCATCTGCAAAACGGGGAAAACACTTCTGATCAAACCCCCTTTCCATCATGCTTTTTCACATATACCAAAATAGCACTGGTCCAAGGACCGACCCCTGTGGGACCCCCGCCGTCACAGGTCCCCCACTGTGATACTTTTAAATTTTTCGTACCTTTACTCGTTTTTTTGCCCTCCCTGTCAGGTATTCTCTGATCCATTGCAGTGCCCTTCCGTTTTATTGCCCTAAAGCTCTAGCTTCTGCACTAATCCTTGTGGGGAAACGTGTAAAAAGGCCTTTTTTGCAGTCCAAAAAAATGCAATAAAAACCCAAACCCCCCTCTCCTTGTGTTTTTCTTCTGTTATTTTATCATAAAACTTCCAAAAGGGTTTTGTGACACAGGTTTTGCCTTCCATGAACCCCGTGCCGTTGGCATTTGTACCCCTTGTTCCGTTCCGGGTGCTCCACCACTCCCCCCTGTTAATCTTCCCCTTTAATTTTGCATCAATAAAACGTCAATGAAAACAGGTCTATAGTTTTTGTGGCCCCCCTTTTCTGTCTCCTGTTTTAAAAAAGGGAACTACATTTGCCGTCCTTTTCCATACCCAGGTAGTTTTCCCAGTTTTCCCGGGCGGGTTAAAATTGTGGTAATTGGGACGCACCCAAAATATCGCTCCCTCCCCTAAGGACCCACGGGGGGAGTGTGTATGTGTGTGTGGGGGTTTGTGTATGTGTGGTGTGTATTTTGTGGTATGTGTGGGGGGGGTGGGATGTGTTTGTGTGGGGTGTAAATCACCTATTGTAATCACCTAATTGAAAGGGTTTCGGGGGTCCCATTTTTAGCTCCCCGGCCCCCCCTCTTCACTGATCGCTACTGGGCACTCTCCCCAGCCGGACTTTTTTTCATACCTCTGCTTTAAAACAAGTATGGAAACCTGCCTTTCCCCTACATCGCTTCCCAAACTATTCCACTTACGGACTACTCTTTTGGGTTAAGAAATACTTTTCCCCAACATCCCGTAATTTATCTGTGCCCTTTAGCTTCCAAAAAAGTTTCCCCTTGTTACTGGGGTCCCCAAAAACCCGGGAAATTTCCGTCTTTTTCCAAACCCTTTTCAATTCCTCTCATTTTTGGGATGCGTTATCAAGTCCTTCCTAAACTCTCCTGTCCCCCCCAGTGTCCCCCATTTTATTTCCCAAAACCCTCCTCGGAGGACTCCTCTTAAACTCCCCGGAAATAGTTCCCTTGGGTTTCAAACCTTTTTCACTTCCCCAGTTTCTTTACCTGGGTTGGGTAGGTGGGGTTTCCAAAAAGGTGGCCCGGGTACTCCAAAATGGCCTAACGTTTTAAAGGGGTACAGGGCCCCAAACGAATTCCCTTAAATTTAAAATGTCGGAAGCTGTTCTGGGTTTTTCTACGCCCCCTAAAGCGGGAGCAATTTTTTTGGTTTTTTGGGGCGCTTCAGGGGATGTCCGGGGTTTAAAACTCCCCCCCCCCAAGAACTTTTTCCTTTAGTGGGTTTGTAGTCTCTGACCCCCTAGACGTACTCCCCCTGCGCCTTCTTTTCCCTTCCCCCAAACTTCATTATTTTTCCCCTTGGTGGATTTAAAATCCAGGAGCCAATTTCTGGACCAGGCTGCACCCGTCCCCGATCCCTTTTTAGTTCTGGCCCGGGGTTTTGATCGAGTGTATTTTTCTCATCAACTTTTACGTCATCTGCAAAAAGGGGAAACCCCAGAAAAATCTATTCCTTTTCCCTCCCTGTCGTTCACAAATACCAAAAAACAGACTTTTTCCTAACTACCCCGCGGGAAACCCCCCTGGTCCCCAAAGGTTGGGCCCCCTCTTACACCCCCGCCACTACCATGACCTCGCTGCTGTCTTCCTTACAATTTTTCCCCGATCCATTGTAGTGCCTTCCCTGGAAACCCCCTTGGTCCCCATTTTTTTGCACCAATCTCTTTGGGAAAATGTGTCAAAACCCCCTTCCCCTTTCAGTCCAAAAAAAATGCAAAACCACCCACCCCCCCCTCTCCCCTTGCCCTTTCGCTGTCACCATGTCATAGAACTCCAATAGGGTTTTGGACACAGGAATTTTCCCCTCCCTGAAACCCCTCCTGGCTGCTTTTTGATAAACATTTCCTTTCTAGGTGTTCCCCCACTCTTCTCCTATAAACTTCTCCATGATTTTTCATTCTATACATGTCCCTGACACTGGCTGTATTTAATGCTCATGTCTGTTTTCCTTTTTTAAAAAATTGGGACTACATTTGCTGTCTTCCCCTGCCTCAGGAATCTCCCGTTTTGATAGATGTAAATTTAATATTGGGTTTTTAGGGTACACATAGCGCCTTTTTGCTTCCCCCTCTCAATACCCATGGGAAAATTTAAACTGGCCCCATTGCCTTTGAGGGATCTAGCTCACTAGAAACCTTTTTCACCCTTTTTCCTCGGTTGTGTGGGACTGTGGGGCCAGCACTTGGTGGTTGCCCCACCTCTCCGTCTTTCGGAGTCCCCCTTTTGTCTCCTCTGTGAACACTTCTTTGGGAAACTCTTGTTGATTCTTCAAAATACTTCACGGTCCCTTTCCTGTTGGTTTTCTCCTCCTCCTTCCTTAAACCCGATTACCTGGTCCTTAAAAGTTGTTTTTTCCCCCCTGATGTGGCTGTAAAAAACATTTCGGGGCAGATTTGGCTTTCGCTGCTAAAGTCATTTTTTATATTGTTTTTTGGGCAAACCCTTCTTAAACTGGGCATATTCGGTTTTTTGGCTCTACGATTGTTTTTCCCTTATTCTCCTGGGTTTCCCTTTTCCTTCTATATTTCTTCCCCTTCCCTAGCACACTTTGGGTTTTTGCCCCCTGCACCTTTGGGTAAAAACCCTGGGCTCAAACCTGGCTTTTTTAAATTTCTCCTTTTAAACCCCTTTGGGGACAAACCTCTCCTCAGCCCCTTGCATTTTGTTGCTACATAATTTCCTCATTTTCCTTTAAATGGCTTCCCTGCCATTCTCTGTCCCACTGAAAACCCCGTTTAGTATTTCCCCATTCCTGTGTATTCCCCTTTTTTTGTAAATTTGGCTTCATTCGTCCCCGGCCTTCCTTTCTTCTCCCTCCACTTTTAGCTCAAATGTTTTATTCGAAGCTTAAAAACCCCAAGGTCACTGGCCCCCCCGGGGGCTTTCATAATTTATGGGCCTCGATAAACTCACTACTGAAGGGGGAAAAACTAATCCAGCCTTGCTGGTTCCCTCCTCTCCTCTCCTCTTGTAGTGCCCTTACGTGTTGGTACAGAAATTTCTCCAGTACCACCCCCCCATCAACTTTGCCCCCCATGTATCTTGGCCCCCCCCTGGGGGGTCCCCAAATTCTCCCAATCGATCTCCTTTGGTTTAAAATCACCCATGTCAGAGCTTTTTTCCCTGCATGCATGAGCTCTTTTTGGCCCCCTCTAGCCATGTTTTCAACCAACGCTCTATTGCTCTCCCTCGACCCCCTTGGCCCCTTGGGGCCCCCTGCTTTTTTTGGTGGGGGTTTTACATCACTGCTATTACCACCCTTGGGGGCCCTCCAAAGTGAAGTGTTTTCCCCCATAAATCACTTTTTTTCTCCGCTAACCCTCTCCCAGCTCATCAAAAATTTCCCCATTTTTTATCACAACGCCACTCCCCCCCCCCCTGTTCCCTCCCGCTTTTCCCCAGGATTTGGTATCCCTTTGAAAGATTTCATCTTTACAAACCTTTAAAACTTGGTTTCTGTGAAGCAAAAATTTCCGGTGAGGGTTTTTTGACTTTTTTCGTGCCAAAACCCCCCCACTTATTTTTTATTCCTCAGCGTTTGTGTACCATACCTTCAGTTTCCTTTCCCAAAACTGTGGTTTTTGGGGGGCCTTTTGAGGGTGGGAGACCTGGGGGCCCTACTGTGGGATTCCCATAGCCCGGGGGGGGGGGGGAGGCTGTGGGTTTTGGGTTGTAGTGTGGTTTGGGGTGGGTGATAGGTTTTTGGGTTTTTGAGAGTAGTTGGTGTGTGCTTTTTCCCTTGCTGTTCTTCCTGCTCTGACTGACCTCTTTCTGATTCCCTCCTTTTCTCTTTTTTCCCAGCTCCTTTCGCTTTTTTTTTCCCTTTTCCCTCAGCTGCTGTCGTTTTGAAAATTTTTTCTGTTCCCCTGTCTAGAAAACCCTCTTGTACCTTCCGAGTATTTCAATCGTGGTTTTTTCTTGGAGGGCCTGTTTCCCCAAATGTTTCCGTCCTGAGAATCAGCTTGATTGGTCGTTTTCTTTTCCCCCTTTGAGTAAACCCCCCTTTTTTCCTGAAAATTTACAAAACTCGTCCCTCTCTTCACCTTTTCCGGATGATTTTCTCATCTCCTTTCTTTTTTTCCTGCTTTCCCCCTTTAGTGTGGTCCTTTCCTTTTCCCCTCCTTTAAACCCATGGATAAACACGGGTTTTGCCCTTTTTCCCCTTTCCCCCCATTGGCTTTTACCCCCCTGTGAAATCTGGATCCGCCCCTTTTGTGGTCAGTTTCCCCCCTTTATTTTTTCCCGGCTCTTGTGTTGTTTGTATGTGTGTGTGTGTATGTGTGTGGGGTGTGGGGTGTGTGTGTGTGTCTGTGTGTGTGGTTTCCCGTGGTGTGGGGTGTGTGTTGTAAGCAAAGTGTATGCTTTTATGTGGGGTGTGTGTGTTTTGTGTGTTTTGTGTGTTTGTGTGTGTGTGTGTGTGTGGTGGGGTGTGTGTGGTGGGGTGTGTTTGTGGTGTGTTTTGTTTGGTGTGTGTTTTGTGTGTGTGTGTGGGTGTTGGTTTTGTTTTGTGTGTATGGGGGTGTAAAGTGAGGTGTTGTAAAGTGTGTGTGTGTTGTTTGTGGTGTGGTGTGTGTGGTATGTGTGTGTGTGTAAGGGGGTGGGGTGTTTTGTGTGTGTGTGTATGTGTGTGGGGTGTAGTTGGGATTTGGTGTGTAGTGTGTACCACCTAGTTGTAAAACCCCCTAGTTAGGTTGCGGGGGGCCAGTCCGAGCTCCTGGCCCCGCCCCCTTCCTGACGCACTAGGGCACCCTCCCAAACCGGGGACTTTATCAACCCTGTCTTAAAAAACTATGTATGGATCCGCCTCCCTTCCAAATTTCTTCCCAAACTTTTCCCCTTACTGGGCTACTCTTGGCTTTAAGAAATACTTCCTAACATCCCTGTGATTCATTGTGTCTTTAGCTTCCAACTGTGTCCCCTTGTTACTGGGGTCCAAACTCTGGAACATCCTGTCTTTGGGCCACCTTTTCAAATTTTCCCCCTCAGATTTTGTATGTCGTTTTTTCAAGTCCCCCTATCTTTTCCCCGCCTCCCAGTGCGTCAGGTTGATTTCCCTTAAACCCCTCCCCCGTAGGGCATACCTCTTACCCCTGGGACTAGTCTTGTTGCAAACCTTTGCACTTTCCCCTAGTTTTTTTCACGTCTTGGGTGGGGTGGGTTCCAAACGGGGCCGGATAAATCCCCAAAATGGGCCTAAAAACACGGGGTACAGGTCCTGAATGATTCCTTTTAAGATGTCGGAATGCTGTTTTTGGGGTTTGCTAGGGCGCCCATATGCTGCAGCCCTTTTTTTGGTTGATTGGCTTTAGGAGATTTGCCCCGGGGTTATACCACCCCAAGATCTTTTTTCCTTGAGGAGGGGTTTTTAGGTCTCTGACCCCCTAGAATTTTAAATCCGTTCCCCGCGGCCTTCTTTTTGGGCCCCTTTCCCCAACTTAAAGACTTTGCACTTGGGGGGATTGACTCCAGGGGCCAATTGCTGGACCAGGTCTGCAGCCGGGCCAGATCCCTTTGTATTTCTGCCCGGTCTTTTTGATTTGAGTGAATTCTTCTTTATCAACTTTACGTCATTTTGCCCAAAAAGGGGCACCTCAGAGTCTAAATTCCCTTTCCCTCCCTTTCGTTTCACAAAAACCAAAAAAAGGGGACTGGTCCAGGGCTTACCCCTGGGGCCCCGCTGGGCACAGGTGCCCACCTGACACCTCGCCACTACCAAGACCGCTGCTGTCTTCCTAAATATTTCCCCCAACCTTTAGTGCCTTTTCCCCGTTATCCCTGCTTGGTCCCCCCAGTTTTTTTTCAAACCCAAACTCTTTTGGGGGAACTGGTCAAACGCCTTCTTTTCAGTCCAAGAAAATGCAATCCACCCCCCCCTTTGCCCCTCTTGCTTATCTGGAAACCATGTCATAAACTCCCTTTGGTTTGGGGACACAGGGGTTTCCCGTCCCTGAAACCATGTTGGGGGTGCTTTAAAGAGATCATTCCCCCTTTTTAGGTTTTTTTCCCCCACTCTTTTCCTGATAATCTTTCCCCCATGATTGTGCATACTAACAAGTGTGGGGGTTGTGTGTGTGTGTTTGTGGTGTGGGGTGTGGGTGGTGTGTGTTGTTATGTGTGTGGTGTGTGGTGTGTGTGTTGTAATGTGGTTGGTGTGTTGGGGTGTGTGGGGTTTGTGTGGTGTGGTGGTGGTGGGGTTGGTGTGTGTGTGGGGGGTGGTGTGTGTGTGTGTGTGTAGTGTTGTGGGGTGTGGGTGTGTGTGTGGGTGTGTTGTTTTGTATGTGGTTTTTTTATTTACACTACTATTAATGCTACATTTTCTTGAAGGTAAAATTATTCAACATAGTGAAAGTTCAAAAATTAGGATTTGATTATAATTAAATGCCACATGATAGATGAACAAATCATTTACTTGGCTCCATTTCTTTCCAAAGCAGTTGTTAAAACACTGACAACAGTTTTCAAAGATTATTGTGATTATTATTTTTATTATTATTATTATTATTATTATTATTATTATTATTATTATTATTATTTCTAATATTATTATTATTATTACTCTTACCAATATTATTGTTATTATTATTATTATTATTATTATTATTATTATTTCTATAAAAATAATAATAATAATAATAATAATTATTATTATTATTATTATTATTATTATTGTTATTATTATTATTTCATTCAACAGTGCTAGACCCTTGGGAGACAGACCATTCCTGGGAAATAGAGGATAGTCAGATTTGACCCTGGAAAAGAATGGTTGCTTCATTTCCTTGGATCAAGAGTCCTTCACCATCTGAGAGAGATGGCTTAAACACCTGGAATGTCAATAAACGTTATCTAGTAGACAGTTTCCTTTCAGTTCAATCTAAATTTTATCTGTTCATTCAACAAAGTTTCCTGAATAGACGTACCGAAATTTTTGAAGAAATTGATGGACTGATTTGATTTTCAATCATAACTCTTTTTTTGATAGAATTCTCGGGAGCAGATTTTTTTTTTTGGGGGGGGGGGTAATTCCCAATATATAAGGCCCTTTGTGGGACGTGCCATGACCTGGTGAGGGGCTCTGGATCCAAGGATTTGGATAAATAATCTACATTTCGTTGGAACAAATCTGATTGCTTGTTATTACTCAGGAACTGTTTTGGCTCCTTTCTTATACTGAAGTTGGAAAAGTTTCTCTTTGAAGGTAGTCCAAGACTACTGAAACTGTTTATTCACTATTTCCACATCAACCCATCCTTCATCGAAGAAGAAAAATTCCTGCAAATCCCACACTGCTACAACTGCTACTCTTACCTACATACCACCAAAGACTGCACTGCCAAGGACAAAAAATTCTGCCCCACCTCTGGCCTCGAGGGTCACGACTTCAAAAACTGCACCACTGCTGCACCACCTAAATGCCTGAACTGCAAGAATGACCACCACACTCTCGCGGCCAGATGTCCTACCAGAAGAGACATATTCAAGAAACAATACCATCATCAAAACAAGCCCAACCCACAATCAACCTCATATGCCACTATCACCAAGCTTCAAACCACACAAGCAGCCCCCACCACTCCCCTGCCAGCCCCCGCTGGCGACTCCACCAAAATCCTCTACTGCATCATGTATGCCCATGTACAGAACTCAGCTGAGCCCGGCTCCTTCAACACCACCATCAACAAACTCTTCTAGCTCAACAACATGCCGGGTTTCACATTCCCCGCATCACCACCTTCCACTGAGATTCTCAATTCCACTGCAAATATCACTAACATTGCCACTGCTCCACCGCTACCTCAACCTCCACCAGACACTGAGCTGTCCCAACAAGAAACCTCTGAGACCTCAGCAGAACCCACCAACGAGACTCAACCTGAGACCCCCGAGACCGCAGAAGAAACCACCAACGTGAACCCACCATCACCTGCCACCCCTGAAACTACTGACCTATCAGTAACTCAGACTCGCCCAGCTCAACCCCCACCAGCAACTGATCAGACCCTCAAACACGACTTTGCCACGTTCTACACCACGAAACCTTAGAGTAGAGCTATGCCCTTCCCAGAACTCAGCCAACGACTCCAAGACAGCACTGCAAAGTACACCGTACACGGAATTCCATCTCCAACCCTACAATCCATACTCGACATCCTCAACGACAAAAGTCACATCAACTCCAAAATGAAGGTACTACACCTCTCAAGAGCAAAATTCAACAGTCAGAAATGGCTTCGACAGCTGCACAGTCTAATCATCACCGACCAGCAACTTAAGTTCCCCAGCACTTTGCAATTTAGCTAAAGCTGGGGTGTGGCTCCAAAAGGACCCTGTTTTCCTGGGCACCCCCAGCCATCTCCTGCCAGGCGCCTGAGTTCCGTCCCTCCTCTACCGACACTGCTGCCACCAGCACATCTCGCTCCAGTACAACCTCCTGCAGAACCTCTGCACATCAAACTCCAGAGTGGACGGGCCACTCACCTCTGCTACCCCACCTCCTACTCCACCCTCCCAACCTCTTCCATTTTTTCCAGTTGGTGATGAAGGTTGAAGGTTACTGAGACTGTCTTCTCCCAGCACCTGTCCTAGCTTAGACCAGTGTCACTCCTGGTCACTGCACACCTGTCCTAGCTTAGACCAGTGTCGCTCCTGGTCACTGTACACCTGTCTTAGCTTAGACCAGGGACACTCCTGGTCACAACACCTGTCTTAGCTTAGACCAGGGTCACTCCTGGTCACAGCACACCTGTCTTAGCTTAGACCAGGGTCACTCCTGGTTACAACACTCATGTCTTAGCTTAGACCAGGGTCACTCCTGGTTACAACACTCATGTCTTAGCTTAGACCAGGGTCACTCCACGCCCACCCAGCCATAACTTTCGAGAGGACTAGAAACATAAAGAACAAATGAAAAATGTTTAATGAAACATAAAAAAAAGACGAATCCAGCAATTTGCATAAATTTACCACACACACACACACACACACACACACACACACACACACACACACACACACACACACACACACGGCACGCACACACACACACACACACACACACACACACACACAGGGGTCAGTCCTAGGACCAGTGCTGTTTCTGGTATTTGTGAACGACATGACGGAAGGAATAGACTCTGAGGTGTCCCTGTTTGCAGATGACGTGAAGTTGATGAGAAGAATTCACTCGATCGAAGACCAGGCAGAACTACAAAGGGATCTGGACAGGCTGCAGACCTGGTCCAGCAATTGGCTCCTGGAGTTCAACCCCACCAAGTGCAAAGTCATGAAGATTGGGGAAGGGCAAAGAAGACCGCAGACGGAGTACAGTCTAGGGGCCAGAGACTACAAACCTCACTCAAGGAAAAAGATCTTGGGGTGAGTATAACACCAGGCACATCTCCTGAAGCGCACATCAACCAAATAACTGCTGCAGCATATGGGCGCCTAGCAAACCTCAGAACAGCATTCCGACATCTTAATAAGGAATCGTTCAGGACCCTGTACACAGTGTACGTTAGGCCCATATTGGAGTATGCGGCACCAGTTTGGAACCCACACCTAGCCAAGCACGTAAAGAAACTAGAGAAAGTGCAAAGGTTTGCAACAAGACTAGTCCCAGAGCTAAGAGGTATGTCTTACGAGGAGAGGTTAAGGGAAGTCAACCTGACGACACTGGAGGACAGGAGAGATAGGGGGGACATGATAACGACATACAAAATACTGAGAGGAATTTACAAGGTGGACAAAGACAGGATGTTCCAGTATTGGACACAGTAACAAGGGGACACAGTTGAAGTTGAAGACACAGATGAATCACAGGGATGTTAGGAAGTATTTCTTCAGCCACAGAGTAGTCAGTAAGTGGAAGAGGTTTGGGAAGCGATGTAGTGGAGGCAGGATCCATACATAGCTTAAGAGAGGTATGATAAAGCTCAGGGTTTCAGAGAGATACCAAAGTGCGACAATGAAGAGGCGGAGCGGGCGGACTCGACCCCCGCAACCTCAACTAGGTGAGACAACTAGTTGAGTACACACCTACACACACACACACACAGACACACACAGACACACCAAACACAACACAGACACACACACCACACACACCACACACACACACACACAACACCACAAAAAGACACACACACACACACACAGGACACACACACACACACAACCACACACACAACACACACCACACACACACACATACAAACACACACACACACACACACACACAGACACACACACACACACACACATACACACACACACCCCACAACACACACATACAAACACACACCACAACACACACACACAACACACACACACACCCCACACACACACACACACACACACACACACACATACAAACACTCATACACACAAACAAACACACAAAGAGCCAGTAATGGGTGAAGCAACAACAGAAACTTTAAAAAATATAGGAAAAATAAATTAAATCAATTGGAGAACCACATTTGATTTAACAGTTGGAAGATGTATACACGAGAGAGAGCGAGGAACTTTCTCAAGCGCTACTCGCTGAATATTCTTCTGTATGCTGAATTTACAAATAATATTTCTTCAAATGAACCGAGTCACACTGCCTGTATCACAGCTAACCAGTACAGTTCCCTTTGTCTTCAGTCAAGCACCCATTATCCTCAACATAGTTTCTTTTGTCTTCTGTAGTGCATTATCATCTCCTTGTCTTTGGTACCGTCTCCTTTGTTTTCAATGTAGTCCTCTTTTGCCTTCAATTCACATAATCTTTTTCTTTTTTAAAGTGTTGATCGCAGTGTATACGTTAATACTGTTAATAAGCTTGCCACGAGACTGAGGCTGAGGATAATGAGCCCGTGGAGCCAGGTCTGAACTGTTGTCTTCGTGAGTCACCCGGTTGAAGTTGCACTCGAGAATAATTGAGCAACGCGGGACCGATGCGTGGATATATTGTCTTGGAGAAGGAGGAGGAGGAGGAGGACGAGGAGGATGAGGAGGACGAGGAGGACGAGGAAGACGAGGAGGACGATTAGGAAAAGGAGGAGGAGGATGAAGAGAAATAGGAAGAAAAATATAATAAATATTTTTTTATCACTCAACACATCTTTCAGCACTCAGCTGATCCTTCAGTACTCAGCTGATCCTTCAGCACTCAGTACATCCTTTAGCTCGCTCTTCACACATCAAACAATATCTTTGTTGGGCCTAATACCGACACGAAACACAGGAAAATTAATAACCGAACAATACAAAATATCAGCCAGATTATTGAAAGAGTCTAGAAAATCAATCACAGAAGGCAAAATGCAGTACGACTGGAAAATAAGAAAGGGCATTCTACTGAATTCGGTACTGAATAAGACACATGTACAACAATTTGGAATTTTTATTGCTGAAACGTTTAGCCTGCACAGTAAGCTTCTTCAGTCAAATACGGAGGCAGCAAGTGTAGTAGGGAAGTAAAGATGATGTAATCAGTCTATCAGCCTTGGAGAAAGAGTATTTGAGATATTCAGTCCTCCAGCCCGAAGAAGAGTTCGGCTCCTTGGTCTGAAACGATCATTCCAGTCCACAGAGTGTCTGTGGCGTACCCTAGCTCAAGACCCTGCAAAGCCGCCATCATAACTTACGAAATCGTAATAACACGATTTGTCTGCAATCGTGTTATAACGATTTCGTGAATCGCTAAGAGGGACCACTGAACCATATTAACGAATTTGATAGGAATTCACCAGTTACATATACAAGACTGGAGCTCACAGTTTCCTGCAGTTATAGTGTGTCTTGTTTTCCTGAAAGTCTCCAATAAATATTAATATTAACTACTACTAGGTTTAAAAAAATCGCACGGAATAGGAGATAAGCTTCAGGTCTGCATCAATGATTGGCTCAACGATAGCAAACAGCAAGTGGTTTCTAATGGGGAAATATCTGAATGGCTGAGCGTAACAAGTGGAGACCCTCAGGTATGCGGTCCTCAGCCCAATCCTTTTCATAATTTACATAAATGATCCTGAAACTGAGTTAACACAAAATATCTGAAAGTTCGTGAATGATACGAAATTGGGAAAACACGCTGTATCTGCGGCCGACTATTGCAGGTATTCAGCGGGACCTGAATAAGTTTCTGTTGTTGTCGGAGAAGTTGAAAATTAAATACATTGTAGATAAATGTAGAGTAGTGAGTTTTTCATATGCCATTGTTGCAAATACTTATATAATGACGAGAACCAGCTAGCAAATATAAATGAAGACAACCTAACAGACCTTACCTTGAATATGCTTTTAAAATTTGGTACCCTAATTAAATTGATATACTGGACGGAATGTAGAGAAAGCGAACAAAGTTTGAATCTAGTATTTTCATTATAAAAAAAATTATCCGGCGGAAAAAAAAGCTCAAAAGAGGTTTTGCCTCAGAAATGCAGAGTATGAGATCTCTTTATGCAACTAATGTGACATTTTATTGTGACAACGTTTCGCTCTCCAGGAGCTTTGTCAAACTGTTACGGCTTGACAAAGCTCCTAGAGAGCGAAACGTTGCCACAATAAAACGCCACATTAGTTGCGTTTGTTTCATTTTGCTTAACATATTAGCAATATTAATACATAAGATCTCTTTAATTTTTTTTAATACAAAAAGCTGACACGACATGAAACAATGTTGTAAAAGTTCCAACAGGAGATGAAAAATAATCGTAATTCAAGGTTATTTTTGCTGCCAGTCAGTGTTGTTAATGAAAACAGCAAACAGCTATTTAAGAAACGATTGAACAAGCACTTTGCATATATCCGACTCACAATGGTGAATATGTTTATAGACCAATATGAACAATAGAAAGGATAAGCTTTTAGAAGACATCAGAGTTGATAAATTAAAGATTTGGACTTCGAGTAAAGTTCATGAATGTTAATTTATTACATGGTGATAAAGCATATCGGAAAACTGCATTATCAAGACTGCAGAAGGATTTTGAGCACAAATGAGTATGGTGCTCTGCTCCAGGTCCATACAGTCCACTAGTTTTCCGCATAGGTCAGACTTGAAAAATAAGAACGATGGAACTCGCAAGTCAACGACATTCGTCATTTAATATAGGTGCCACTGATGCTAAACATGGACGTGAAGCTTTGGAAATATAAACACATATGCAGTATAATGTGATCCTTTATTGACAACGTTTCGCCCACACAGTGGGCTTTTTTAAGTCACAAACAGATCTTCCTGGGGTGGAAGGTACGCGAGTATTTCAGTTCAGAATGTTGAGGCCATGTGGAGAATGCTGCATCTGATGATGTACCGAGTGGGGTTATAGAGTCTAAAATCTTGGGTAGCTTGGAAGCGAGATTGGATAAGTTTGTGAGTAGACCTTCTGCAGTGTTCTTCCATTCCTATGTTCTTATGTGGGATAGCGATGAAGAAGTTTCTTGGCAAGTAGTTCCGCTATGTTATAGAAGCTATTACTCTGGTTGAAGTTGTCGGATATAGAGATAAGCGATGATCAAGGATTCTTCGGTATTGAGTGTTGTCTTCTGTGGCGATAAGTCTTGAGTTTCTGTAGTTTATCAAGTGGTTGTGTGAATTACGGTGTTATACACAGGCATTCCTTGTATCGTAAGACCTGCTGGGCGAAACGTTGTCAATAAAGGGTCACATTATACTGCATATGTCTTTATATTTCCATTGTGTCGGTATTTTATACCATTTATTTCCAACGTGAAGCTTTAGAACCGATGTCGGGCATAAATGATCTTGATGAAGGAAGTGAGAAACCCTTCCCTGTAGAACACATGAAGAATATTATTCACGAATCAACAGCCTTCGTCGTAGCTCACTATGGTAAGAAGTATGAGGCCGGAGAAGCAACGTCAGATATCTGCTACGAGGACAGGACAGGACAAAAATGTGCATGTCCTTTGCCAAAACTAAAAACTTTACTTACGACTACTGAGGCATTTATTGAAAACGCGTAGAGGGCTCATTTTCAGTATTCCTACAGAGGGCTTCTCTGGGTGAGGAATTACTAGAACAAGATTACATGTAATATGGGTGGGAGAAGTTCGAGCTTGCCGAGACATGCTGTCTCGTGGCTGCACCACCAGACGCCTTGAAGTTGATCTACTGTAACTGCAGTACTGATAAGTCTAGCTTATCTATCAGATATAGATGTGCGGCTACTCATCTTTCTTGGTCAGTGTTTCGCAAATATACAATATCTGTCAATTGATTAAACGATAAGACAATCAGGAAAAATGATGCAATGGAAACTCATTATAATGATGATGTAGATGATGAGACGATAACATTTTAAAGGATTTAGTTCGTTAGCATCTTGGTTATTAGTTTAGTGTTAGGGAAAAAAATTAACATTAGGTTGTCAGGAGAAAGTACATAGATTGTAGTTTAACCCTCGTTTTGTTCAAAGACACGAAAGTACTTACCCAAATCACTCTCGTTGAACCTGGGCACCAATGTTTCAGTGCCGGACTACTAGCATGTACAATATCACTGACCATCATCGAGTTCCCTTTCCCGATCTCCTCCTCTCGCTCCTCCTCTCGAACCAAACTTCCCTCTTCTCTCAAGAGCAACCTTCGCTGTTCAGCCACCTCCAGTGCCAGGGCACCCTCCCTAAGAAGAATACGAAATGGCTCCTATGGTTGTTGGTACTGATGTTCACTGTATTCTTTATTGTCTACCTCTTCATTTATAGGGACGTTCTCACTTCTGTCTACTAGCACTATGGCTCTTGCCGTTGCTTTGTTTAGCGGGCAAGTCCCCGGCTCTGAGCCCCCTTCTCACTTCATGAATAGTTCCTGGGAGGAGTTTGGACCAACTTGTCGACATAAAATCTCTTCCTAGGATTTTGAAGTGATAGTAAATTTAAGTTGGCTCACGCATGAACAAACTTGGAGCACATACACACACACACACGCACATTGGATATATATATATATATATATATATATATATATATATATATATATATATATATATATATATATATATATATATATATATATATATATATATATATATATATGCAAGGAATTCGCAAGAGCATATCATTCATATATGTTGTGTGCCGAATAAGTAAAATTTGCGATTTTGGCTTAAACAGCAACGCACTTCTTGCCGAATAGGGCAAGCAAAGGTTTATGCATGTAGTAATTTGGCAAAAATCATTCTGAACCTAGCGACAAAAATATATTTAATTGTGTTTGTTTATTTTTAAATTATCGCATACTTTTATAAAATATATTTAGTTGGATTAGGCTAAGTTAAATTGCACTTGTTATAATAAGATTAGGTAAATTTCCTAAGGTGCTTTTGGTTCAAAATCATTAATTTTTATATTAACATAAATTAAATATATATATATATATATATATATATATATATATATATATATATATATATATATTTAAATGAATAAGAGAAAATTTTAGAAAGGACTTAACTGTAAATGAGTTCTTGCTAATTGACCAGTTTTACCTATTCGGCACAAAATTATATATATATATATATATATATATATATATATATATATATATATATATATATATATATATATATATATATATATATATATATTTATATTTATATTTATATTGCTGGGTTGTGACCAGCGTGTGTACTGCTAGCTTATAAAACAGAGACATTACTATGGATCGAGAGGCCAAATTAACATTCACATCGTGTGTGGGACATGGAAGATTGGCCACTACTCTGTTCAAAGCTCGCCGCCTTGCTCCCTGGTCGTTGTTGTAACCATGCGAAAGCTTTCACCCATCACGTCCCGGATCTCAATCCCATGTGTATTCCCCGTTGGCTGTGTGTGACTAAACAGCCAGATTACTCTCGGTTTGGCTATTACTGGCGATAAGCAGGTGGCGGAAAAAAAAGTATAGAGTATAAGGAGGTATACCAGCCATAACCAGAAGCTGCAGTCACAAGACAGTGGCAGGAACAACTGATAACCAAATCCACAAATTAATGAGGAAAATAAGCAATGTTTTGGCCTGGCCTGAAACCATCATGATATCTCGGCTTGATGATGGTCCTCGGCGGACAGCAACATCGTGGCCTTTTTTCGTTCCCAATTTGATTTGTGGCTTATTGTTTATAAGTTTCTCCGCTGCGAAGGAAACGTTTCGAAATTAAAGCTTTTTTATTTTAAATATGCAATTATTTTTATTGCAGTTAGTCAGTAAGTTTGTCAGAGGTCAGTCCAGAAATGTAGTTGTTGAAAATCAAAGCAATGTGGAGAGATGTGCAAACTTTATGATTATCTATATACAGATAACTCGTATATCGGAGACTAAAACTTACGACGACATTTCGGTTTGATTTGCACCATTAACTGGTCTAATGGTGTTTCGGTCCGATTTGGACTAATAACTAGTCTAGTGACTAATTAATAGTCCAAGTCGGAGCGAAACGTCATCATAAGGTTCCTTTGTGTATTGTTCCAGTCACGGTATTGTGCCTCTTTATTATATATGGTTATCTGTTGACAAGGAAGAAAAGAGATATGGGGCTATGTAAAAGAAACTTAAAATGTCTAAGATAAATTCAGTCAAGATAACATTAACATTTATTTTCAAAGAAAAAGTTTGTTGGCTATGAGAAATTATCTTACTTCAGTTGATGTGAAAGCCCAGTCCT
>NC_069401.1:51932953-51952953 GCF_026875155.1 Cherax quadricarinatus | reverse complement strand
GTCTGCCATTTTCATGACCACAACATTAGCCTGTCTAAATTATTTTGATATTCAGAGGCATCTTCCTCGTAATTTGGATGTCGACCTATTTTTATGTAGTTGACAGATTCATTCATTTTTTCATATTCCTTCATCAAGGTCATTAATGTAGATTATGAATAACAAAGTGCTGTAGACGGATCCCTGAGGAACGCCACCTGTGACTGGTCCCAATTCTGATTTCTCGCCATTTATGTAAATTCTCTGTTGTCTATATTTCAATCATACGTGGAGCCAAGAGACAATTTTTTCTCCTAATACCATATGCTGCCACATTCTTTAATTATCTTCTGCATAGGCTGACTCTTTTAAAAGCCTTACTGAAATCCTAGTTGACTGCATCGCCTTCTTTATGACGGTCCACAACCTCTTATTAAAGAAAGTCAGTAAATTTGTCAGTCAAGGACGAGTCCGTGTTAATCAGTGTTAAGACTGAGCAACAGTATGCGCATCATGATCGTTTCTAACTGAAGCAGCTATTTTTTTTCTGATTATTTTCTCACTTCTGAGGTCAAGTTGACTGAACGATATTTCCATGGTAGGGACTATTTCCCGTGTTTGAGGATAGTAATCAAATTAACCTTATTCACTCACATGTGTGGTAAGATACCAGTTTGCAATGATATATTAAACAGACTACTGAGAAACACATTAATTTCCATTTTGCGTTTTTTAAAAGAAAACTAGAAAACGCTTTGTCTGGATCCGCGGATTTATTTTATGTTAATCGGTCTACCTGTTTAATAACCACGTCTCTAGTGACTGTCATATTACTTATTTTTTCCTGAATTAGTGGAATTTCGTTATTGAAAAATCAAATGCATTTCTTTCTCATCATCCCTAAGCTGTCTAGGTGCACCGATCTTATCCCTAAGCCTTGTCTAGTGTACTTGGAAAATAAATCGGATTTGTCTTGAATACCCTTGTATCTAGGCCTTTTTGTGCATCTATAAACCCTTGCGCTGCCCTCCACAGGATGGTTATGGGATGCACACTAAACTTAACGCATCTGCGGCAATAGTCTTACCTATAATTTTATTGTTTCGTTTAGCTTTTTCTTATCCTAATTGTATAAATAAGCATTACCAAGCTGCAGTCAATCTTTCCTACGTGTGTTCAATGGTTCGAAGGTTAGTTACAACGTGCTTAATATAGTTCATACATATTTGCATTAATTCTACTACATTCTAACATACGAGCTTCTTTATCATTTTCTTCCAATACCTTATATTGTTTTTCCATTCTCGGTAATTCTATACCAGCCTATCACATGTACAAGCAACTTAAACGACTCCTGGCTACCACCGTCTCCTCTTACCTATTTTCGCCATTTTTACCATAAAAATATTTCATGTAATGAGACAGTCTGTAATGCTGTACAGATTCTCTATTTTCTAACACACTTCTTTCAATGAATTCGGTTGGTTGGATGACGGAGCTTAAAACCTATTGACAAAACGAGAGTCATAATGGCTGCAGGTCACCTGCTTACTACCAGTCAATATCACTAAAATTCCTAACATTGGGAATACTGTAAATCAAACTTTAAGTATATATGCACAGATATTATATATATATATATATATTATATATATATATATATATATATATATATATATATATATATATATATATATATATATATATATATATATATATATATATATATATTTAATATATATATATATATAAAATATATATATATATATATAATGTATATATATGTATATAATATATATATATATAAGTAGTGAACTTTTCTACAGGGGCAGGAATTCCGGAAAAGGCCTTCTACAGGGGGAGGAACTTCCGGTTTAGGCTTTTTCCTGGGCGAGGAACTTCCGGTTTGGGCCTTCCACTGAGCGAGGTATCCGGTCTAGGACCAGCAGCTGGAGGGTCCCAAAAAAATACCCCGAGTTTTTCCACACACCTAGGTGTTACTTCCCGGTTGACCATGACCTCGCCCTCGAGACTACCGCTCACCCTTGACCCCCCAACCAATACCCCCACCCCCCACGACGCCCCCCGCCTCGCGACCCCACCATCGCGCTGCGCGCCGCGCCCGCGCGCCCCGCCCGCGCGCCCGCCCGCGAGCCCGCCCGCGCCCTTCGCGAGCCCCCCCGCGCCTTCTGCTGCGCCTTCTGCAGCGTCATCCGGATCGCCCCCGCGCCTCGATTTTTTTTTCTTATGATCTCCTTGGATCAAGGTTTTTGGATTCTCCCCCCTATGGGGTTTTCGAAATTCTCCATCTCCTTGGATCAAATTTTTGGGTACCCCTCTCACTTTCACTCCCACCCCAAAATTTCTCGATAATACAAGTTTTGGATTCCCCCCTATGGGGGTTTCGAAATTCTTATGATCTCCTCGGATCAAGTTTTTTCTCGAAATCAAAGTCTCCATCTCCTTGGATCAAATTTTTGGGTACCCCTCCTTTCACCTCAAATTTTCTCGACAATACAATTTTTTGGATCCCCCCTATGGGGTTTTCGAAATTCTCCATCTCCTCGGATCAAGTTTTTTGGATTCCCCCCTATGGGGTTTTCGAAATTCTCCATCTCCTCGGATCAAGTTTTTTTGATTCCCCCCCCTATGATTGTGTTTTCGAAAATCTCCAATTCCTCATATCAAAATTTCTCAATATCAAAGTCTCCACTTCCTCGGATCACCCTCCCACTTTCACCCCCCAACCCCAAAAATTTCTCGATAATACAAGTTTTTGGATTCCCCCCTATGGGGTTTTCGAAATTCTCCATCTCCTTAGGATCAAGATTTTTTGGATTCCCCCCAATGAGGGTTTTCGAGGTCAATTCTCCATCTCCCTCGGATCAAGTTTTTTGGATTCCCCCTTTGGGGATTTTCCGAAATTCCTCCATCTCCTTGGATCAATTTTTTTGGATTTCCCCCTATGGGGTTTCGAATTCCTCGGATCAAGTTTTGGAATCCCCCTCTGGGGGTAAGCATTCAAATAACTCCTCCTATGGGGCATGCTTACTACAGTCTAATGAAGGGTTTTACTCGGCGGTAGTGACGTCACGTGTTGACTCCAGCACACAGGGTGGAATCTTGTATACCCTTTTAATTAATAAGGGTACATAGCAGTGACGTCACGCGCACAACAGGCTGAACTTGTCTACGTCTACCCTTTTAGTTAAAAGGGACAACAGTACATCAGAAAGCACAATTTTTTGTTTCGTTAATACCCACACAATCCAACAATTTTCTTTACAAACACAAGTCTAGACATTTTTTTAACTAATTCAACCAGGTCACACATTCCCCCACGAAAGAAACCTCCTCCCCACCCTCCGCCACCCCGAACCCTCCACTGCCAACCAACACCTCACAATTTTCACTCATAACCCCCAAATTTTTTCTCCGTTTTAAACCCTTTTAGTTCATTCAATTAATAAGGGGACACAATGCATTCAGAAAGTCACCACATCCGCTTACAATCCACTTTCGTTAAATTCCAACTACTCACAATTTTTACATATTACGAAGTTAAATAATACGCACTTTTACTTTGAACATCTTCAAAACACTCTCATAAATCATTTGAATACTCACAAAAAATACCTTTATACATTTCCAAACAACACTGAAATACACCAAAATCAACATTCCGATACACACCCCAAATCACTCAGACTACTCCCAGAACAACCTTCATAAGTACTCTGCACATCATTCATTTTTGAACACCTTCATAATTACTCTCTTAATCATTGTACACCTTCAAAAAACACCTTTGAATACTCACATAAACACCCTTGAACACCTTCAAAACACCTTTGAATATCGTTTTTAAACTAATTTCATCACAACCCACTTCTATCATCTTTTTTCGGTAACTCCTAACGACTACATTACCCTCATCAATTACCAAAAAAACAAATTTTACTCGTTTTATTAACTAATTCTCACTGTAACCAAGATTTTCACAAAAACAAAAACTATGACACCTAACACACAAACACACGCACCACAACACAACCCCACAACACCCACAATTTTTTCTCGTTTTAACCTTTTAGTTCATTAAAGTTAATAAGGTGACACATACATCAGAAATCACAACAACACCATCCACAACCCACAATTTTTTCGTCGTTTTAGCCGCTTTTAGTTCATTAAAGTTAATAAGGGACACACTACCATCAGAAAACTCCCAACAACAACCCACTTATAACATCTTTTTTTCGGTATCTCTAGTTCGACAAACAACACCCACATCCCACCACAACCCACGACCTTTCAAAACACTAATTGAGTACTCCAATAACAACCACTGATTACTACTAAAACACCACTGAATTCAATCAAAACACCCTTCAAACCACCTTCAAAACAAACAACCCATGAACACTCTTCAAAACACACATGAACAACCTTCAAAACACCTTTGAACATTTCCAAACACACTGAAACAATCCAAGAAAAACACAATTTGAGTACTTCCCCAATTACAACCACAGAATACTAGACAAAACAACCGCAGAATTCAATCAAAACAACCCTTCAACAAAAATCAACACCTCAAAACACCTTTTGAACACCTTCAAAAAACACCTTTGACACCTTCAAAAACAACACCTTTTGAAACATTTCCAATCAACACTGTACACTTCCAAAAAAACAAATTTGAGTACTCCTCCCAATTACAACCACTGAATACTACTAAAACAACCGCTGCTGAATTCAATCAAAACCCACCCTTCAAACAACCTCAAAACAAACACCTTTGAACACCTTTGAACCCCTTCCAAAAAAAACAATTTGAACACACTCAATAAACTCCTATGCCCACCTTTGAACATTTCCAAACAAACACGAACACTTCCAAAAACCCCATTTGAGTACTCCCAAATACACCACTGAATACTAAAACACCACTGAATACACTCAAAACACCACCACTAAATCACCAAAAACTAAGATCAACACCCACATCCCACAAACAAACACCCACAACCCACAACACCCACAATTTTTTTCACGTTTTAAATCTAATTTCATTCAGAAAGTCACAACACCCACACCCCACCCATTTTTTTTTCCTGCGTTTTAACAAACCCTTTAAGTTCATTGAAAGATAATAAGGGGACACACTACATCAGAAAAAGTCCCAACATCAACCCACTTATAACATTTTTTTTTTCGCGGTATCTCTAGTTCGACAACAACACAACACAACAACCCACAATCCCACCCATCAACACCCCATGAAACATATCCAAAACACTATTTGAGTAACTCCCAATTACAACCACTGATTACTACTAAAACATACCGCTGAATTCAATCAAAAAACAAACACCCTTCAACACCTTCAAACACCCTTGAACACCTTACAAAACTAATCTTGAACTACTTTTCAAAAACAACCTTTGAACATTCAAACAACCTGGAAAACACTTCCAAAAAACACAATTTGAGTAACGTACTGCTCCTCCCCAATTACAACCACTGATTACAACTAAAACAACACCTGCTGAATTCCAATCACAACAAGGACCCTTCAACAACCTTAAACAAACAGCCTATGAACACACTCAAAACACAAACACTCAAACACCCTACAACACTTCAAAAACACCTTTGAACACCTTCAAACACCTTTGAAACACATTCAAAACTCTCTCATAATCACTTGAACACACTCAAAACACCTTGAATAACCTCAAAAAACACCTTCGAACGACCTTCAAAACACCCCTTGAACACCCCCTTAGATCACTCTTCAAAATAAACAACAGTTGAACACACTCAAAACACCTTTGATACCACCTTTGAAAACATAATCCAAACAACACGTGAAACACTTCCAAAAAACACCAATTGAGTACTCCAAATACAACTCCTGAATACTAAAACACCACTGAATACACTCAAAACAACCACCAAAATCACCATAAAACAAGATACACCCACACCCCACAACAACACCACAAACCCACAACACCCACAATATTTTTCTCGTTTTCAGCTAATTATCATCAGAAAGTCACAACACCGCCACCCCACCCCCCATTTTTTTCCGTTTTTAAAAACCTTTTAGTTCATTAAAGTTAAAAAGAAGGGGGCCACACATCCATCAGAAAAAAAGTCACAAAAACAACAACCACTTATAACGTCTTTTCGGTATCTCAAGTTCGACAACAACACCCACAATCCCACATCACCCACATCCCAACATCCCCGCACACACTACACACAGACACACACACACCCCATCCCAAACCTAGCCTAACCTAACCTATACTTATAACCTAGAACATAACCCTACCCTAGACCTAACTTATCCTAACCTAGCCTAAAGAAACCTAACCTATGCCTTTACCTAAATTATCCTAACCTAACCAACCTAGCGCTAACCAAAAACCTAACTTAATCCTAACCTAACCTAACCTAACCTGAACCTACCCTAACCTTACCTTACCGTAAACCAAACTATAGCCTACAGCCTAACCTAACCTAACCTAACTTAACCTAACCCAACCTAACCTAAACAAACCAAGCCAAACCTAACTTAACCTAAACCTAACCTAACTAAAACCAAACCTAACCCTAACCTAACCTATCTTAAACCTTACCTACCTAACCTAGCCGAACCTAATCCCCCTAACCAACCTAAAATATATTGGAACAGCTTCCAAAAATACATTAGAGTAACTACCAGGAATTACTTTGAACGACATCCATTTTTGGAAATCTCCCAAATTAAGTTTTGAAAACTTTATCGTAAAATCGAAACATTATTTTCTTGTTTGTATAACACACTCAATGTTAGAAATATTACAACTTCGATTTCCGAATAGAAGCAACTGTCCTCGCTCTGAGAGATACTCATTGTGGTTCACCCCAACACATGGAGTAATGCCGCTTTCTCACACCCAATGTAGAACATAACACCTGCGTCAACTCCGGCCAGACATGCGCCAAGAAATGCGGGGTAACATCCAAGGTATAAAATCATCTCTTTCCAAGACCCACAGTCTATCCTAACTAACCTAACTAACCAATCCTAACCAACCTAACCTCACTAACCGAACCTAACCTAACTTACTACTCCATCAATCACCTCTATCCTAACCTAACCTTACGCCTAACCTAGACCCAACCTAACTCCATCCAAACACGCTTCTATCCTAACCAAACCATAACCTATCCTAACACTAACCAAACTCCATCGAACACCTCGAATACTACCAAACTTAACCTAACCTAAACCATCACCTAACCTACCGAACCTACACGAGCACCTACCTAACCTATCCTAACCTGGTCCCCAACCAACCTAACCCTAACCTAGTCCCTAACCTAACATAACCTAACCAAACCTAACTTATCCTAAGCTTAACCTAACCAAACTTACCATCCTAACCTAGACCTAACCTAACCTGAACCACAACACTGTGTACTAACTTTGTGAACCAACTCAGAACAAACCTACTGCTCTTCATCAAAAATGCCTGGCACATCATTTGAACAACCCTTCAAAAAAAAACAACCAAAACAATTTCAAATCACACCACCGAATACTCCCTAAAAAAAACCACAACCTGATTACTACCAAATCAACCACAGAATACGTCCAATGAACCTCAAAATCCCCAGAAACTAAGTAGTTAACATCACCATCAACACCTTTTTATAGAAATCCCCTCAAATCACATATAAACCAAGACTCCCTCCCCATTTGGCGCATAAAAAAAAAAGCATGAAACACAAACCTAATACGCAAACACTTAGTACATGATCACCATCAACTTGAAAACATATCTTATACACAACACATAATATAAGACAAATCACCAACTACAACGCACCCATGTTCACTTAACCAATCAAAATCACTAATATCACAGAAAACAATCATTTTTTATAAACATTTCACACACACACCCATACACAACACACAAAAAAATCATTATTGACAATATCTAAGCGCACTCACCGTCACTAACCACCAACACACGAGTCTCACCTCACAGGGACCGACGAGCTCACGCACCCATGGACGTCACACTCCCATTGTGTAACTGTTTTGTAACATCCACACCCAAACCCCCCCTTGTTTCAACCTGTTGTAACCCTACATTATCTAAGAAACCACTATATCCAAGACGATTACCAAATATTATGATTCCCCAACACCAAGAATCACAGAAAACCAACATTTTTATAATTATCATCGTGATAAGACAAAAATCACGTATCACCAATCCATATCATGTTTAAACCGACAATCTATCAAACTAATCACCAATACACCAAAAAAAATCTAAGATCCTGCATCTCAAAACTACTATGATTTCACTGAAAAACACTTATTATTTAAACATTCGCGACAAAAATTACGACAACAACAAAAAATACAAAACACTTCCACCAACATCTATAACATAACAGAGCACAATAACCAATCACAATCCACAAAAAAATATAACACAAAACAACCCACAAATTATACCATTTCAATTGGAAATTTAAAGACATGACAATACAATACACACCAAATCGCGACATTCACCTCCAACTAAGACATACCAACATCACCCTAAACTTCCTTCCTTATTTCATTGCTTCCGTATAATCTCCTAGCAGTTTTAAAATCACCCCGACGTTCCATCACGACGTAGGAGCCAGAGAACCATCACCACTCCAAACACACACCCAACACACCCCTACTACCTCTGGCTCTACTCCGAGGTGGATCCGTCGGGGTTACAACAGCTCTAGGAGAATATACGGAATGAATAAGTAAGGAAGATTTAGGGGTGATGTGTAATGTCTTAGTTGGATGTGAATGTCCTTAGATTTGGTGTGTAATGTCCCTCATGTCTTAAATTTCCAATAGGGGGGGGGGGGGGGGGGGGTGAAATGTATAATATGTGGGTGTTTGTGTATTATTTTTTTGTGATAGTGATATGTTATAGTGCATCATGTTATGTTATAGATGTTGGAGGAAGTGGTTGTGGTTATTTTTGTGTATGTCTTATTTTTGGCGAATGTTTAAAAAATAAGTGTTTTCAGTGAATAGTAGTTATAGAGATGCATGATCTTAGATTTTTTTTTGTTGATTAGTGTTTGATAGAATACGGTAAACATGATAATGGAATTGGTGTATCGTGATTTTTGTGTGAATAATTATCAAAATGTGTGTTTCAGTGATCTTGGTGTTGGTGAACATAAAATCTGGTAATCGGTCTTGGATATAGTGTTCTTCGAAAATTAATGGGAACAACATTTGAAACAAGGGGTTAGATGATGTCACCAACACACCAAGTAACAAAATGTGAGTAGTGACTTCACAGAGGTGAGCTCTTCGGTCCAGTGAGGTGAGACATCTGTGAGTTGTTGGTAGTGAGGTGAGTGCGCTTAGATAATTGACCAAATATGATTTTTTTGTGTGTGTGTGTGTGTGTGAAATTTAATAAAAATTATTGTTTCTGTGATATAAGTGTTTTTGGAGGTAAGTGGAACATGGGTGTATTTAAGTTGGTGATTGTCCTTCTATTATGAGTGTGTATGATAAGATATGTTTTCACAGTTTGATGGAGATCATGTACTAAGTGTTTGCGTATAAGGTATTGTGTACATGCATTTTTTTTAAAATGCGCCAAATGGGGAGGGAGTTCTTGGTTATAGTGAATTTTGAGGGGATTTCATAAAAAGGATGTTAGATGGTGATGTTAAACATAGTTTCAGGTGATTTGACGGTGATTGGTAGCATTCAGTGGTGATTTAGGTAGTAAACAGTAGTGTTTTTTTTATTTGGGAGAATCGGAGGTGTTTGATGTGTTTTTTTAGAAGGTGTCAAATGGATGGTGCCAGAGCATTTTTTGAAGAAGATCAGTGGTGTTCAGTAGTTGGTTCAAAGTTAGTCAGTGATTAGGTTAGGTAATGATATGTATAGGTTATAAAAGTTAGGTTAGGATTTAGCTTAGGATAAGTTAGGTTAGGTTAGTTAGGTAAGGTTAGGATAGGTAAGGTTAGGTTCGGTTTGGGACAGTAAATGATAGGTTAGTGTAGGTTAGGTTAGGTTATCGGTATGTTAGGTAAGGTTATGTTAGGATAAGTTAGGTAGTTATTCTAGGTGTTCTGATGGAGTTAGGTTAGGTTTAGGATAGGTTTGGTTAGTAGGAATAGAGTGTTTGATGGAGTTAGTTGGGTTAGGTTTAGTTAGGTTATGTTAGGATAGAGGTGATTGGATGGAGTTAGTAGGTCGGTTAGGTGAGGTTAGGGTAGGTTAGAATTAGGTAGGTTAGGTTTAGGTTAGTATAGACAGTTGGTTCCTGGAAAGAGATGAATTTTCTACCTTGGATGTTACCCGCATACATGGCGCCTGTCTGTCCTGAGTTGACGCAGGTGTTATGTACACCTTGGGTGAGAAGCGCAATACACCATGTGTTGGGGTACCCACAAATTAGTCTCTCAGAGCTGAGGACGAGTGCTTCTATTCGAAAATCGAGTAAAATTTCTACCATTGATGGTTTACACAAGAAATAAATGTTTTTCGATTTTAACTAAAAAGTTTTCAAACTAATTTGGAAATATCCAAAAATTGGAGTCGTTCAAAGTAAAACTGGAGTACACCTAATGGTATTTGGAAGTGTTCCAATATATTTAGGTTAGGGTTAGTGATAGGTGTACGCTAGTTTAGGTTTAGGGTAAGTTTAAGCATAGGTTAGGTTAGTTAAGGTTAGGGTAGGTTAGTAGGTTAGGTTAAGTTAGGTTAGCTAGGTAGGTTAGGTTAGGTGGGTTAGGTTAAGTTAGGTTAAGGTTAGGTTAGGTTCAAGGTTAGTTAGGAAAGGTTAGGTTAGGGTAGGTTCGGTTAGGTTAGGTTATGTTAGGGGGTGAGGTTTAAGTTAGGTTAGGTTAGGCTCGGTAGGTATAGGTAGATAATTTAGGGTAAGTAGTTAGTAGGCTATGTGTAAGGAAAGTTAGGTTAGGTTATGGTTATGTTAGGATAAGTAAGGTTAGGTTTAGGCTAGGTTAGGGATGTGTGTGGTGTGTGTGTGTCTGTGTGTGTGTGTGGGGAAGTTGGATGGGGTGATGTGGGATGTGGGTGTTAGTTGTCGAACTAAATACCGAAAAGACGAAATAAGTGGGTTGTTTTTTGTGACTTTTTTCTGATGTAGTGGGCCCCTTATTAACTTTAAATGAACTAAAAGGGTTAAAATTGCGAGAAAAAATGGGAGGTTTGGGGTTGTGACTTTCTGATGAAATTAGATAAAACGGAAAAAAATTGTGGGCTGTTTTGTGGGTTGTGGGTGTTGTGGGGTGGTTGGTGTTGATCTTAGTTTTATGGTGATTTTGTGTGGTGTTTTAGTGTATTCCATGGTGTTTTTAGTATTCGGAGTGGTGTATGTGGGAGTACTCAAATGGTGTTTTTGGAAGTGTTTCAGTGTTGTGTTTGTAAATGTATCAAAGGTGTTCAAGGTGTTTTTGGAGTGTGTTCAAATGTGTTTTTTTTTGAAGTGATCAAGGGTTGCAAGAAGGGTGTTTTGAAGGTGTTCGAAGGTGTATTGAGGTTATTCACAGGTGTTTTGAGTGTGTTTAAAATGATTATGAGATTTTTGATGTGTTCAAAGGTTGTTTTGAAGGTGTTCAAAGGTGTTTTTTGAAGGGTGTTAGAAGGTTGTTTTGAGTTGTTCAAGGGTGTTTGAAGGTGTTGAAGGGTGTTTTGGATTGAATTCAGCGGTGTTTTAAGTAAGTAATCAGTGGGTAATTGGGAGTACTCAAATGTGTTTTTTGAAGTGTTTCAGTGTTGATTGAAATGCTTCAAAGGTGTTTTTGAAAAGTGTTTCAAGAGTGTTTTTGAAGGTGTTCAAGGGTGGTTGAAGGTGTTTGAAGGGTGTTTGATGAATTCAGCGGTGTTTTTAGTAGTAATCAGTGTGTTGTAATTGGGAGTACTCAAATAGTGTTTTGGAAATGTTCATGGGTGATGTGGGATGTTGGTGTTGTGGGTGTTGTTGTCGACTAGAGATACCGAAAAAAAAAATGTTATAAGTGGGTTGTTGTTGGGACTTTATCTGATAGTGTTGTCCCCTTATTAACTTTTAATGAACTAAAAGGGTTAAAAACGAGAAAAAAATGGGGTGGGGTTGTTGTGACTTACTGATGAAAATTAGAAAAAACGAGAAAAAAAATGTGGGTGTTGTGGGTTGTGGGTGTTTGTGGGATGTGGTGTTGATCATAGTTTATGGTGAATTTGGGTGGTGTTTTTTGAGAGTATTCATGGTTTTTAGTATTCAGTTGTGTGTATTTGGGAGTAACTCAAATGTGTTTTTGGAAGTGTTTCAGTGTTGTATGGATGTTCAAAGGAGTTCAAAGGTGTTTGAGTGAGTTTCAATGTATTTTGAAGGTGGTTCAAAGTGTACTAAGGTGTTATGAAGGTTTTTGAAGGGTGTTACTGCTTGAATTCCAGGCGGTGTTTTAGATAGTATTCATGGGTGTAATAGGGAGTACTTCAAATTGTGTTTTTTTGAAGTGTTCAGTGTTGATTGGAAATGTTCAAAGGTGTTTTTTGAAGGTGTCAAAGGGGTGTTTTGAAGGTGTTCAAAGGTGTTCTGAAGGTGTTGAAGGTGTTTTTTGATTGAATTCAGCGGTGTTTTTAGTAGTAATTCATGTGTGTAATTGTGAATATCAAATTGTTGTTTTTGAAGTGTTTCAGTGTTGATTGGAAAATGTTCAAAGGTGATTTGAAGTGTGATCAAGAGTAGTTTTGAATGTGTTCAGGTGTTTGAAGTGTATTGAAGGGTGTTTTGATTGAATTCAGTGGTGTTTTAAAGTAGTAATCAGTGTGTAAATTGGGGAGTACACAAATAGTGTTTTTGGAAAAGTTCGTGGGTGTTGGGGATAGGGTGTTGTTGACGAACTAGAGATACCGAAAAAAAGATGTTATAAGTGGGTTGTTGTTTGGGACTTTTTCCTGATGTAGTGGGTGTCCCCCTGTATTAACTTAATGAACTGACAAGCTAAAACGAGAAAAAATAGTGGGTTGTGGATGTTGTTTGTTGTGACTTTCTGATGTACTGTGTCCCCCTTATAAACTTAAATGAACTTAAAGGGTTTAAAACGAGAAAAATGTGGTGTTGTGGGGGTGTGTGGTGCGTGTGAGTTAGGTGTCATAGTTTTTTTTTTACTGTGAAAACTTGGTATTACAGTGATGACTTCGTTAAAACGAGTAAAATTTGTTGGTAATTGATGAGGGAGTGTAGTCGAATTATAGTTTACCGGAAAAAAGATGATATAAGTGTGTTGTGAATGAAATTAGTTTAAAAACGATATTCAAGGTGTTTGAAGGTGTTCAAGGGTGTTTTTATGTGAGTATCAAAGGTCTTTTTTTGAAGGTTACAAATGATTAAGATAGTACTTATGAAGGTTTTCAAATGATGTGGCAAGAGTACATATGAAGGTGTTTTCTGGTAGTATTCAGAGATGATTTGTGGTGTTCGAATGTGATTTTGGAGAATTTCAGGTTGTTTTGAAATGTAAAATGTTATTATTTGTGAGTATTCAAATGATTTATGAGAAGTTTTTTTGAAGAAGTTCAAAGTAAAAGTGCGTATTAACTTCTAAAATATGGGGGTAAAAATTGTTGAGTAGTGAATTATAACGAAAGTGGATTAACGAGTGGAGACTTTCTGATGCATGTGCCCCTATTAACTTTAATGAACTAAAAGGGTTAAAACGAGAAAAATTGGGGTTATTGAAGGAAAAATTGTTGAGGTGGTTTTTTGGAGTGTGAGGGTTCGTGGATGGTGGGGAGGAGTTACTTCGTTGGGGAGTGACCTGAGAATAATAGTTATAAAATGTCTAGACTATTGTTTGTAAAGAAATTTTGGATTGTTTGTGGGTATTAACGAAAGTCAAAAATGGCCTTTCTGAAGTACACTTGTGTCCCCTTATTAACTAAAAGGGTATACAAGATTCAGCCTGTGTCGCGTGACGTCACTGATATATTTCCCCTTATTAAATAAAATGGTATCCAAATTCAACCTGTGTGCTGGGTCAACACGTGACGTCACTGACCGCCGATTAAACACCCTTCATTAGACCTGTAAAGTAAGCATGGCCCCCATAGGAGGAGTCTATTTTGCAATGCATACCCCCAGAGGGGGATTCCAAAAACTTTGATCCGATGAATTTCGAAAACCCCATAGGGGGAATCGCCAAAAAAAACTTGATCCAAGTAGATGGAGAATTTCGAAAAACCCCATAGGGAGGAATCCAAAAAACTTGATCTGGGGTGGGGGGGAGGGGGGGGGAAGGAGATGGAGAATTTCGAAAACCCCATAGGGGGGAATTCCAAAAAAACTTGGATTCCAAGGAGATGGAGAATTTCGAAAAACCCCATAGGGGGAATCCCAAAAACTTGATCCGAGGAGAATGGAGAAATTTCGAAACCCCATAGGGGGGATCCAAAAAATTGTATTGTCGAGAAATTTGAGGTGAAAGGGAGGGGTACCCCTACCCAAAAATTTGATACAAGGAGATGGAGACTTTTGAATTTCGAGAAAAAAACTTGACCGAGGAGATCAATAATAATTTTCGAAACCACCCATAGGGGGGAAACCAAAAACTGTATTATCGAGAAATTTTTGGGGTGGGAGTGAAAGTGAGAGGTGGTACCCAAAAAATTGCTCCAAGGAGATGGAGAGATGGAGAATTTCAGAAAACCCCCCATAGGGGGGAGAATCCAAAAAAACCCTTGATCCAATGAGATCATAGAAAAAAAAATCGAGGCGCGGGGGCGAACCGGATGACGCTGGCAGAAGGCGCAGCAGAAGGGGCGCGGGGGGGCTCGCGAAGGGCTAGGCGGGGCGGGCTCGCTGCGGGGGCGGCGCGGTGCGGGTGGGGGGCGCGCGGGTTGGAGCGGCGCGCCCAGCGCTGATGGTGGGGTCGCGAGGCGGGGGGGTCCGTGGGGGTGGGGGGTATTGGTGGGGGGTCCAAGGGTGAGGTAGTCTCGAGGGCGAGGTCATGGTCAAAACCCTCACCGGAAGTAACACCTAGGTGTGGAAAAGGTGACCCTCCAGCTGTGGTCCTAGACCGGATACCTCGCTCAGTGGAAGGCCCAAACCGGAAGTTCCCTCGCCCATCAGGAAAAAGCCTAAACCGGAAGTTCCTCCCCCTGGGTAGAAGGCCTTTTACCCGAATTCTGCCCCAGTATGAAAATTTCACTACTTATATATATATATAAATATATATATATCTAATTATATATAATAATATTATATATATATATAAATAAATAATATATTATATAATGCATGTCTATGCAGACAAGGGCCACAGGGAAGGGGTGTGAAATCTTTAGATCAAGTACTTTCACACTTCTTGGTGCGTCAACAGGAGCTGTGCAATGTTGCAAGGAGCAACCAAAGCAGGGAGAGAGGTCTCAGAGTAGCGTAGGTGTCACTGGCCACGGTTACTCTTAGACTCCTACGCTACTCTGTGACCTCTATCCCTGCTTTGGTTTCTTCCTTGCAACATTGCACAGCTCCTGATGACGCACTGAGAAGTGTGAAAGTACTTGAGCTAAAGATTTTCACCCCCCCCGTGCTTGTCCTGCATATATATATATATATATATATATATATATATATATATAATATATATATATATATATATAAATATATAATATATATATACTATTTGAGGTAGTAGGTTGGTAGACAGCAACCACCCAGGGAAGTACTACCGTCCTGCCAGATGACTGTGAAACAAAAACCTGTAACTGTTTTGCATGATGTAGGATTGCTGGTTTCTTTTTCTGCCTCATAAACACGCTAAGATAACAGGGATATCTTGCTACTCCTACTTACACTTTGGTCACACTTCACAGACACGCACATGCATATAATATATACATACATCTAGGTTTTTTCTCCTTTTTCTAAATAGCTCTTGTTCTTTTTTATTTCTTCTATTGTCCATGGGAAGTGGAAAAGAATCTTTCCTCCGTAAGCCATGCGTGTCGTATGAGGCGACTAAAATGCCGGAGCAATGGCTAGTAACCCCTTCTCCTGTATACAATTACTAAAAAAGAGAAGAAGAAAAACTTATAAAACTGGGTTGCTTAAATGTGCGTGGATGTAGTGCGGATGACAAGAAACAGATGATTGCTGATGTTATGAATGAAAAGAAGTTGGATGTCCTGGCCCTAAGCGAAACAAAGCTGAAGGGGTAGGAGAGTTTCAGTGGGGGGAAATAAATGGGATTAAATCTGGAGTATCTGAGAGAGTAGAGCAAAGGAAGGGTAGCAGTAATGTTAAATGATCAGTTATGGAAGGAGAAAAGAGAATATGAATGTGTAAATTCAAGAATTATGTGGATTAAAGTAAAGGTTGGATGCGAGAAGTGGGTCATAATAAGCGTGTATGCACCTGGAGAAGAGAGGAATGCAGAGGAGAGAGAGAGATTTTGGGAGATGTTAAAGTGAATGTATAGGAGCCTTTGAACCAAGTGAGAGAGTAATTGTGGTAGGGGACTTGAATGCTAAAGTAGGAGAAACTTTTAGGAGGGGTGGGTAGTAAGTTTGGGGTGCCAGGTGTAAATGATAATGGGACCCTTTGATTGAACTTTGTATAGAAAGGGGTTTAGTTATAGGTAATACATATTTTAAGAAAAAGAGATAAATAAGTATACACGATATGATGTAGGGCGAAATGACAGTAGTTTTGTTGGATTATGTATTGGTAGATAAAGACTGTTGAGTAGACTTCAGGATGTACATGTTTATAGAGGGGCCACAGATATATCAGATCACTTTCTAGTTGTAGCTACACTGAAGTAAAAGGTAGATGGGATACAAGGAGAATAGAAGCATCAGGGAAGAGAGAGGTGAAGGTTTATAAACTAAAAGAGGAGGCAGTTAGGGTAAGATATAAACAGCTATTGGAGGATAGATGGCTAATAAGAGCATAGGCAATGGGGTCGAAGAGGTATGGGGTAGGTTTAAAAATGTAGTGTTAGAGTGTTCAGCAGAAGTTTGTGGTTACAGGAAAGTGGGTGCAGGAGGGAAGAGGAGCGATTGGTGGAATGATGATGTAAAGAGAGTAGTAAGGGAGGAAAAGTTAGCATATGAGAAGTTTTTACAAAGTAGAAGTGATGCAAGGAGGGAAGAGTATATGGAGAAAAAGAGAGAAGTTAAGAGAGTGGTGAAGCAATGTAAAAAGAGAGCAAATAGAGAGTGGGTGAGATGTTATCAACAAATTTTGTTGAAAATAAGAAAAAGTTTTTGGAGTGAGATTAACAAGTTAAGAAAGCCTAGAGAACAAATGGATTTGTCAGTTAAAAATAGGAGAGGAGAGTTATTAAATGGAGAGTTAGAGGTATTGGGAAGATGGAAGGAATATTTGAGGAATTGTTAAATGTTGATGAAGATAGGGAAGCTGTGATTTCGTGTATAGGGCAAGGAGGAATAACATCTTGTAGAGTGAGGAAGAGCCAGTTGTGAGTGTGGGGGAAGTTCGTGAGGCAGTAGGTAAAATGAAAGGGGGTAAGGCAGCCGGGATTGATGGGATAAAGATAGAAATGTTAAAAGCAGGTGGGGATATAGTTTTTGGAGTGGTTGGTGCAATTATTTAATAAATGTATGGAAGAGGGTAAGGTACCTAGGGATTGGCAGAGAGCATGCATAGTTCCTTTGTATAAAGGCAAAGGGGATAAAAGAGAGTGCAAAATTATAGGGGGATAAGTCTGTTGAGTGTACTGGTAAAGTGTATGGTAGAGTTATAATAGAAAGAATTAAGAGTAAAGACGGAGATAGGATAGCAGATGAACAAGGAGGCTTTAGGAAAGGTAGGGGGTGTGTGGACCAGGTGTTTACAGTGAAACATATAAGTGAACAGTATTTAGATAAGGCTAAAGAGGTCTTTGTGGCATTTATGGATTTGGAAAAGGCGTTATGACAGGGTGGATAGGGGGGCAATGTGGCAGATGTTGCAAGTGTATGGTGTAGGAGGTAGGTTACTGAAACAGTGAAGGTTTTTACGGGGATAGTGAGGCTCAAGTTAGATATGTAGGAAAGGGGGAAAATTTTTTTCCCCCGAAAAAGTAGGCCCTTAGACAAGGATGTTGATGTCACCGTGGTTTTTAAATTAATTTATAGATGGGTTGTAAGGAAGTAAATGCGAGGGGTCTTGGCAAGAGGCGTGATTTAAAAGATAAAGAATCACACACAAAGTGGGAGTTGTACAGCTCCCTTTTTTGCTGATGACACTGTGCTTTTGGGGAGTTTCTAAAGAAAGTTGCAGAGATTGGGGGATGAATTTGTAGGGTGTGAAAAAGAAGAAAATTTTAAAGGGGAAATACAGGAAAGAGTAAGGTTATGAGGATAACAAAAAGATTAGGTGATAAAAGTTTTGAATATCAGATTGGAGGGGAGAGTATGGAGGGGTGAACGTTTTCAATATTTGGGAGTGGCGTGTCAGGGGATGGGTCAAAGAAAAAAGGGAATCATAAAAATTGATGGGGGAAAAAGAGGGGAGTGGTCACTTGGAGTTTGGGAGACAGAAAACTTTGTCCCTTGGGGGCAAAGAGGGAATGTATGAGAGTATAGTTTTACCAACGCTCTTATATGGGTGGAAGCGGGGGTGATAAATTTGCAGCGAGGAGAAGGCTGGGGGCAGGGAGATGTCATGTCTGAGGGCAATGTTGGTGGAATATAATCCCAGAAATTCGTTTTTGGGAAGTTAGGAGGAGGTGGGGGATTCCCAAAAACTGTTGTCAAGGGGGGGAAAAAGGGGTTTTTTAGGTGGTTCGGACATGTAGGAGAATGGAGCGAAATAGAAGATTCAAGGTGTATCAGTTGTAGGGAAAGGGAAGGGGGGGTAGGGGTGGGCCTGGGAAGGGGTTTGGGAGGGGGGGGGAAAGGAGGTTTTGTGGCGAGGGGCGGGGACCCCCAGCAGGCATGCGTGAGCGTTTTGATAGGAGTAAAGGAGACAAAAGGTTTTTTAAAACTTGACGGCTGTTTAGTGTGGGCAAAGAAAATTTATGAAGGGATTCAGGGAAACCGGGAGGCCGGACTTGAGTCCTGGGGATGGGAATACAGTGCCTGCACTCTGAAGGGGGGTGTTAAGTTTTCAGTTTTAAAAAAAGTAGTGTAAAGCCCCCTTTTGGCAAGACAGTGATGGAGTAATGTGGTGAAAGTTTTCTTTTTCGGGCCACCCTGCTTGGTGGGAAACGGCCGGTGTGATAATAAAAAATAATAAATATATATATATAATATATATATATATATATATATATAAATATTATATATATAAATATAAATATATGAAATTAAGACACATAGCAACTCTGGGGGATCTTTATTGTAACGTTTGCCCCCCAATGGGTTTATCAATAAAAATTTTCCCGGACATAATTTAAGAAAATAGGACTATATACAGAAGAGAGGTAATGGTCCCTCAACCTAGGGGTAGGGCGAAGAGCACCGTAGTCGTGGAGATTCTGGAGCAAAATAAAAGCCTGGCGCTTAATACTAACGTCAGGTGTACAACAGGGGCAAAATACTCTTTGGGAAAGGGCCTACTTCCATGGGGGGAAACCTGCCCACCCGTGATTTTGCCCTCGTTACTACACCTGACGTTGTGTATAAGCGCCAGGCCCCATTTTTGCTTCAGAAACTCCCTGACACGGGGCTCTTCCACCTCTCAAGGTTGAGGGACTCATTACCCCATCTTCGTATTTTGTCCCACTGTCTTCAAGTTATGTCCTGGAATTGTTTGACAAAAACCACTGGGTGGCGAAACGTCAAAAATAAAGATTCCCAAAGTTGACATTGTCTTAAATTTTTCTTGTCGGGATTAATACCATTCTTTCACCCACACACACACCAAAAATATATTATTTATATATATATAAAATAATATTATATTTAATATATTTTTTTTTTTTTTTGGGGGGTGTGTGGGGTGTGTTTTTGTTTTTTGGGGTGTGGGGGGTGT
>NC_069401.1:51867953-51930453 GCF_026875155.1 Cherax quadricarinatus | reverse complement strand
AATATATATCTTTAAACGTATACGTGAAAATTTTAGAAAGGTCTTAATTTTAAATGAGTTCTTGCTAACTGACCAGTTTTACATATTCGGCACGACATATATATATATATATATATATATATATATATATATATATATATATATATATATATATATATATATATATATATATATATATATATATATATATATATGTACACACACACACACATATATATATATATACATATATATATTATACATTATATATATATATATATATATATATATATATATATATATATATATATATATATATATATATATATATATATATATATATATATATATATATATATATATATATATATATAAGATCACAGTAAACAGGTGATTTTAAAATATGCAAAACAACCGCTGTGAAAGAGTAGTGAAATTCCAAGCGTTTTCGTGACTACTCACATTGTCAAGGAACTATGACAATGTGAGTAGTCACGAAAGCGCTTGGAATTTCACTTCTCTTTCACAGTGGTTGTTTTGCATATATATATATATATATATATATATATATATATATAATATATATATATATATATATATATATATATATATATATATATATATATATATATGTCGTGCCGAATATGTAAAACTGGTCAATTAGCAAGAACTCATTTAAAATTAAGTCCTTTCTGAAATTTTCTCTTATACGTTTAAAGATATATTTTTTTTAATTAATGTTAATGTAAATTTTTTTAATTTTGCACCAAAAGAATCTTAGAAAACTTACCTAACCTTATTATAACAAGAGCAGTTTATTTTAGCCTAACCCAACTAAATATATTTTAGATTTGTTTACAATAATTTAATAGTAAACAAACCCAGTGAAATATATTTTTTTCCTTAGGTTCAGAATGATTTTGGCGAAATTATTGCATGCACAGATTTTCGCTTGCCCTATATGGCAAGATAAGCGTTGCTATTTAAGCCAAGATCGCAAGTTCTGCCTATTCGGCACGACACACACACACACACACACAACACACACACACACACACACACATATATATATATATATATATATTATATATATATATATATATATATATATATATATATATATATATATATATATACATATATATGTACCCATAGGATCACTAAATCCCACAAGAATCAAGCACCCAGCAGAGCTAGGTGTTTTACCTTGAAGCTTGTGGAGGCTAGTATACCAAACAGGGAGTAGAAAAGTATTACCTCAGACGCACCCACACCACCGTATGTCTTTGGATCACGGTAAAACACCAAGCTCTGCTGGGTGTTTGATTCTTGTAGGAGGCGGGCCTAAATGACATGGGGTTGGAGTCAAGGACTCGAACCCCAGTGCAAAACAAGCTAATGCAAAACAAGCCACGGGGGCTGAAAATCTTAAGGTCAAGTACTTTCACACTTATCAGTCCGTCATCAGGAGTTGTGCAATGTTGCAAGGGCAGCAACAGGAGAAATGAGCGGTTTTTCAGAGTATGGAAACGTGGGTGGCACTCATGTGTATCTCTGAATGAGGGAGGGAGGCAAGCCTGGCCGAATGTCAACTGCTTACCTGTTCCCCCACACCCCACACCTTATGATGACGGGTGGGGTAGACCCAGCAGTTTACAGTTAGCATCAGGTAGAGTAACTAGGAGATAGTTAATAGCCAGCCCTAAGTTTCTAACTGCTGGGAACAGGTCATGTGACTTAGGAATTTACATTAGAATAGTGGATCATACAGTATGTAGCTATTATGTATAATCTTCTAACTAATGAAATGGTAGGAATAAATGCCCTCGTTTTGTCAACAGGTAATTCCAGATGTCTTCAGAACTTTCTAGAATATTTCAGGAAATACTCTGTGTCAATTTAATATGCCTGTATGAATATATATGCATGCAATGAATACTAAAGAATAAATTAAAATCTAATTATTGAGACCAAAATAATTTAAAACCGAGCACTTTCTAACTTGCTCCGTCGTCTGATTGTTTTCAACATGACATATCCCAACCAATTATGACTGACACCTTGCCTAATGACAACTAATTACCGGAGCGCTCAGGTTTCTCCGAAAATGCTAACAAGCGTAACTAGCGTCTGCTAATCAGACTCACAGCAGCAATTATCAGAAGAGACGCTCTACTGACTCTACCCTGTTTCTTTTTGTCAATTTATCCTAAATATCTTGTTCAATTATGGCCCGAGTGTTTGGCATTTTATTTTATGTAAGAAGTATCGGTCTTCTCTTTTAATTACTTTTAATCAGTAACAAGTGTTATGAAAAATATTTAAGAGATGGTCGGTCGGTTGGTTAATGGGGTTTAAAACCTATCGATCACATATTTTTTATCATCATGTCTGCTCGGTAACCTTTCTACCACCAGACCAAAAATACTTTAATCCCAAACATGGACATATTGGGATTAAAGTAAACTCTAAGGGAATATAAAGTGAGACAACTGAGACATAAATCCCTCCACGTGTACCTGCACCTTTGCCCTCACTGCACACACAACAAGAATATACTCACCACAATGTTTACAAACTCTCGGTTTAACAAAGATTGGTTATTAAAATATACGTATTTTTTTTTGGAAGACTAATTTTTTTTATGTAATTTTTATAATGTAATATTTATAATAATAATAATAATAATAATAATATAATAATAATAATAATAATATAATAATAATAATATAATAATAATAATAATAATATAATAATAATAATAATATTATTATTATTATTATTATTATTGGTAGTAGTAGTAGTAGTAGTAGTAGTAGTAGCAGTAGTATTAACATTAACATGACCCCCCCCCTTTTGTGTATCCACATGCTCTCGCGCTACCGTCCACAGGATGGATATGGGGTGCACAATAAACTAGCCACTTCGGTGGCAAAATCTAACCTAATCTTCAACAACACGAATAATAATAATAATAATATAATAATAATAATAATAATAATAATAATAATAATAATAATAATAATAATAAAAAATGCTAACAGCACCACCACTAACAACAACAACAATTATAATAATAATATTAATAACAAAACAATTAATAATAAAAATATTTATAACAACACAAATAAAAATAATAATAATAATAATAATAATAATAATAATAATAATAATAAATATCAATGGAGAATGTTTACAATAGACACAAATATTTTTTAATTAGCACTTCAGAGTAAACAGAACCTGATTAAAATTAGAGACAAGAAATTAATAGCAAAAGTTGTTTCAGAAAATAAAGAGGCGATTTATATTTTCATTGTACATATTTTTCATCCTATTTTTCTTTTTCAAACTTCGGTTCTTTATATATATTGTTTACACGCTAGAGAAATTATATATTGCCCATCATCTTTTATAATAACTCTCATGATTCTGATATATTCACAGCTGGTTCTTGATTTGGAGAGAGGAAACTTAAGAGGACATTGCGACCTTTCTTGGGCCATGATGAAGTGGGTTGTTCCAGCCAGGGTATAGTTTGTGATAGTTGTGTATTGTTGCAGCCAGGGTATAGTTTGTGATAGTTGTGTATTGTTGCAGCCAGGGTATAGTTTGTGATAGTTTGTGTATTGTTCCAGCCAGGGTATAGTTTGTGATAGTTGTGTATTGTTGCAGCCAGGGTATAGTTTGTGATAGTTGTGTATTGTTCCAGCCAGGGTATAGTTTGTGATAGTTGTGTATTGTTGCAGCCAGGGTATAGTTTGTGATAGTTGTGTATTGTTCCAGCCAGGGTATAGTTTGTGATAGTTGTGTATTGTTCCAGCCAGGGTATAGTTTGTGATAGTTGTGTATTGTTGCAGCCAGGGTATAGTTTGTGATAGTTGTGTATTGTTGCAGCCAGGGTATAGTTTGTGATAGTTGTGTATTGTTCCAGCCAGGTATAGTTTGTGATAGTTGTGTATTGTTGCAGCCACGGTATAGTTTGTGATAGTTGTGTATTGTTCCAGCCAGGGTATAGTTTGTGATAGTTGTGTATTGTTCCAGCCAGGGTATAGTTTGTGATAGTTGTGTATTGTTCCAGCCAGGGTATAGTTTGTGATAGTTGTCGATTGTTGCAGCCAGGGTATAGTTTGTGATAGTTGTGTATTGTTGCAGCCAGGGTATAGTTTGTGATAGTTGTGAATTGTTCCAGCCAGGGTATAGTTTGTGATAGTTGTCGATTGTTCCAGCCAGGGTATAGTTTGTGATAGTTGTGTATTGTTCCAGCCAGGGTATAGTTTGTGATAGTTGTCAATTGTTCCAGCCAGGGTATAGTTTGTGATAGTTGTGTATTGTTCCAGCCAGGGTATAGTTTGTGATAGTTGTCGATTGTTGCAGCCAGGGTATAGTTTGTGATAGTTGTCGATTGTTGCAGCCAGGGTATAGTTTGTGATAGTTGTCGATTGTTCAGCCACGGTATAGTTTGTGATAGTTTTTGTCCGGATTTGAGTTGCAGGCCAGGGTATAGTTTGTGATAGTTGTCGATTGTTCCAGCCAGGGTATAGTTTGTGATAGTTTGTCAATTGTTGCAGCCAGGGTATAGTTTGTGATAGTTGTCGATTGTTCAGCCAGGGTATAGTTTGTGATAGTTGTCGATTGTTGCCAGCCAGGGTATGTTTGTGATAGTTGTCGTATTGTTGCAGCCAGGGTATATTTGTGATAGTTGTGATTGTTGCAGCCAGGGTATCGTTTGTGATAGTTGTCGATTGTTGCAACCAGGGAATAGGTTTTGTGGATAGTTGTCGATGTGTTGCAGCCAGGGTTTAGTTTGTGATAGTTTGTCAATTGTTGCAGCCAGGGTATAGTTTGTGATAGTTGTCGATTGTTGCAGCCAGGGTATAGTTTGTGATAGTTGTCGATTGTTGCAGCCAGGGTATAGTTTGTGATAGTTGTTGATTGTTGCAGCCAGGGTATAGTTTGTGATAGTTGTCGATTGGTTGCAGCCAGGGTATAGTTTGTGATAGTTGTCGATTGTTGCAGCCAGGGTATAGTTTGTGATAGTTTGTCATTGTTGCAGCCAGGGTATAGTTTGTGATAGTTGTCGATTGTTGCAGCCAGGGTATAGTTTGTGATAGTTGTCGATTGTTGCAGCCAGGGTATAGTTTGTGATAGTTGTCGATTGTTCCAGCCACGGTATAGTTTGTGATAGTTGTCGATTGTTGCAGCCAGGGTATAGTTTGTGATAGTTGTCAATGTTGCAGCCAGGTATAGTTTTGATAGTTGTCGATTGTTGCAGCCAGGGTACAGTTTGTGATAGTTGTCGATTGTTGCAGCCAGGGTATAGTTTGTGATAGTTGTCAATTGTTGCAGCCAGGGTATAGTTTGTGATAGTTGTCGATTGTTGCAGCCAGGGTATAGTTTGTGATAGTTGTCGATTGTTGCAGCCAGGGTATAGTTTGTGATAGTTGTCAATGTTGCAGCCAGGGTATAGTTTGTGATAGTTGTCGATTGTTGCAGCCAGGGTACAGTTTGTGATAGTTGTCGATTGTTGCAGCCAGGTATAGCTGTGATAGATTGTCAATTGTTGCAGCCAGGGTTAGTTTTGTGATAGTTGTCAATTGTTGCAGCCAGGGTATAGTTTGTGATAGTTGTCGATTGTTGCAGCCAGGGTATAGTTTGTGATAGTTGTCGATTGTTGCAGCCAGGGTATAGTTTGTGATAGTTGTCGATTGTTGCAGCCAGGGTATAGTTTGTGATAGTTGTCGATTGTTGCAGCCAGGGTATAGTTTGTGATAGTTGTCGATTGATGCAGCAAGGGTATAGTTTGTGATAGTTGTGAATTGTTCCAGCCAGGGTATAGTTTGTGTTTTATGTTGTGTTAGTTGTGAATGTGTTCCAGCCAGGTATAGTTTGTGATAGTTGTCATTGTCTCAGCCAGGTATAGTTTGTGATAGTTGTCGATTGTTGCAGCCAGGGTATAGTTTGTGATAGTTGTCGATTGTTGCAGCCAGGGTATAGTTTGTGATAGTTGTCGATTGTTGCAGCCAGGGTATAGTTTGTGATAGTTGTCGATTGTTGCAGCCAGGGTATAGTTTGTGATAGTTGTCGATTGTTGCAGCCAGGGTATAGTTTGTGTTAGTTGTGAATTGTTCCAGCCACGGTATAGTTTGTGATAGTTGTCAATTGTTGCAGCCAGGGTATAGTTTGTGATAGTTGTCATTTGTTCCAGCCATGGTATAGACTGTGATAGTTGTCAATTGTTCCAGCCAGGGTATAGTTTGTGATAGTTGTCAATTGTTCCAGCCAGGGTATAGCCTGTGATAGTTGTCAATTGTTCCAGCCAGGGTATAGCCTGTGATAGTTGTCAATTGTCCCAGCCAGGGTATAATGTGTGTTAGTTGTCGATTGTTCCAGCCAGGGTATAGTTTGTGTTAGTTGTGAATTGTTCCAGCCACGGTATAGTTTGTGATAGTTGTCAATTGTTGCAGCCAGGGTATAGTTTGTGATAGTTGTCAATTGTTCCAGCCAGGGTATAGTTTGTGATAGTTATCGATTGTTCCAGCCAGGGTATAGTTTGTGTTAGTTGTGAATTGTTCCAGCCACGGTATAGTTTGTGATAGTTGTCAATTGTTGCAGCCAGGGTATAGTTTGTGATAGTTGTCAATTGTTCCAGCCAGGGTATAGTCTGTGATAGTTGTCAATTGTTCCAGCCAGGGCATAGTTTGTGTTAGTTGTGAATTGTTCCAGCCACGGTATTGTTTATGATAGTTGTCATTTGTTCCAGCCAGGGTATAGTTTGTGTTAGTTGTGAATTGTTCCAGCCAGGGTATAGTTTTTGATAGTTTTCAATTGTTCCAGCCAGGGTATAGTTTGTGATAGTTGTGAATTGTTCCAGCCAGGGTATAGTTTGTGATACTTGTGAATTGTTCCATCCAGGGTATAGTTTGTGATAGTTGTGAATTGTTCCAGCCAGGTATAGTTTGTGATAGTTTGTAATTGTTCCAGCCAGGTATAGTTTGTGATAGTTGTGAATTGTTCCAGCCAGGGTATAGTTTGTGATAGTTGTGAGTTCTTCAAGCCAGGGTATAGTTTGTGATAGTTGTGAATTGTTCCAGCTACGGTATAGTTTGTGATAGTTGTGAATTGTTCCAGCCAGGGTATAGTTTGTGATAGTTGTGAATTGTTCCAGCCAGGGTATAGTTTGTGATAGTTGTGAATTGTTCCAGCCAGGGCATAGTTTGTGATAGTTGTGAATTGTTCCAGCCAGGGTATAGTTTGTGATAGTTGTGAATTGTTCCAGCCATGGTATAGTTTGTGATAGTTGTGAATTGTTCCAGCCAGGGTATAGTTTGTGTTAGTTGTGAATTGTTCCAGCCAGGGTATAGTTTGTGATAGTTTAATTGTCCAGCCAGGGTATAGTTTGTGATAGTTGTGAATTGTTCCAGCCAGGGTATAGTTTGTGATAGTTGTGAATTGTTCAGCCAGGGTATAGTTTGTGATAGTTATGAATTGCTTCCAGCCAGGGTATAGTTTGTGATAGTTGTGAATTGCTCCAGCCAGGGTATAGTTTGTGATAGTTGTGAATTGTTCCAGCCAGGGTATAGTTTGTGATAGTTATGAATTGTTCCAGCCAGGGTATAGTTTGTGATAGTTGTGAATTGTTCCAGCCAGGGTATAGTTTGTGATAGTTGTGAATTGCTCCAGCCAGGGTATAGTTTGTGTTAGTTGTGAACTGTTCCAGCCACGGTATAGTTTGTGTATTTTGTGAATTGTTCCAGCCACGGTATAGTTTGGGTTAGTTGTGAATTGTTCCAGCCTGGGTATAGTTTGTGTTAGTTGTGAATTGTTCAAGCTAGGGTATAATGTGTGTTAGTTGTGAATCGTTCCTGCCGGGGTATAGTTTGTGTTAATTGTGAATTGTTCCAGCCAGGGTATTGTTTGTGTTAATTGTGAATTGCTCCAGCCAGGGTATAATGTGTGTTAGTTGTGAATTTTTCCAGCCAGGGTATAGCTAGTGTTAATTGTGAATTGTTCCAGCCAGGGTATAGTTTGTGTTAATTGTGAAATGTTCCAGCCAGGGTATAGTTTGTGTTAATTGTGAATTGTTCCAGCCAGGGTATAGTTTGTGTTATTGTGATTGTTCAAGCCAGGGATAGTTTGTGTTAATTGTGAATTGTTCCAGCCAGGTATAGGTTGTGTTAATTGTGAATTGTTCCAGCCAGGGTATAGTTTGTGTTAATTGTGAATTGTTCCAGCCAGGTATAGTTTTGTGATAGTTGTGATTGTTCCAGCCAGGGTATAGTTTGTGTAATTGTGAATTGTTCCAGCCAGGTTATAGATTGTGTTAATTGTGAATTGTTCCAGCCAGGGAATAGTTTGTGTTAATTGTGAATTGTTCCAGCCAGGGTATAGATTGTGTTAATTGTGAATTGTTCCAGCCAGGGTATAGTTTGTGTTAATTGTGAATTGTTTCAGCCAGGGTATTGTTTGTGTTAATTGTGAATTGTTTCAGCCAGGGTATAATGTGTGTTAATTGTGAATTGTTCCAGCCAGGGTATAGTTTGTGTGTTAATTGTGAAATTGTTTCCACCCAGGGTATAGTTTGTGTTAATTGTGAATTGTTCCAGCCAGGGTATAGTTTGTGTTAATTGATATTGTTCCAGCCAGGGTATAGTTTGTGTTAATTGTGAATTGTTCCAGCCAGGGTATAGTTTGTGTTAATTGTGAATTGTTCCAGCCAGGGTATAGTTTGTGTTAATGTGAATGTTCCAGCCGGGTATAGTTTGTATATTTTGTGAATTGTTCCAGCCAGGGTATAGTTTGGTGATAGTTGTGAATTGTTCCAGCCAGGGTATAGTTTGTGATAGTTGTGAATTGTTCAGCAGGGTATAGTTTTTGATAGTTGTGAATTGTTCCAGCCAGGGTATAGTTTGTGTATATTGTGAATTGTTCCAGCCAGGGTATGTTTGTGATAGTTGTGAATTGTTCCAGCCAGGGTATAGTTGTGATAGTTGTGAATTGTTCCAGCCAGGGTATAGTTTGTGATAGTTTTTTTTTTATTGTGAATTGTTCCAGCCAGGGTATAGTTTGTGTATAGTTGTGAATTGTTCCAGCCAGGGTATAGTTTGTGATAGTTGTGAATTGTTCCAGCCAGGTATAATGTGCGTTAGTTGTGAATTGTTCCAGCCAGGGTATAATGTGTGTTAGTTGTGAATTGTTCCAATCAGGGTATAATGTGTGTTAGTTGTGAATTGTTCCAGTATCGGTATAGTTTGTGATAGTTGTCAATTGTTGCAGCCAGGGTATAGTTTGTGATAGTTGTCGATTGTTGCAGCAGGGTATAGTTTGTGTGTGAAGTTGTCGATTGTTGCAGCCAGGGTATAGTTTGTGTTAGTTGTCGATTGTTGCAGCCAGGGTATAGTTTGTGATATTGTCGAATTGTTGCAGCCAGGGTATGTTTTGTGAAGTTGTCGATTGTTGCAGCCAGGGTATAGTTTGTGATAGATTGTCGATTGTTCAGCCAGGGTATAGTTTGTGATAGTTGTCGATTGTTGCAGCCAGGGTATAGTTTGTGATAGTTGTCGATTGTTGCAGCCAGGGTATAGTTTGTGATAGTTGTCGATTGTTGCAGCCAGGGTATAGTTTGTGATAGTTGTCGATTGTTGCAGCCAGGGTATAGTTTGTGAATTGTCGATTGTGCAGCCAGGGTATAGTTTGTGATAGTTGTCGATTGTTGCCAGCCAGGGTATAGTTTGTGATAGTTGTCGATTGTTGCAGCCAGGGTATAGTTTGTGAGTAGTTGTCGATTGTTGCAGCCAGGGTATAGTTTGTGATAGTTGTCGATTGTTGCAGCCAGGGTATAGTTTGTGATAGTTGTCGATTGTTGCAACCATGGGTATAGTTTTGTGATAGTTGTCGATTGTTGCAGCCAGGGTATAGTTTGTGATAGTTGTCGATTGTTGCAACCAGGGTATAGTTTGTGATAGTTGTCGATTGTTGCAGCCAGGGTATAGTTTGTGATAGTTGTCGATTGTTGCAGCCAGGGTATAGTTTGTGATAGTTGTCGATTGTTCCAGCCACGGTATAGTTTGTGATAGTTGTCGATTGTTCCAGCCACGGTATAGTTTGTGATAGTTGTCAATTGTTCCAGCCAGGGTATAGTTTTTGATAGTTGTGAATTGTTCCAGCCAGGGTATAGTTTTTGATAGTTGTGAATTGTTCCAGCCACGGTATAGTTTGTGATAGTTGTCAATTGTTCCAGCCATGGAAGCCTGTGTAGTTGTCAAATTTTTCCCGCCCGGGGTTTGTTTTTTGATAGTTGTCAATTGTTCCCAGCCCGGGTATAGCCTGTGATATTGTCAATTTTCCAGCCAGGGTTTTCCGTTTAGTTTTCAATTGTTCCAGCCCAGGGTTAGTTTTTTTAGTTGTCGATTGTTCCAGCCAGGGTGTAGTTTGTGTTAGTTGTAAAATTTTTCCAGCCCGGTTTTGTTTGTGATAGTTGTCAATTGTTGCGCCCGGGTATAGTTTGTGAAGTTTGTCAAATTTCTCCAGCCGGGTATAGTTTGTGTTGTTGTCGATTGTTCCGCCAGGGTTAGTTTGTGTTGTTTAATTTTCCAGCCAGGGGTTTTTTGTGATAGTTGTCAAATTGTTTCCCGCCGGGTATAGTTTGTTTTAGTTGGAAAATTTTTCCCGCCAAGGGTTTTTTTTTTTTGTTAGTTTTTTGTTTGTTCCAGCCACGGGGATAGTTTGTGATAGTTTTCAATGTTCAGCCCGGTTGTTTGTGTAGTTTTTAAATTTTTCCGCCGGGATGTTTGTGTTTGTTGTGAATTTTTCCAGAGGTTTTAGTTTGTTAGTTGTAATTTTTTCCGCCAGGGTATAGTTTGTGTTTGTTTTAAATTTTTCCAGCCCGGATAGTTTTTGATAGTTTTTAATTGTTCCACCCGGGTATAGTTTGTGAATTTGGAATTGTTCAGCCAGGTATAGTTTGTTTAGTTTTAGATTGTTTCAGCCACGGTATAGTTTGTGTTAGAGTAATGTTCCAGCCACGGTTAGTTTGTGTAATTTTTGAATTGTTCCCGCCCCGGTTTGTTTGGGTTAGTTGTGAATTGTTCCCGCCAGGGATGTTTGTGTTATTTTAAAAATTTTTCCGCCAGGTATAGTTTGTGATAGTTGTGAATTGTTCCCGCCGGGTATGTTTGTGATAGTTAGAATTGTTCCAGCCAGGTATAGTTTGTGTTAGTTTGAACTGTTCCGCCCGGTATAGTTTGTGTAATTTTTGGGAAATTTTTCAGCACGGTATAGTTTGGGTTAAATTGTGGTTTTTCCAGCCAGGGTTTTAGTTTGTGTTAGTTGTGAATTGTTCCAGCTAGGGTTTTTGATGTGTGTTAGTTTTGAAATTTTTCCGCGGGTATAGTTGTTGTTGAATTGTTCCAGCCCGGGGAATAAAGTTTGTTAGTTTTGAATCGTTCCTGCCCGGTACAGTTTTTGTTATTTTGAAATTTTTCCGCCAGGGTTTTTAAATTTGTTTAATTGTGAAAAGTTCCAGCCGGGGATTGTTTGTGTTAATTGTGATTTCTCCAGTAAGGGTATAATGTGTGTTAGTTGTGAAATTTTTCCAGCAGGTTAAATGTGTGGTAGTTGGAATTTTTCCAGCCAGGGTATATTTGGTTAATTGTGAATTGTTCCAGCCAGGGTATGTTTGTGTAGTTGTCAATTGTTCCCGCCAGGGTATGTTTGTTAAATTTTGAATTTTTTCAGCCAGGTATGTTGTGTTAAATTTTGGGAAATTGTTTCCCGCCGGGTATAGTTTTTGTTAATTGTGAATTGTTCCGCCCGGGTATAGTTTGTGTTAATTGTGAATTGTTCCCGCCAGGGGGATAGTTTGGTTAGTTTCAATTGTTCCCCCCAGTGTTTTAGTTTGTGTTAATTGTGAAAATTTTCCAGCCAGGGGATAGTTTGTGTTAATTTTGAATTGTCCAGCGAGGGTATAATGTGTGTTAGTTGTGAAATTTTCCCGCCAGGGTATAGTTGTGTTAATTGTGGTTGTTCCAGCCAGGGTTAGTTTTTTTTAATTGTGAAATTTTTCCAGCAGGGTATAATGTGTGTTAGTTGTGAATTTTTCCGCCCGGGTATAGTTGTGTTAAATTTTGATTGTTCCAAACCAGGGTATATTTTGTGTTAATTGTGAAATTTTTCCAGCCAGGGTATAGTTTGGTTAATTGAATTTTTTCCGCCAGGGTAAGTTTGTGTTTTGTGAAATTGTTCCTGCCCGGGTATTTTTTTGGTTTAAATTTTGAATTGTTCCAGCCAGGGTATGTTTGTGATAGTTGTTAATTTTTCCGCCAGGGTATAGTTTTTTTAATTTTAATTGTTCCCCGCCGGGATAGTTTGTGTTTTTTGTCAATTGTTCCAGCCGGGGATAGTTTGTGTTAATTGGAATTTTCCCGCCAGGGATAGTTTTTGTTAAATTGGAATTGTTCCGCAGGGTATGTTTGTGTTAAATTTTGAATTTTCCAGCCAATGTATGTTTTTGTTAATTGTGAATTTTTAGCCAGGGTATTGTTTGTGTAAAATTTTGATTGTTCCGCCCGGGTATAGTTTTGTTAATTGTGAATTGTTCAGCCCGGGTTTTTTGGGTTTTTGTTAATTGTGAAATTTTTCCCGAGGGATAATGGTGTTGTTGTGAAATTTTTCCGCCGGGTATAGCTTGTGTTAATTGTGAATTTTTCCAGCCAGGGTATATTTTTTTGTTAATTGTGAAATTTTTTCCGCCGGGTATAGTTTGTGTTAAATTTTGAATTGTTCCAGCCAGGGTATAGTTTTTGTAATTGTGAATTGTTCCCGCCAGGGTATAGTTTGTGTTTATTGTGAAATTTTTCCCGCCAGGGTATAGTTTGTGATAGTTGTTAATTGTTCCAGCCAGGGTATAGTTTGTGTTAATTTTGAATTGTTCCAGCCAGGGTATAGTTTGTGATAGTTGTCAATTGTTCCCGCCAGGGTATAGTTTGTGTTATTGTGAATTGTTCAGCCAGGGTATAGTTTGTTTAATTGTGAAATTTTTCCAGCCAGGTATAGTTTGTGTTAATTGTGAATTGTTCCAGCCAATGTATAGTTTGTGTTAATTGTGAATTGTTCCAGCCAGGGTATAGTTTGTGTAAATTGTGAATTGTTCCAGCCAGGGTATAGTTTGTGTTAATTGTGAATTGTTCCAGCCAGGGTATAGTTTGTGTTAATTGTGAATTGTTCCAGCCAGGGTATAGTTTGTGTTAATTGTGAATTGTTCCAGCCAGGGTATAGTATGTGTTAATTGTGAATTGTTCCAGCTAGGGTATAGTTTGTGTTAAATGTGAATTGTTCCAGCCAGGGTATAGCTAGTGTTAATTGTGAATTGTTCCAGCCAGGGTATAGTTTGTGTTAATTGTGAATTGTTCCAGCCAGGATATAGTTTGTGATAGTTGTGAATTGTTCCAGCTAGGGTATAGTTTGTGATAGTTGTGAATTGTTCCAGCCAGGGTATAGTTTCTGATAATTGTGAATTGTTCCAGCCAGGGTATAGTTTGTGATAGTTGTGAATTGTTCCAGCCAGGGTATAGTTTGTGATAGTTGTGAATTGTTCCAGCCAGGGTATAGTTTGTGATAGTTGTGAATTGTTCCAGCCAGGGTATAGTTTGTGATAGTTGTGAATTGTTCCAGCCAGGGTATAGTTTGTGATAGTTGTGAATTGTTCCAGCCAGGGTATAGTTTGTGATAGTTGTGAATTGTTCCAGCCAGGGTATAGTTTGTGATAGTTGTGAATTGTTCCAGCCAGGGTATAGTTTGTGATAGTTGTGAATTGTTCCAGCCAGGGTATAATGTGTGTTAGTTGTGAATTGTTCCAGCCTTGGTATAATGTGTGTTAGTTGTGAATTGTTCCAGTCAGGGTATAATGTGTGTTAGTTGTGAATTGTTCCAGTCAGGGTATAATGTGTGTTAGTTGTGAATTGTTCCAGTAACGGTATAGTTTGTGATAGTTGTCAATTGTTGCAGCCAGGGTATAGTTTGTGATAGTTGTCGATTGTTCCAGCCAGGGTATAGTTTGTGATAGTTGTCAATTGTTCCAGCCAGGGTATAGTTTGTGATAGTTGTCAATTGTTCCAGCCAGGGTATAGTTTGTGATAGTTGTCAATTGTTCCAGCCACGGTATAGTTTGTGATAGTTGTCAATTGTTCCAGCCAGGGTATAGTTTGTGATAGTTGTCAATTGTTCCAACCAGGGTATAGTTTGTGATAGTTGTCAATTGTTCCAGCCAGGGTATAGTTTGTGATAGTTGTCAATTGTTCCAACCAGGGTATAGTTTGTGATAGTTGTCAATTGTTCCAGCCAGGGTATAGTCTGTGATAGTTGTCAATTGTTCCAGCCAGGGCATAGTTTGTGTTAGTTGTGAATTGTTCCAGCCACGGTATAGTTTGTGATAGTTGTGAATTGTTCCAGCCAGGGTATAGTTTGTGTTAGTTGTGAATTGTTCCAGCCAGGGTATAGTTTTTGATAGTTTTCAATTGTTCCAGCCAGGGTTTAGTTTGTGATAGTTGTGAATTGTTCCAGCCAGGGTATAGTTTGTGATAGTTGTGAATTGTTCCAGCCAGGGTATAGTTGTGATAGTTGTGAATTGTTCCAGCCAGGGTATAGTTTGTGATAGTTATGAATTGTTCCAGCTAGGGTATAGTTTGTGATAGTTGTGAATTGTTCCAGCCACTGTATAGTTTGTGTTAGTTGTAGATTGTTTCAGCCACGGTATAGTTTGTGTTAGATGTGAACTGTTCCAGCCACGGTATAGTTTGTGTAATTTGTGAATTGTTCCAGCCACGGTATAGTTTGGGTTAGTTGTGAATTGTTCCAGCCAGGGTATAGTTTGTGTTAGTTGTGAATTGTTCCAGCCAGGGTATAGTTTGTGATAGTTGTGAATTGTTCCAGCCAGGGTATAGTTTGTGATAGTTATGAATTGTTCCAGCCAGGGTATAGTTTGTGTTAGTTGTGAACTGTTCCAGCCACGGTATAGTTTGTGTAATTTGTGAATTGCTCCAGCCACGGTATAGTTTGGGTTAGTTGTGAGTTGTTCCAGCCAGGGTATAGTTTGTGTTAGTTGTGAATTGTTCCAGCTAGGGTATGATGTGTGTTAGTTGTGAATTGTTCCAGCCAGGGTATAGCTTGTTAGTTGTGAATTGTTCCAGCCAGGGTATAATGTTTGTTAGTTGTGAATCGTTCCTGCCAGGGTACAGTTTGTGTTAATTGTGAATTGTTCCAGCCAGGGTATAGTTTGTGTTAATTGTGAATTGTTCCAGCCAGGGTATTGTTTGTGTTAATTGTGAATTGCTCCAGTAAGGGTATAATGTGTGTTAGTTGTGAATTGTTCCAGCCAGGGTATAATGTGTGTTAGTTGTGAATTTTTCCAGCCAGGGTATAGTTTGTGTTAATTGTGAATTGTTCCAGCCAGGGTATAGTTTGTGATATTTGTCAATTGTTCCAGCCAGGGTATAGCTTGTGTTAATTGTGAATTGTTCCAGCCAGGGTATAGTTTGTGTTAATTGTGAATTGTTCCAGCCAGGGTATAGTTTGTGTTAATTGTGAATTGTTCCAGCCAGGGTATAGTTTGTGTTAATTGTGAATTGTTCCAGCCAGGGTATAGTTTGAGTTAGTTGTCAATTGTTCCAGCCAGTGTATAGTTTGTGTTAATTGTGAATTGTTCCAGCCAGGGTATAGTTTGTGTTAATTTTGAATTGCTCCAGCGAGGGTATAATGTGTGTTAGTTGTGAATTGTTCCAGCCAGGGTATAGCTTGTGTTAATTGTGAATTGTTCCAGCCAGGGTATAGTTTGTGTTAATTGTGAATTGTTCCAGCCAGGGTATAATGTGTGTTAGTTGTGAATTGTTCCAGCCAGGGTATAGCTTGTGTTAATTGTGAATTGTTCCAGCCAGGGTATATTTTGTGTTAATTGTGAATTGTTCCAGCCAGGGTATAGTTTGTGTTAATTGTGAATTGTTCCAGCCAGGGTATAGTTGTGTTAATTGTGAATTGTTCCAGCCAGGGTATAGTTTGTGTTATTGTGAATTGTTCCAGCCAATGTATGTTTGTGTTAATTGTGAATTGTTCAGCCAGGGTATAGTTTGTGTAAATTGTGAATTGTTCCAGCCAGGGTATAGTTTGTGTTAATTGTGAATTGTTCCAGCCAGGGTATAGTTTGTGTTAATTGTGAATTGTTCCAGCCAGGGTATAGTTTGTGTTAATTGTGAATTGTTCCAGCCAGGGTATAGTATGTGTTAATTGTGAATTGTTCCAGCTAGGGTATAGTTTGTGTTAAATGTGAATTGTTCCAGCCACGGTATAGTTTGTGTTAATTGTGAATTGTTCCAGCCAGGGTATAGTTTGTGTTAATTGTGAATTGTTCCAGCCAGGATATAGTTTGTGATAGTTGTGAATTGTTCCAGCTAGGGTATAGTTTGTGATAGTTGTGAATTGTTCCAGCCAGTGTATAGTTTCTGATTAATTGTGAATTGTTCCAGCCAGGGTATAGTTTGTGATTAGTTGTGAATTGTTCCAGCCAGGGTATAGTTTGTGATAGTTGTGAATTGTTCCAGCCAGGGTATAGTTTGTGATAGTTGTGAATTGTTCCAGCCAGGGTATAGTTTGTGTATAGTTGTGAATTGTTCCAGCCAGGGTATAGTTTGTGATAGTTGTGAATTGTTCCAGCCAGGGTATAGTTTGTGATAGTTGTGAATTGTTCCAGCCAGGGTATAGTTTGTGATAGTTGTGAATTGTTCCAGCCAGGGTATAGTTTGTGATAGTTGTGAATTGTTCCAGCCAGGGTATAATGTGTGTTAGTTGTGAATTGTTCCAGCCTTGGTGTAATGTGTGTTAGTTGTGAATTGTTCCAGTCAGGGTATAATGTGTGTTAGTTGTGAATTGTTCCAGTCAGGGTATAATGTGTGTTAGTTGTGAATTGTTCCAGTAACGGTATAGTTTGTGTTGTGAATCATTTCAGCTGCGGTAATATAACTTATTTTGCTAATGAATATATATCATCCTCCCAACACTTTTTTTTTTTTTTTTTTTGCATTTTCTCCATTAATATGTCGGCGGTGTCTGTGAAGTGTGTATAGCAGAGCACTCTCTTGTTATACACCTGTTATATACCTGTCTCTCTTATCACTGTTTTTCTCATTTTACAAGGATGGTTTGTTGTTTAACGTTTCCTCTCAGTTATTTTTTTTTTAATACTGGGATTACGTTTACTGGAAATTCTTCATTCTCTCCACTTTATTTTTCTGAAGAAGGAAGAAAGACAGGGAAAAGAGAGTGGCAAGTAAGTAGTTTGATTTATGGCTGCAGCTCCTTTGTTGCATAAGGTTACATTTTGTCCGGAAATAATGCTTCGAGTATAGCAAATTCATAAAAAAATATTTTTCTATCTCTTATTTCTTGTTTGTGGCTTACATTTTTCCTTTACAATTGTGTTGGCTAATGGAGTGTCCAGCAATTGTGCTTTTCACACTCTTGTTTCTCATTTAGTTTATCGCACACTTCCTCTCGTATCTCGTGGGTTGAGGAAGAGGAACGGAGGAATCGGAGATATGAAATTATTGCATCCCTCGTGTTTTCCATCTTATTTCGGACCTTTGCTGCTGGGTATATACTTATTTTTTTCAAACTCTGTGCTAGATAAACACTGAATTCTTTTTGTAATTTTTAGGTATAATTGTTCATTCAGAACTTCATCTCTTGTTACTGCAGTTCATAGGGATCCGTTATTGTCTATGCCTTGGAACTTATGCTTAATAGAATTACATATCTGAAAGTAGCTAAGTTCTTTCATATGAGGAAGGAGCTTCATATTTCCAGTGTCAGTGACATTAATACTAGAATTTAACTCTGAACTTGGTATCAAAATGCTGAAAAATGGAGCCAGACACTGCCACCATAAATCTTACCAAATGTCTAGAAACAAGCACGAATCCAAATGGATAGTAAAATTATGCAATGATACGAACACACTGAACCTGCATGATTAGCATCAACATAGAATAAGAGCGTCGCACACTTCCGTGGGAAGTATATTCATCTGACAAGACGGTCTTCTAAGAATTCCGCAGAAGTATATCCCAGAAATCCCTTGCTTAAATTATCTGTGAAAGACACTAGACATGCGTTTAAATCCATCAGGGTTATGTAATTTGTGACAGTTGCTTACGAACACTCGGGCGAAAAATTATTCTTCAAGTCCCGTGACTCCCGAGGAAATCGCTAGATATGATAGGCATAAAGATTTGCAGAATAAAGTTTTAATGTCCTTGTTTGAAACAATGTGTAAATAACCGGTAATTGGACTGAAACTGTATGACGGTGTTTCAGTGCAACTTGAACCTTTAACTAGTCACCGGTGTGACTGGTTAATGGTCCAAGTCGGACTGAAACGTTGTCATAAGATGTAATGATAATCAGGGTAACACAAAGACACTTATAGCTTGGCAAACTTTAATTTTAACACGTTTCCTTACAGGTGAACTTTACCATTCCATTCCTCTCGCTTAACTTAAAAAAAACTTACCTGTGAGCTCAGTGTCCACTAAATAAAGAATGAATAAACTGTGTCTTCGTAGTAACTCTTCATAAGCATCTAAGACAAATTATAAATACTGATTGATCTAAACACAAGTTCAATGGTTATGCTGCAACTATCCATGATTCTCATAAAAGAATTACAGGAACCACGTTGAGCTAAGCATATATAGGTATTAAGACCATGACTTCTGAATTACAGCCAGAATTATTTGCTATCCTAAAGGCAATAAAGATAGCCTTAGATAACGTTCTTCATGCTTTTATCATCACTGACTGCGCTACCTCGCTTAATGACTAACAATATGCTCATTTTAGAATCCAGGTATAGGTTTGAAAATAAAAATCAGAGAAAAAATATTTAAGTACATTTCTTAGAGTCCATCTCGCAACTGTTTCTTAAATTATAAGTACAAGGCATACAACACTGATCGGTGTCCAGCATCATCAGTATTTTTAAAAGAGCTGAAAATGAATTTCAATGTAAAGAAATGCATTTTAAAGCCTGAATGCATCTATAACCTGTTGTAGCAGTTACTTAAGTAAACACATTTTAAGGAGCAACTTTCAATGTTAACAATCTCATTGGTGTTTTAGTAGCCAGGTTTAAAGCTTACTTAAAAATATTTCTATCACAGTTTGGCAGATGTGCAAACGATGTTAAATCTAAATGTTCAGTGAGCAGTCAGTTGTATAGACACTTCCATGAGCTCTATGTTCTTCATTGTTCACTCACTGGGGAACTTTATGAGCTTCATTGTTCACTCACTGGGGAATTCTATGTGCTTCATTGTTAACTCACTGGTGAACTCTATGTGCTTCATTGTAAACTCACTGGGGAACTCTACGTGCTTCATTGTTCACTCACTGGGGAACTCTATGTGCTTCATTGTTCACTCAATGGAGAAATCTATGTGCTTCATTGTTCACTCACTGGGGAACTCTATGTGCTTCATTGTTAACTCACTGGGGAACTCTATGTGCTTCATTGTTAACTCACTGGGAACTCTATGTGCTTCATTGTTCACTCACTGGGGAACTTTTATGTGCTTCATTGTTCCCTCACTGGGAAACTCTATGTGCTTCATTGTTCACTCACTGGGGAGCTCTTGGTGCTTCATTGTTCACTCACTGGGGAACTCTTGGTGCTTCATTGTTAACTCACTTGGGAACTCTTGGTGCTTCATTGTTCACTCAGTGGGGAACTCTGTGTGCTGCATTGTTCACTCACTGGAGAACTCTATGTGCTTCATTGTTCACTCAGTGAGGAACTTTATGTGCTTCATTGTTCATTCACTGGGGAACTCTTGGTGCTTCATTGTTTCACTTACTGGGGAAACTCTTGTGTTCATTGTTCACTCATGGGGGCTCTTGGTGTCATGGTTCACTTAAGGGGTGGAACTCTTGTTGCTTCATCGTTCACTCTACTGAGGGAACTCTCGGTGCTTTTTCATTGTTCAAATCACAGGGGAAACTCTTGGTGCTTCATTGTTCACTCACTGGGAAACTCTTGGTGCTTCAATGTTCACTCAATGGGGAACTCTTGGTGCTTCACTGTTCACTCACTGTGGAACTCTTGGTGCTTCATTGTTCACCTACTTGGGAGCTCTATGTGCTTCATTGCTCACTCACTGGGGAACTTTTTTTCTATGATGTTCATTTGTTCCTCACTGGGGAACCCTAGGATGCTTCATAGTACACTCCAATGGGGAACCTCTTGGTGCTTCATTGTTCAATCACTGGGGAACTCTATGTGCTTCATTGTTCACCCACTGGGGAACTCTATGTGCTTCATTGTTCACTCAGTGGGGAGCTCTGTGTGCTTCATTGTTCACTCACTGGGGAACTCTATGTGCTTCATTGTTCACTCACTGGAGAACTCTATGTGCTTCATTGTTCACTCAGAGAGGAACTCTATGTGCTTCATTGTTCACTCACTGGGGAACTCTTGGTGCTTCATTGTTCACTTACTGGGGAACTCTTGGCGCTTCATTGTTCACTCACTGCGGAAGTCTTGGTGCTTCATTGTTCACTCACTGGGGAACTCTATGTGCTTCATTGTTCACCCACTGGGGAACTCTATGTGCTTCATTGTTCACTCACTGGGGAACTCTGTGTGCTGCATTGTTCACTCACTGGGGAACTCTTGGTGCTTCATTGTTCACTTACTGGGGAACTCTTGTTGCTTCATTGTTTACTCACTGGGGAACTCTTGGTGCTTCATTGTTCACTCACTGGGGAACTCTTGGTGCTTCATTGTTCACTCACTGGGAACTCTTGTTGCTTCATTGTTCACTTTCTGGGGAACTCTTGTTGCTTCATTGTTTACTCACTGGGGAACTCTTGGTGCTTCATTGTTCACTCACTGGGGAACTCTTGGTGCTTCATTGTTCACTCACTGGGGAACTCTTGGTGCTTCATTGTTCACTCAATGGCGAACTCTTGGTGCTAAATTGCTCACTCACTGGGTAACTCTATGTGCTTCATTATTCACTCACTGTGGAACTCTTGGTGCTTCATTGTTCACATACTTGGAAGCTCTATGTGCTTCATTGTTCACTCACTGGGGAACTCTATGTGCTTCATTGTTCACTCACTGGTGAACTCTTGGTGCTTCATTGTTCACTCACTGGGGAACTCTATGTGCTTCATTGTTAACTCGCTGGGGAACTCTATTTGCTTCAATGTTCACTCACTGGGGAACTCTTGGTGCTTCATTGTTCACTTACTGGGGAACTCTATGTGCTTCATTGTTCACTCACCGGGGAACTCTTGGTGCTTCATTGTTCACTCACAAGGAAACTCATAGTGCTTCATTCTTCACTCACTGGGGAACTCTATGTGCTTCATTGTTCACTCACTGAGGAACTCTATGTGCTTCATTGTTCACTCACTGGGGAACTCTTGGTACTTCATTGTTCACATACTTGGGAACTCTATGTGCTTCATTGTTCACTCACTGGGGAACTCTATGTGCTTCATTGTTCACTCACTGGGGAACTCTATGTGCTTCATTGTTCACTCACTGGGGAACTCTGTGTGCTTCATTGTTCACTCACTGGGGAACACTATGTGCTTCATTGTTCACTCACTGGAGAACTTTTGGTGCTTCATTGTTCACCCACTGGGGAACTCTATGTGCTTCATTGTTCACTCAGTGGGGAGCTCTGTGTGCTTCATTGTTCACTCACTGGGGAACTCTATGTGCTTCATTGTTCACTCACTCGAGAACTCTATGTGCTTCATTGTTCACTCAGAGAGGAACTCTATGTGCTTCATTGTTCACTCACTGGGGAACTCTTGGTGCTTCATTGTTCACTCACAAGGAAACTCTTAGTGCTTCATTCTTCTCTCACTGGGGAACTCTATGTGCTTCATTGTTCACTTACTGAGGAACCCTATGTGCTTCATTGTTCACTCACTTGGGAACTCTTGGTGCTTCATTGTTCACTCACTGGGGAACTCAATGTGCTTCATTGTTCACCCACTGGGGAACTCTATGTGCTTCGTTGTTCACTCACTGGGGAACTCTGTTTGCTGCATTGTTCACTCACTGGAAATCTCTATGTGCTTCATTGTTCACTCAGTGAGGAACTCTTTGTGCTTCATTGTTCACTCACTGGGGAGCTCTTGGTGCTTCATTGTTCACTTACTGGGGAACTCTTGGTGCTTCATTGTTCACTTACTGGGGAACTCTATGTGCTTCATTGTTCACCCACTGGGGAACTCTATGTGCTTCATTGTTCACTAATCTGGGGAAGGTACTCTCGTGCTGCATTGTTCACTCTCTGGAGAACTCTATGTGCTTCATTGTTCACTCAGTGGGGAACTCTATCTGCTTCATTGTTCACTCACTGGGGAACTCTTGGAGCTTTATTGTTCACTTCCTGGGGAACTGTGGTGCTTTAAATTGATTCACTCAATGGGTGAACTCTTGGTGCTTCAAATGGTTCACTCACTGAGGAAATCTTGGTGCTTCATGTTCACTCAATGGGGAACTCTGGTGTTGTTCATTGTTCACTCTGGGTAACTCTATGTGCTGAGTGTTCACTCATGGTGAACTCTTGGTGCTTTCATTGTTCAATCAGAGGAATCTATGTGTTCAAACCATAACCCCGGCCGGGGATTGAACCCGCGGTCATAGAGTCTCAAAAACTCCAGCCCGTTCGCGTTAGCCACTCGACAAGCTAGCCACAATGAGATACATCAAATAGGTATTTTTCTACGCCATAGGAAGTTTAGCACAGGCACCTCTGTGACCACAAATGACGTCAAGTATACGGCACAGTGAAGGGAAGGGGGAACCTTGTAAGCTAGAGTTTCGTCACCGTGCCACGCTAGCTGGAGATTCGTTCTGTAAAAACTTGATTTGTGGTCCAGTGGCTTGCCTGTGAATAACCTTCCTTTTGTGTAGAAATATACCTAGTTGGATGAATCTTATTGTGGCTAGCTGGTCTAGTGGCTAACGCGACGGGCTGGAGTTTTGAGACTCTATGACCGCGGGTTCAATCCCGGCCGGGGGTATGGTTTGTTTGCAATCGTGTCATTACGATTTCTTGAGTCTATGTGCTTCATTGTTCACTCATTGGGGATCTCTATTTGCTTCATTGTTCACTCACTGGGGAACTCTTGGTGCTTCATTGTTCACTTACTGGGGAACTCTATGTGCTTCATTGTTCAGTCACAGGGGAACTCTTGGTGTTTCATTGTTCAATCACTGGGAAACTCTTGGTGCTTCATTGTTCACTCAATGGGGAGCTCTATGTGCTTCATTGTTCACTCACTGGGGAACTCTTGGTGCTTCATTGTTCACCTACTTGGGAACTCGATGTGCTTCATTGTTCACTCACTGGGGAACTCTATGTTATTCATTGTTCACTCACTGGGGAACTCTATGTGCTTCATTGATCCCTCACTCGGGAACTCTTGGTGCTTCATTGTTCAGTCACTGGGGAACTCTGTGTGCTTCATTGTTTACTCACTGGGGAACTCTATGTGCTTCATTGTTCACTCACTGGGAACTCTTGGTGCTTCATTGTTCACACACACTTTGGAACTCTATGTGCTTCATTGTTCACTCATTGGGGAACTCTTGGTGCTTCATTTTCACTTATGGGGAAACTCTTTGGTATGATCATTCATTGTTCACTCACTTGGGAATACTCTTGGTGCTTCATTGGTTCACTCACTGGGGATCTCTTATTGGTTCAATGTCTCACTCAATGGGGAACTTGTGTGCTGCGTTGTTCACTCACTGGAGAACTCTGTGTGCTTCATTGTTCAATCACTGGGGAACTCTGTGTGCTTCATTGTTCACTCACTGGGGAAGCCTCTTGGTGCTTCTTCTGATCACCTTAATGGGCCCCTCTTGGTGCTTCATTGTTCACTCACTGGCGAAACTCTTGGTAATTCATTGTTCACTTTTTTCCCACCCCTTTGGAACTCTTGCTGCTTCATGTTTCACTTCACTGGGGAAACTCTATGTCCTTCATTGTTCACTCACTGGGGAACTCTTGGTGCTTCATTGTTCACTAACTGGGAAACTCTATGTGTTTCATTGTTCACTCACTGGGGAACTCTTGGTGCTTCATTGTTCACTTACTAGGGAACTCTTGGTGCTTCATTGTTCACTCACTGGTTAACTCTTGGTGCTTCATTGTTCACTCACTGGGGAACTCTATGTGCTTCATTGTTCACCCACTGGGGAACTCTTTGTGCTTCATTGTTCACTTCCTGGGTATCTGTTCTGAGGAGAGGTTTAGTGCTGTTATTGTTCACTCTCTGGAGAACTCTATGTGTTCATTGTTCACTCTGTGGGGAAACTCTATGTGCTTTTATTGTTTCACTCACTGGGGAAACTTCTGGGAGCTTCATTGTTCTCTTACTGGGGATACTTTGGTGTCTTCATTTGTCACTCAATGGATAACTCTTGGTTTGCTTCATGGTTCACTCATGGGGATCTCTATGTGCTTCATTGTTCACTCATTGGTGGAACTCTTGCGTTGCTTCATTGTTCACTTAACTGGGGAACTCTTATGAGTGTCATTGTTCACTCATGGGAAACTCTTGGTGCTTCATTGCTTCACTCTTGGAGAAACTCTATGTGCTTCATTGTTCAATCACTGGTGAACTCTTGGTTGCTTCATTGTTCCACTCATTGGGGAACTCTATGTGGTTTCATTGTTCACTCATGGGAAAACCTCTTGGTCCTTCATTGTTCAACTCTCTGGTGAACTCTATGTGCTTCATTTTTTCACCTTATGGGGAACTCTTGATGCTTCATTGTTCACTCCAATGCGTTAACTCTGGTGCTTCAGTGTTCACTCACGGGGTAAACTCTATGATGCTTCATTGTTCACCCACTGGGGAAACTTATTGCTTCATTGTTCACTCCAATGTGATCTCTCTGTGCTGCATTGTTCACTCACTTGAGAAACCTTCTATGTTGCTATAATTGTTTCACTCTATGGGACTCTTCGGTGCTTCATTGTTCATTACTGGGGAACTCCATGTGCTTCATTGTTCACTCACTGGTTAATATTGGTTGTTCATTGTTTCACTAACTTGGGACTCTTGGTGCTTATTGTTACTCACTGGGGAACTATAATGTGCTACATTGTTCAACCACTGGGGAACTCTATGTGCTTCATTGTTCACTCGCTGGGGAACTCTGTGTGCTGCATTGTTCACTCACCGGAGAACTATATGTGCTTCATTTTTCACTCAGTGGGGAGCCCTATATGCTTCATTGTCCACTCACTGGGGAACTCTTGGTGCTTCATTGTTCACTTACTGGAGAACTCTATGTGCTTCATTGTTCACTCAGTGGGGAACTCTTGGTGCTTTATTGTTCACTCACTGGGGAACTCTATGTGCTTCATTGTTCACCCACTAGGGAACCCTATGTGCTTCATTGTTCACTCAGTGGGAGCTCTGTGTGCAGCGTTGTTCACTCACTGGAGAACTCTATGTGCTTCATTGTTCACTCATTGATGAACTCTATGTGCTTCATTGTTCATTCACTGGGGAACTCTTGGTGCTTCATTGTTCACTTACTGGGGAACTCTTGGTGCTTCATTTTTCACTCACTGGGGAACTCTTGGTGCTTCATTGTTCACTCACTGGGGAACTCTATGTGCTTCATTGCTCACTCAGTGGGGAACTCTGTGTGCTGCATTGTTCACTTACTGGAGAACTCTTGGTGCTTCATTGTTAACTTACGGGGGAACTCTTGGTGCTTCATTGTTCACTCACTTGGGAACTCTTGGTGCTTCATTGTTCACTCACTGGGGAACACAATGTGCTTCATTGTTCACCCACTGGGGAACTCTATGTGTTTCATTGTTCACTCACTGGGGAACTCTGTTTGCTGCATTGTTCACTCACTGGAAAACTCTATGTGCTTCATTGTTCACTCAGTGGGGAACTCTTTGTGCTTCATTGTTCACTAATTTGGGAGCTCTTGGTGCTTCATTGTTCACTTACTGGGGAACTCTTGGTGCTTCATTGTTCACTCACTGGTAAGCTCTTGGAGCTTCATTGTTCACTCACTGGGGAACTCTATGTGCTTCATTGTTCACCCACTGGGGAACTCTATGTGCTTCATTGTTCACTCACTGGGGAACTCTCTGTGCTGCATTGTTCACTCACTGGAGAACTCTATGTGCTTCATTGTTCACTCACTGGGGAACTCTATGTGCTTCATTGTTCACTCACTGGGGAACTCTATGTGCTTCATTGTTCACCATTGGGGAATATCTTGGTGTGCTTCAATTTTCTCTCACTGAGGAACTCTTGGTACAATTCATTGTTCACTCACTGAGTGAGGGAAACTCTGCTGTTCTTCATTGTTCACTCACTGGGGAACTCTATGTGCTTCATTGTTCACTTACTGGTGAACTCTTGGTGCTTCATTGTTCACTCACTGGGGAACTCTATGTGCTTCATTGTTCACTCACTGGGGATCTCTATTTGCTTCATTGTTCACTCACTGGGGAAACTCTCGTCGCTTCATTGTTCACTTACGGGGGAACTCTATGTGCTTCATTGTTCACTCACTGGGAAACTCTTGGTGTTTCATTGTTCACTCACTGGGAAACTCTTGGTGCTTCAATGTTCCCTTAATGGGGAGCTCTATGTGCTTCATTGTTCACTCACTGGTGAACTCTTGGTGCTTCATTGTTCACCTACTTGGAAACTCTGTGCTTCATTGTTCACTCAATGGGAACTCTATGTGCTTCATTGTTCACTCACTGGGGAACCCTATGTGCTTCGTTGTTCACTCACTCGGGAACTCTTGGTGCTTCATTGTTCACTCATTGGGAAACTCTGTGTGCTTCATTGTTTACTCACTGGGGAACTCATGGTGCTTCATTGTTCATTCACTGGGGAACTCTATGTTATTCATTGTTCACTCACTGGGGAACTCTATGTGCTTCATTGTTCACTCACTCGGGAACTCTTTGTGCTTCATTGTTCACTCACTGGGGAACTCTGTGTGCTTCATTGTTTACTCACTGGGGAACTCTATGTGCTTCATTGTTCACTCACTGGGAACTCTTGGTGCTTCATTGTTCGCACACACTTTGGAACTCTATGTGCTTCATTGTTCACTCACTGGCGAACTCTATGTGCTTTATTGTTCACTCATTGGGGAACTCTTGGTGCTTCATTGTTCACTTACTGGGGAACTCATGGTGCTTCATTGTTCACTCACTTGGGAACTCTTGGTGCTTTATTGTTCACTCACTGGGGATCTCTATGTGGTTCATTGCTCACTCACTGGGAAACTCTGTGTGCTGCGTTGTTCACTCACTGGAGAACTCTGTGTGCTTCATTGTTCACTCACTGGGGAACTCTGTGTGCTTCATTGTTCACTCACTGGGGAACTCTTGGTGCTTCATTGTTCACTTAAGGGGGAATCTTGGTCGCTTCATTGTTCATCACTGGGAACTCTGAAGCACTGTACTACATTTGTTCACTCACTTTGGAACTGTTTCTGCTTCTTGTTCACTCACTGGGAATCTATGTCATTAATTGGTCCATCTACTGGGGAAATCTTGGGCTTAATTGTTAACTAACTGGGAAACTCTATGTGTTTTCATTAAGAGGTAACTCACTGCGAAGGAAACATCCTTGGCTGCCCCTTCATTGTTCACTTACTAGGGAATCTTGGGGCCTTCATTGTTCACTCACTGGGGAACTCTATGTGCTTCATTGTTCACCAACTGAGGAACTCTATGTGCTTCATTGTTCACTCCCTGGGGAACTCTGTGTGCTGTATTGTTCACTCTCTGGAGAACTCTATGTGCTTCATTGTTCACTCAGTGGGGAACTCTATGTGCTTTATTGTTCACTCACTGGGGAACTCTTGGTGCTTCATTGTTCACTTAATGGGGAACTCTTGGTGCTTCATTGTTCACTCACTGGGAACTCTTGGTGCTTCATTGTTCACTCACTGGGGAACTCTATGTGCTTCATTGTTCACTCATTGGGGAACTCTTGGTGCTTCATTGTTCACTAACTGGGGAACTCTATGTGCTTCATTGTTCACTCACTGGGAAACTCTTGGGGCTTCATTGTTCACTCTCTGGAGAACTCTATGTTGGCTTCATTGTTCACTCCACTCCCGGTGAAACTCTTGGTGCTTCATTTTCAACTCATGGGGAAGTCTATGTGCTTCATTGTTCACTCACTGGGAAACTCTTGGTCCTTCATTGTTCACTCTCTGGTGAACTCCATGTGCTTCATTGTTCACTTATTGGGGAACTCTTGATGCTTCATTGTTCACTCACTGGTTAACTCTTGGTGCTTCATTGTTCACTCAGTGGGGAACTCTATGTGCTTCATTGTTCACCCACTGGGGAACTCTATTTGCTTCATTGTTCACTCAATGTGGAACTCTCTGTGCTGCATTGTTCACTCACTTGAGAACTCTATGTGCTTCATTGTTCACTCACTGGGGAACTCTTGGTGCTTCATTGTTCACTTACTGGGGAACTCTATGTGCTTCATTGTTCACTCACTGGTTAACTCTTGGTGCTTCATTGTTCACTCACTTGGGAACTCTATGTGCTACATTGTTCAACCACTGGGGAACTCTATGTGCTTCATTGTTCACTCGCTGGGGAACTCTGTGTGCTGCATTGTTCACTCACCGGAGAACTATATGTGCTTCATTGTTCACTCAGTGGGGAGCCCTATATGCTTCATTGTCCACTCACTGGGGAACTCTTTGTGCTTCATTGTTCACTTACTGGAGAACTCTATGTGCTTCATTGTTCACTCAGTGGGGAACTCTTGGTGCTTTATTGTTCACTCACTGGGGAACTCTATGTGCTTCATTGTTCACCCACTATGGAACCCTATGTGCTTCATTGTTCACTCAGTGGGGAGCTCTGTGTGCAGCCTTGTGCACTCTACCTGAATGGAGAACTTATGTGCTTCATTGTTCACTCAGTGAGGAACTCTATGTGCTTCATTGTTCATTCACTGGGGAACTCTTGGTGCTTCATTGTTCACTTACTGGGGAACTCTTGGTGCTTCATTTTTCACTCACTGGGGAACTCTTGGTGCTTCATTGTTCACTCACTGGGGAACTCTATGTGCTTCATTGCTCACTCAGTGGGGAACTCTGTGTGCTGCATTGTTCACTCACTGGTTTAACTCTTGGTGCTTCATGGTTCACTCACTGGTGGAAACTCTATGTGCTACATTGTTCAAACCACTGGGGAAAACTCTATGTGCTTCATTGTTCACTCGCTGGGGATCTCTGTGTGCGCATTGTTCATCAACGGGAGCGAGAACTCTATGTGCTTCATTGTTCACTCAGTGGGGAACCTATATGCTTTCATTGTTCACTCAAACTGTGGGGAACTCTGGTGTTTTCATTGTTCACTTACTGGGGAACTCTATGTGATTCATTGTTCACTCAGTGGGGAACCCTATGTGCTTCATTGTTCACTCACTGGAGATCTTGTGCTTTTTTTTTTTCACTCACAGGAAACTCTGTGCTTCATTCTTCACTCACTGGAGGAACTACTATGTGGCTTCATTGTTCACTCACTGAGGAACTCTATGTGCTTCATTGTTCACTCACTGGCGGAACTCTTGGCTACTTCATTGTTCACATACTTGGAACTCTATGTGCTTCATTGTTCACTCAATTGGGAATCTCTATGTGCTTCATTGTTCACCTCACTGGGGAACTATTTGTGCCTTCATTGTTCACTCATGGGAACTCTGCTGTGCTTCATTGTTAACTCACTGGGGAACACTATGTGCTTCATTGTCACTTCACTGGTGAACTTTTGGTCGCTTCATTGTCCTCACCCACTGGGGAACTCTGATGTGATTCATTGTTCACTCAGTGGAAGCTCTGTGTGCTCATTGTTTCACTTCACTGGGGAACTCTAGGTGCTTTCATTGTTCACTCACTCGAGAACTCTATGTGCTTCATTGTTCACTCAGAGAGGAACTCCTATGTGCTTCATTGTTCATCACTGGGGAAACTCTTTGTGTTATTGGTTCACTTACTGGGGAACTCTTGGCGTCTTCTTGTTCACTCACGCGGAAGTCTGGTGATTCATTCGCTTCACTCACTGGGGAACTCTATGTGCTCATTGTTCACCCACTGGGGAAACTCTAATGTGCTTCATTGTTCACTCAACTGGGAACTCTGTGTGCTGCATTGTTCATCAATGGGGAACTCTTGTGCTTCATTGTTCACTTACTGGGGAAATCTTGTTGCTTCATTGTTACACTCACTGGGGAACTCTTGGTGCTTCATTGTTCACTCAATGGAGATCATCGGTGCTAAATTGCCATCATGGGTAATCTATGTGCTTTATTATTCGAATCAATGTGGAACTCTTGGTGCTTATTGTCTCACTTACTTGGAAGCTCTATTGATGCTTCATTATTCACTCAGTGGGGAAACTCTTCGTTGCTCATTTTTCACTCACTGCGGGAACTCTGGTGCTTATTGTTCCACTCACTGTGGGGAAACTCTGTGCTGCTTCATTTGGTCATATCATGGGGGACTCTATTTGCTTCATTGTATCACTCATGTGTGAACTCTTGGTGCTTCTTGTTCACTCACTTGGGAAACTCTATGTGCTTCATTGCTTAACTCCGCTGGGAACTCTATTTGCTTCATTGTTAACTCACTCATAAGGGACTCTTGGTGCTTCATTGTTCACTCACAAGGAAACTCTTAGTGGCTTTCATTTTCACTCACTGTGGAAACTCTATGTGCTCATTGATTCACTCACTGAGGAAATATATGTGCTTCATTGTCACTCACTGGGGAACTCTTGGTGCTTCATTGTTCACCTACTGGGGAACTCTATGTGCTTCATTGTTCACTCACTGGGGAACTCTATGTGCTTCATTGTTCACTCACTGGGGAACTCTTGGTGCTTCATTGTTCACTCACTGGGGAACTCTGTGTGCTTCATTGTTCACTCACTGGGGAACTCTATGTGCTTCATTGTTCACTCACTGGAGAACTCTTGGTGCTTCATTGTTCACTACAAGGAAATCTTAGTGTTCCATTCTTCTCTCATGGGAGATCTCTAATGTGCTTCATTGTTCACTTATGAGGGAACCATAAGTGCTTCTTTGTTCCTCTTTGGGTACTCTTGGTGCTTCATTGTTCACTCACTGGGGAACTCAATGTGCTTCATTGTTCACCCACTGGGGAACTCTATGTGCTTCGTTGTTCACTCACTGGGGAACTCTGTTTGCTGCATTGTTCACTCACTGGAAATCTCTATGTGCTTCATTGTTCACTCAGTGAGGAACTCTTTGTGCTTCATTGTTCACTCACTGGGGAGCTCTTGGTGCTTCATTGTTCACTTACTGGGGAACTCTTGGTGCTTCATTGTTCACTTACTGGGGAACTCTATGTGCTTCATTGTTCACCCACTGGGGAACTCTATGTGCTTCATTGTTCACTCACTGGGGAACTCTCTGTGCTGCATTGTTCACTCTCTGGAGAACTCTATGTGCTTCATTGTTCACTCAGTGGGGAACTCATCTGCTTCATTGTTTACAATCACTGGGGATCTATTGGAGCTTCTATTGTTCACTTCTGGGGTAACTGTTGGTGCTTAATTGTTCACTCACTGGGGAACTCTTGGTGCTTCAATGTTCACTCACTGAGGAACTCTTGGTGCTTCATTGTTCACTCACTGGGGAACTCTGTGTGCTCATTGTTCATCATGGGGAACGCTATGTGCTTGATTGTTCATCATGGTGAACTCTTGGTGCTTCATTTGTTTCACTCAATGAGGAACTCTATGTGCTTCAAAACATCCCCGGCCGTGGATTGAACCGCGGTCCTAGAGTCTCAAAACTCCCAGCCCGTTCGCGTTAGCAATCGACAGCTAGCCACAATGAGGATTACATCCAACTAGGTATATTTTACGGCCATAGGAAGGTTAGCACAGGCACCACTGTGCACCACAAATGGCCGTCAAGTTGACGGCAGTGAAGGGACTTGAGCTAGAGTTCGTCACGGCCACGCTAGCTGGAGATTCGTCTGTAAAAACTTGAATTTGTGGTCACAGTGGTGCCTGTGCTAACCTTCCTATGGTGTAGAAATATACCTAGTTGGATGAATCTTATTGTGGCTAGCTGGTCTCTTGGCCTAACCGCGTCGGGGCTGGATGTTGTGAGACTCTATGACCGCGGGTTCAATCCCGGCCGGGGGTATGGTTTGTTTGCAATCGTGTCATTACGATTTCTTGAGTCTATGTGCTTCATTGTTCACTCATTGGGGATCTCTATTTGCTTCATTGTTCACTCACTGGGGAACTCTTGGTGCTTCATTGTTCACTTACTGGGGAACTCTATGTGCTTCATTGTTCAGTCACAGGGGAACTCTTGGTGTTTCATTGTTCAATCACTGGGAAACTCTTGGTGCTACATTGTTCACTTCTATGGGATGCTCTATGTGCTTCATAGTTCACTCATGGGGTACTCTTTGTGCTTCCATTGTGTCTCCTATTGGAACTCCGATTGGGCTTCATTGTTCACTCACTGGGGAAATCTAGTTATTCATTGTTCCACTCATGGGGAAACTCTATGTGCTTCATTGTTCCCTCATCTCGGGACTCTTTGGTTTGCTTCATTGTTCAGTCACTGGGGAACTCTGTGTGCTTCATTGTTTATCACTGGGGAACTCTATGTGCTCATTGTTCACCTCACTGGGAAAACTCTGGTGCTTCATTGTTCACACACATTTGGAACTCTATGTGCTTATTGTTATCATTGGGGGGAACTCTGGTGCTTCATTGTTCATCTTATGGGGTAATCATGGTGCTTCTTGTTCACTCACTTGGGAACTTTGGTGCTCATTGTCTCACCACTGGGGATCTCTTGTGGTTCTTGCTCACTCAATGGGGAAACTCTAGTGGTGATGCGTTGTTCACTCACTGGAGAACCTGGTGTGCCTTCATTGTTCACTCACTGGGGAACTCTGTGTGCTTCATTGTTCACTCACTGGGGAACTCTTGGTGCTTCATTGTTCACTTAATGGGGAACTCTTGGTGCTTCATTGTTCACTCACTGGGAACTCTTGGTACTACATTGTTCACTCACTTTGGAACTCTTGCTGCTTCATTGGTCACTCACTGGGAACTCTATTTCCCTTCATTGTTCAACACTGGGGAAATCTCTGGTGCTTCATTGTTCACCTGTATCTGGGAAACTCTATGTGTTTCATTGTTCACTCACTGGGGAACTCTTGGTGCTTCATTGTTCACTTACTAGGGAACTCTTGGTGCTTCATTGTTCACTCACTGGTTAACTCTTGGTGCTTCATTGTTCACTCACTGGGGAACTCTATGTGCTTCATTGTTTCCCCACTGAGGAAAACTCTATGTGCCTTCATTGTTCACTCCCTGGGACTCTGAGTCTGTTTGTTCACTCTCTGGGGATCTCTATGTGCGTCTTTTGTTCACTAACGTGGGGAAACTTCTATGTGCTTTATTGTTCACTCACTGGGGAACTCTGGGAGCTTCATTGTTCACTTACTGGGGAACTCTTGGTGCTTCATTGTTCACTCAATGGGAACTCTTGGTGCTTCATTGTTCACTCACTGGGGAACTCTATGTGCTTCATTGTTCACTCATTGGGGAACTCTTGGTGCTTCATTGTTCACTAACTGGGGAACTCTATGTGTTTCATTGTTCACTCACTGGGAAACTCTTGGTGCTTCATTGTTCACTCTCTGGAGAACTCTATGTGCTTCATTGTTCACTCACTGGTGAACTCTTGGTGCTTCATTGTTCACTCACTGGGGAACTCTATGTGCTTCATTGTTCACTCACTGGGAAACTCTTGGTCCTTCATTGTTCACTCTCTGGTGAACTCTATGTGCTTCATTTTTCACTTATTGGGGAACTCTTGATGCTTCATTGTTCACTCACTGGTTAACTCTTGGTGCTTCATTGTTCACTCAGTGGGGAACTCTATGTGCTTCATTGTTCACCCACTGGGGAACTCTATTTGTTTTTTTTAATTCATTGTTCACTCAATGTGGAACTCTCTGTGCTGCATTGTTCACTCACTTGAGAACTCTATGTGCTTCATTGTTCACTCACTGGGGAACTCTTGGTGCTTCATTGTTCACTTACTGGGGAACTCTATGTGCTTCATTGTTCACTCACTGGTTTAATCTTGCGTGCTTCATTGATTCACTCACTGGGAAATCTTGGTGCTTCATTGTCACTCACTGGGGACTCTATGTGCTAACATTGTTCAACCTCTGGGGAAACTTATATGTGCTTTCATTGTTCACTCGCTGGGGAAATCTGGTGCTGCATTGTTCACTCACGGATAAACTATATGTGCTCATTTTTCACTCAGTGGGGTGCCTATTATGCTTCATGTCCAATCACTGGGGAACTCTTGGTGCTTCATTGTTCCACCTTACTGGAGAATCTATGTGCTTCATTGTTCACTCAGTGGGGAACTTTGGTGCTTTTCTTGTTCACTCACTGTGGGAAATTATGTGTTCATTGTTCACCACTAGGGAACCCTATGCTGCTACCATGGTTCACTCAGTGTGGAGCCTCTGTGTTCTGCCTTGATCTCTCACTGGAGAACTCTATGTGTTCATTGTTCATCATTGATGAACTCTATGTGCTTCATTGTTCATCTCTGGAGCCGAACTTTGGGGGGCTTCATTGTTCATTACTGGGGACCTCTTGGTGCCTTAATTTTTCAATCACTGGGGAATCTTGGGCTTCATTGTCACCCTCACTGGGGAAACTCTATGTGCTTCATTGCTCATCAGTGGGGAACTCTGTGTGCTGCATTGTTCACTTACTGGAGAACTCTTGGTGCTTCATTGTTAACTTACGGGGGAACTCTTGGTGCTTCATTGTTCACTCACTTGGGAACTCTTGGTGCTTCATTGTTCACTCACTGGGGAAAACCCAATGTGCTTCATTGTTCACCCTCTGGGGGAACTCTTTGGTTTCATTGTTCACTCACGGGGAACTCTGTTTTTGACTGCCTTGTTCACCTCAATGGGAAACTCTATGTGCTTCATTGTTCACTCAGTGGGGAACTCTTTGTGCTTCATTGTTCACTAACTTGGGAGCTCTTGGTGCTTCATTGTTCACTTACTGGGCGAACTCTTGGTGCTTCATTGTTCACTCAATGTGGTAAGCTTTGGAGCTTAATGTTCACTCAATGTGGGAAACTCTTATGGCTCTCAATGGTTCACCACTGGGGAACTCTTATGTGCTTCATTGATCACTCACTGTGGGAACTCATCTGATGCTGCATAGTTCACTCACTGGAGAACTCTTTGTGCTTGATTGTTCTCTCACTTGGGGCAACTCTATGGGCTTCATTGTTCACTCAGGGGAATCTATGTGACTTTCATTGTTCACCCATGGGGGAACTCTTGGTGATACAATCGTTCTCTCCACTGAGGAACTTTGGTTACTTCATTGTTCACACATCATGGGGAGGGAAATTGTGTTCTTCATTGTTCACTCACTGGGGAACTCTATGTGCTTCATTGTTCACTTACTGGTGAACTCTTGGTGCTTCATTGTTCACTCACTGGGGAACTCTATGTGCTTCATTGTTCACTCACTGGGGATCTCTATTTGCTTCATTGTTCACTCACTGGGGAACTCTTCGTGCTTCATTGTTCACTTACGGGGGAACTCTATGTGCTTCATTGTTCACTCACTGGGAAACTCTTGGTGTTTCATTGTTCACTCACTGGGAAACTCTTGGTGCTTCAATGTTCCCTTAATGGGGAGCTCTATGTGCTTCATTGTTCACTCACTGGTGAACTCTTGGTGTTCAGTTGTTAAAACCTTACTGGAAACTCTGCTTCATTGTCTCAATGGGAACATCTATGATGCTTCATTCGTTCCACTCACTGCGGGAACCCTATGTGCTTCATTGTTCACTCACTCGGGAACTCTTGGTGCTTCATTGTTCACTCATTGGGAAACTCTGTGTGCTTCATTGTTTACTCACTGGGGAACTCATGGTGCTTCATTGTTCATTCACTGGGGAACTCTATGTTATTCATTGTTCACTCACTGGGGAACTCTATGTGCTTCATTGTTCACTCACTCGGGAACTCTTTGTGCTTCATTGTTCACTCACTGGGGAACTCTGTGTGCTTCATTGTTTACTCACTGGGGAACTCTATGTGCTTCATTGTTCACTCACTGGGAACTCTTGGTGCTTCATTGTTCGCACACACTTTGGAACTCTATGTGCTTCATTGTTCACTCACTGGCGAACTCTATGTGCTTTATTGTTCACTCATTGGGGAACTCTTGGTGCTTCATTGATCACTTTCTGGGAACTACGGTGCTTCAATTGTTCACTAACTTGGGAACTCTTGGTGCTTTATTGTTCACTCACTGGGGATCTCTATGTGGTTCATTGCTCACTCACTGGGGAACTCTGTGTGCTGCGTTGTTCACTCACTTGGAGAACGTCTGTGTGCTTCATTGTTCACTCACTGGGGAACTCTGGTGTGCTTTCATAGTTCACTCTGGGGGAACTCTTGGTGCTCCTTCATTGTTCACTTAATGGGAACTCTGCGTGCTTCTTTGCTTCACTCACTGGGAACTTTGGTACTACATTGTTTCACTCACCTTTGGAACTGTTCATGCTTCATTGTTCACTCACTGGGAACTCTATGTCCTTCATTGTTCACTCACTGGGGAACTCTTGGTGCTTCATTGTTCACTAACTGGGAAACTCTATGTGTTTCATTGTTCACTCACTGGGGAACTCTTGGTGCTTCATTGTTCACTTACTAGGGAACTCTTGGTGCTTCATTGTTCACTCACTGGGGAACTCTATGTGCTTCATTGTTCACCAACTGAGGAACTCTATGTGCTTCATTGTTCACTCCCTGGGGAACTCTGTGTGCTGTATTGTTCACTCTCTGGAGAACTCTATGTGCTTCATTGTTCACTCAGTGGGGAACTCTATGTGCTTTATTGTTCACTCACTGGGGAACTCTGGGTGCTTCATTGTTCACTTACTGGGGAACTCTTGGTGCTTCATTGTTCACTCACTGGGAACTCTTGGTGCTTCATTGTTCACTCATGAGGGAACACTATATGTGCTTCATTGTCATCATTGGGGAACTCTTGGTGCATTCATTCGTTCACTAACTGGGGAAACCTCTTGTGACTTCATTGTTACTCTCTGGGAAATCTTGGTGCTTCATTGTTCACTTTCTGGGGAACTCTATGTGCTTCATTGTTCACTCACTGGTGAACTCTTGGTGCTTCATTGTTCACTCACTGGGGAACTTATGGATTCCATTGTTTCAACTCACTGGGAAACTTCTTGGTCCTTCATTTGTTCACTCTCTGGGGTGAACTCCATGTGCTTCATTGTTCACTTATTGGGGAACTCTTGATGCTTCATTGTTCACTCACTGGTTAACTCTTGGTGCTTCATTGTCTCATCAGTGGGGAACTCTAGGTGCTTTCATTGTTCACCCACTGGGGAACTATATTTGCTTATTGTCAATCATTGTGGAAATCTCTGTGCTGCATTGTTCACTCACTTGAGAACACTATGTGCTTCATTGTTCACTCACTGGGGAACTCTTGGTGCTTCATTGTTCACTTACTGGGGAACTCTATGTGCTTCATTGTTCACTCACTGGTTAACTCTTGGTGCTTCATTGTTCACTCACTTGGGAACTCTATGTGCTACATTGTTCAACCACTGGGGAACTCTATGTGCTTCATTGTTCACTCGCTGGGGAACTCTGTGTGCTGCATTGTTCACTCACCGGAGAACTATATGTGCTTCATTGTTCACTCAGTGGGGAGCCCTATATGCTTCATTGTCCACTCACTGGGGAACTCTTTGTGCTTCATTGTTCACTTACTGGAGAACTCTATGTGCTTTCCATTTTTGTTTTTCACTCTGTGGGGGAACTTCTTGGTGCTTTATTGTTCACTCACTGGGGAACTCTATGTGCTTCATTGTTCACCCACTATGGAACCCTATGTGCTTCATTGTTCACTCAGTGGGGAGCTCTGTGTGCAGCCTTGTTCACTCACTGGAGAACTCTATGTGCTTCATTGTTCACTCAGTGAGGAACTCTATGTGCTTCATTGTTCATTCACTGGGGAACTCTTGGTGCTTCATTGTTCACTTACTGGGGAACTCTTGGTGCTTCATTGTTCACTCACTGGGGAACTCTTGGTGCTTCATTGTTCACTCACTGGGGAACTCTATGTGCTTCATTGCTCACTCAGTGGGGAACTCTGTGTGCTGCATTGTTCACTCACTGGAGAACTCTATGTGATTCATTGTTCACTCAGTGAGGAACTCTGTGTTTCATTGTTCACTCACTGGGGAACTCTTGGTGCTTCATTGTTAACTTACTGGGGAACTCTTGGTGCTTCATTGTTCACTCACTTGGGAACTCTTGGTGCTTCATTGTTCACTAACTGGGGAACACAATGTGCTTCATTGTTCACCCACTGGGGAACTCTATGTGTTTCATTGTTCACTCACTGGGGAACTCTGTTTGGTGCATTGTTCACTCACTGGAAAACTCTATGTGCTTCATTGTTCACTCAGGGGGTGGGGATCTCTTTGTGCTTCATTGCTTCACTAATTGGGAGTCTTGGTGCTTCATGTTCACTTACTGGGGAACTCTTGGTGCTGCTCATGTTCACTCTCTGGGTAAGCTCTTGGAGCTTACATTGATTCACTCACAGGCGGAAACTCTATGGCTTCATTGTTCAACCCACTGGGGATCACAATGTGCTTCATTGTTACCCATGGGGAAATCTATGTGTTTCATTGTTCACTCACTTGGGGAACTCTGTTGGTGCCATTGTTACACTTCAATGGAGAACTCTATGTGCTTCATTGTTCACTCACTGGGGAACTCTATGTGCTTCATTGTTCACTCACTGGGGAACTCTTGGTGCTTCATTGTTCACTTCCTGGGGAACTCTTGGTGCTTCATTGTTCACCCATTGGGGAACTCTTGGTGCTTCAATGTTCTCTCACTGAGAAACTCTTGGTACTTCTTTGTTCACTCACTGGGGAACTCTGTGTGCTTCATTGTTCACTCTCTGGGGAACTCTATGTGCTTCATTGTTAACTCACTGGTGAACTCTTGGTGCTTCATTGTTCACTCACTGGGGAACTCTATGTGCTTCATTGTTCACTCACTGAGGATCTCTATTTGCTTCATTGTTCACTCACTGGGGAACTCTTCGTGCTTCATTGTTCACTTACGGGGGAACTCTATGTGCTTCATTGTTCACTCACTGGGGAACTCTTGGTGTTTCATTGTTCACTCACTGGGAAACTCTTGGTGCTTCAATGTTCACTTAATGGGGAGCTCTATGTGCTTCATTGTTCACTCACTGGTGAACTCTTGGTGCTTCATTGTTCACCTACTTGGAAACTCTGTGCTTCATTGTTCACTCAATGGGAACTCTATGTGCTTCACTGTTCACTCACTGAGGAACCCTATGTGCTTCATTGTTCACTCATTGGGAAACTCTGTGTGCGTAATTGTTTTCTCAATGGGGTGTTCTCCTATGTGCTTACATTGTTCACTCACTGGGAACTCTTGGTGCTTCATTGTTCTCACACACTTTGGAACTCTATGTGCTTCATTGTTCACTCACTGGCGAACTCTATGTGCTTTATTGTTCACTCATTGGGGAAAATCTTGGGTGCTTCATTGTTTCATTCCTGGGTGATACTCATTGGGCTTCATTGTTCACTCACTGGGGAGCTCTATGTGCTTCATTGCTCACTCACTGGGAACTCTGTGTGCTGCGTTGTTCACTCTCTGGAGAACTCTGTGTGCTTCATTGTTCAATCACTGGGGAACTCTATGTGCTTCATTGTTCACTCACTGGGAACTCTTGGTGCTTCATTGTTCTCACACACTTTGGAACTCTATGTGCTTCATTGTTCACTCACTGGCGAACTCTATGTGCTTTATTGTTCACTCATTGGGGAACTCTTGGTGCTTCATTGTTCACTTCCTGGGGAACTCATGGTGCTTCTTTGTTCAATCACTGGGAGCTCTATGTGCTTCTTGCTCACTCACTGGGAACTCGTTTGCTGCGTTGTTCAACTCTCTGGAGATCACTCTGTGTGCTTATTGGTCAAATCACTTGGGGAACTTATGTGCTTCATTGTGTCACTCACTGGGGAACCTCTTGGTGTTCATTGTTCACTTATTGGGGGAACTCTTGGTGCTTCATAGTTCACTCACAGGGAACTGTCTTCGTGCCAACATTGTTCACACACTTTTTTACTATTGGTGCTTCATTGTTTTCACTCACTGGGGAACTCTTGGTGCTTCATTGTTCACTCACAGGGAACTTCTATGTGTTCATTGTTCACTCACTGGGAAACTCTTGGTGCTTCCATTGTTCATTACTGCGGTTTTGGTGCTTCATGTTTCACTCACTGGTTACTCTTGGGCTTCATCTGTTCACTCAATCTTGGGGAAAACACTATGTGCTTCATTATTCACCTCTGAGGAAACTCTTGTGCTTCATTGTTCACTCGTGCAGAGTGTGTAGCTGTATTGTTCACTCTCTGAGAAACTCTATGGCTTCATGTTTCTCTCAGTGGAGGAAATCTATGTGCTTTTTGTGCTTCACTCGCTGGGGATGTTGGAGTTCCATTGTTCACATTACTGGGGAAACTCTTGGTGTTCATTGATCTCATCACTGGGGAACTCTATGTGCTTCATTGTTCACTCACTGGGGTAACTTTGGTTGCTTAATTGTTCACTCTCTGGGGAACTCTGTGTGTGTGCTTCTTTGTTCACTCCATGGGGAAACTCTTGGTGCTTCATTTTAACTATCTGGTGTATTTATGTGCTTCATTGTTCACAACTGGGGGAACTTGTGTGCTTCATGGTTCCACTCACTGGGAATCTATGTGCCTTCAATTTGTTCACTCACTGGGAAACTCTTGGTGCTTCATTGTTCACTCTCTGGTTAACTCTATGTGCTTCATTGTTCATTTACTGGGGAACTCTTGGTGCTTCATTGTTCACTCACTGGGGAACTCTATGTGCTTCATTGTTCCACTACTGGGGAACTCTATGTGCTTCAATGTTCACTCAATGGGGAACTCTCTGTGGGCATTGTTCATTCACTTGAGAACTCTATGTGCTTCATTATTCACTCAGTGGAGAACTCTATGTGCTTCATTGTTCACTCACTGGGGAAGTCTTGGTGCTTCATTGTTCACTCACTGGGGAACTCTATGTGATTCATTGTTCACTCATGATCGAACTCTTGGTGCTTCATTGATTACACTCATGGGGACTCCTGGTGCTTCATTTTTCACTCACTGGGGAACTCTATGTGCTTCGTTGTTCACTCACTGGGGAACTCCATGTGCTTCATTGTTCACTCACTGGGGAACTCTATGTGCTGCATTGTTCACTCACTGGAGAACTCTATGTGCTTCATTGTCACTAACTTAGCGAGACTCTATGTGCTTCATTGTTCACCTACTGGGGGGAACCTCTATTGTGCTTTTTGATTCACTCAGTGGGGAAAATCTATGTGCTTCATTGTCTCTCACCGGGGCCTCTTGGTGTTTTACTTCATGTTCAATCACTGCGGAACTCTTGGTGCTTCATTGTTCACTCTCTGCGGGAATCTATGAGCTGCATTGTTCATTCACTGGGGAAACTCCATGCTGCTTCATTGTTCACTCACTGGGGAAACTCATGAGATTCATTGTTACTCAGTGGGGAACTGTTGGTGCTTCCACTTTGTTCAGTCACTTGGGGGAACTCTTGGGTGCTTCATTGTGCAAACATCTGGAACTCTATATGCTTCATTGTTCACTCATTCGGGTACTCTTGGTGCTTCATTGTTCACTTACTGGGGAACTCCTGGTGCTTCATTGTTCACTCACTGTGGAACTCTTAGTGCTTCATTTTTCACTCACTGGGGAACTCTATGAACTTCATTGTTCACTCACTGGGGAACTCTGTGTGCTGCATTGTTCACTCACTGCGAGAACTCCGTGTGCTTTCATGTTCACTCACTGGGGAACTCTTGGTGCTTCATTGTTCACTTACTGGGGAACTCTTGGTGCTTCATTGTTCACTCACTGGGGAACTCTATGTGCTTCATTGTTCACTCACTGGGGAAGTCTTGGTGCTTCATTGTTCACTCACTGGGGAACTCTATGTGCTTCATTGTTTACTCACTTGGGAACTCTTGGTGCTTCATTGTTCACTCACTGGGGAACTCTATGTGCTTCATTGTTCACTCACTGGGGAACTCTTGGTGCTTCATTGTTCACTTACTGGGGAACTCTTGGTGCTTCATTGTTTACTCACTGGGAAAACTCCTCGGTGGCTTAATTGTTCACTCACTGGGGAACTCTATGTGCTTCATTGTTCACTCACTGGGGAACTCTTGGTGCTTCATTGTTCATTCACTGGGGAACTCTATGTGCTTTCATTGTTCCTCACTGGGGAAACACTCTGGTTGCTTCTATTGTTCCAATTCACTGGGAACTTATGTGTTCTTTGTTCACTTTCACTGGGGACCTCTTGGTGCTTCATTGTTCACTTACTGGGGAACTCTTGGTGCTTCATTGTTCACTCACTAGTTAAATCTTGGTGCTTCATTGTTCACTCACTGGGGAACTCTATGTGCTTCATTGTTCACCCACTAGGGAACTCTATTGCTTCATTGTTCTCTCGCCGGGGAACTCTGTGTGCTGCATTGTTCACTCACTGGAAAACTCTATGTGCTTCATTGTTCACTCAGTGGGGAACTATGTGCTTCATTGTTCACTCACTGGGGAACTCTTGGTGCTTCATTGTTCACTTATGGGGAACTCTTTGTGCTTAATTGTTCTAACTCATGGGAAATCATTGGTGCTTCATTGTTCACTCACTGGGGAACTCTATGTGCTTCATTGTTCACTCACTGGGAAACTCTTGGTGCTTCATTGTTCACTCACTGGGGAACTCTATGTGCTTCACTGTTCACTTACTGGGGAACTCTTGAGTGCTTTCATTGTTCATCACTGGGGAAATCTCTTGTGCTTCTATTATCACTCACTGGAGAACCTCTTTGGTGCTTCATTGTTCACTTACTGGGGAAACTCTTGGTGTCATTGTTCTCTCACTGTGTTAACTCTTGGTCTATTGTTCACTCACTGGGGAACTCTATGTGCTTCATTGTTCACCCACTGGGGAACTCTATGTTCTTCATTGTTCACTCACTGGGGAACTCTGTGTGCTGCATTGTTCACTCACTGGAGAACTCTATGTACTTCATTGTTCACTCAGTGGGGAACTCTATGTGCTTCATTATTCACTCACTGGGGAACTCTTGGTGCTTCATTGTTCACTTACTGGGGAACTCTTGGTGCTTCATTGTTCACTCACTGGGGAACTCTATGTGCTTCATTGTTCACTCACTGGGGAACTCTTGGTGCTTCATTGTTCACTTAATGTGGAACTCTTGGTGCTTCATTGTTCACTCACTTGGAACTCTTGGTGCTACATTGTTCACTCTCTTTTGAACTCTTGGTGCTTCATTGTTCACTCACTGGGGAACTCTATGTGCTTCATTGTTCACTCACTGGGGAACTCTTGGTGCTTCATTGTTCACTAACTGGAAACTCTATGTGCTTCATTGTTCACTCACTGGGGAACTCTATGTGCTTCATTGTTCACTTACTGGGGAACTCTTGATGCTTCATTGTTCACTATGGTTAACCTCTTAACTCTTGCGTGCTTATTGTTCATCATGGGAGAACTCATATGTGGCTTCATTTCAATCACTGGGGATGTCTTGGTGCTTCATTGTTCACTCACTGGGGTAACTATATGTGCTTCATTTGTTCCAATCACTGGGAACTCTTGTGCTTCATTGTTCACTCAATGGGGAACTCTATGTGCTTTCATTGTTCACTAACGGGAACTGTGGTGCTTCATTGTTCACTTACTGGGGAACTCTTCGGTGCATCATTGTTTACTCACTGAGGAATTTGGTGCTTCTTTGTTCACTCACTGGGGGAAACTCTATGTGCTTATTGTTCATTCAATGGGGAATCTCTTGGTGCTTCACTTGTTCATTCACTGGGGAAACTCTATGTGATTCATTGTAACTCCATGGGGAACTCTTGGTGCTTCATTGTTCCACTCACCTGGGGAACTCTATTGGTGCTTCATTGTTCACTCATGGGTGAACTCGTGGGTGCTTCATTGGTTCCTTACTGGGGTATTTGGTGCTTCATAGTTCACTCATAGTTATAATCTTGTGTCGCTTAATTGTTCACTCACTGGGGAACTCTATGTGCTTCTTGTTCACCCAATATGGGAACTCTATGTGTTCATTGTTCTCTCGCCGGGGAAAACTCTGTGTGCTGCCATTGTTCACTCACTGGATAATCTATGTGCTTCATTGTTCACTCAGTGGGGAACTATGTGCTTCATTGTTCACTCACTGGGGAACTCTTGGTGCTTCATTGTTCACTTACTGGGGAACTCTTTGTGCTTCATTGTTCACTCACTGGGAACTCTTGGTGCTTATTGGCACTCACTGGGGAAAAATATGTGCTTCATTGTTCACTCACTGGGAAACTCTTTTTGCTTCATTGTTCACTCACTGGGGAACTCTATGTGCTTCACTGTTCACTTACTGGGGAACTCTTGGTGCTTCATTGTTCACTCACTGGGGAACTCTATGTGCTTCATTGTTCCACTCACTGGAGAACTCTTGGTGCTTCATTGTTCACTTACTGGGGAACTCTTGGTGCTTCATTGTTCACTCACTGGTTAACTCTTGGTCCTTCATTGTTCACTCACTGGGGAACTCTATATGCTTCATTGTTCACCCACTGGGGAACTCTATGTTCTTCATTGTTCACTCACTGGGGAACTCTGTGTGCTGCATTGTTCACTCACTGGAGAACTCTATGTACTTCATTGTTCACTCAGTGGGGAACTCTATGTGCTTCATTATTCACTCACTGGGGAACTCTTGGTGCTTCATTGTTCACTTACTGGGGAACTCTTGGTGCTTCATTGTTCACTCACTGGGGAACTCTATGTGCTTCATTGTTCACTCACTGGGGAACTCTTGGTGCTTCATTGTTCACTTAATGTGGAACTCTTGGTCGGTTCATTGTGCTCACTCACTTGAGAACTCTTGGTGACTACATTGTTTCACCTCTCTTTTGAACTCTTGGTGCTTTCATTGTTCATCACTGGGGAACTCTATGTGTTCATTGTTTCACTCACTGGCCGGAACTCTTTGGTGCTTCATTGTACACTAAATGGATAAAATTCTATTTGTTCATCTGTTCCACTCACTGGGGAACTATATGTGCTTCATTGGTCACTTACTGGGGAACTCTTGATGCTTCATTGTTCACTCACTGGTTAACTCTTGGTGCTTCATTGTTCACTCACTGGTGAACTCTATGTGCTACATTGTTCACCCACTGGGGAACTCTATGTGCTTCATTGTTCACTCGCTGGGGAACTCTGTGTGCGCATTGTTCATCAACGGGAGCGAGAACTCTATGTGCTTCATTGTTCACTCAGTGGGGAACCTATATGCTTTCATTGTTCACTCACTGGGGAACTCTTGGTGTTTCATTGTTCACTTACTGGGGAACTCTATGTGATTCATTGTTCACTCAGTGGGGAACCCTATGTGCTTCATTGTTCACTCACTGGAGAACTCTTGGTGCTTTTTTTTTTTCACTCACAGGAAACTCTGTGCTTCATTCTTCACTCACTGGGGAACTCTATGTGCTTCATTGTTCACTCACTGAGGAACTCTATGTGCTTCATTGTTCACTCACTGGGGAACTCTTGGTACTTCATTGTTCACATACTTGGGAACTCTATGTGCTTCATTGTTCACTCAATTGGGAATCTCTATGTGCTTCATTGTTCACCTCACTGGGGAACTATTTGTGCCTTCATTGTTCACTCATGGGAACTCTGCTGTGCTTCATTGTTAACTCACTGGGGAACACTATGTGCTTCATTGTCACTTCACTGGTGAACTTTTGGTCGCTTCATTGTCCTCACCCACTGGGGAACTCTGATGTGATTCATTGTTCACTCAGTGGAAGCTCTGTGTGCTCATTGTTTCACTTCACTGGGGAACTCTAGGTGCTTTCATTGTTCACTCACTCGAGAACTCTATGTGCTTCATTGTTCACTCAGAGAGGAACTCTATGTGCTTCATTGTTCATCACTGGGGAAACTCTTTGTGTTATTGGTTCACTTACTGGGGAACTCTTGGCGTCTTCTTGTTCACTCACGCGGAAGTCTGGTGATTCATTCGCTTCACTCACTGGGGAACTCTATGTGCTCATTGTTCACCCACTGGGGAAACTCTAATGTGCTTCATTGTTCACTCAACTGGGAACTCTGTGTGCTGCATTGTTCATCACTGGGGAACTCTTCGTGCTTCATTGTTCACTTACTGGGGAACTCTTGTTGCTTCATTGTTCACTCACTGGGGAACTCTTGGTGCTTCATTGTTCACTCAATGGAGATCATCGGTGCTAAATTGCCATCATGGGTAATCTATGTGCTTTATTATTCGAATCAATGTGGAACTCTTGGTGCTTATTGTCTCACTTACTTGGAAGCTCTATTGATGCTTCATTATTCACTCAGTGGGGAAACTCTTCGTTGCTCATTTTTCACTCACTGCGGGAACTCTGGTGCTTATTGTTCCACTCACTGTGGGGAAACTCTGTGCTGCTTCATTTGGTCATATCATGGGGGACTCTATTTGCTTCATTGTATCACTCATGTGTGAACTCTTGGTGCTTCTTGTTCACTCACTTGGGAAACTCTATGTGCTTCATTGCTTAACTCCGCTGGGAACTCTATTTGCTTCATTGTTAACTCACTCATAAGGGACTCTTGGTGCTTCATTGTTCACTCACAAGGAAACTCTTAGTGGCTTTCATTTTCACTCACTGTGGAAACTCTATGTGCTCATTGATTCACTCACTGAGGAAATATATGTGCTTCATTGTTCACTCACTGGGGAACTCTTGGTACTTCATTGTTCACCTACTTGGGAACTCTATGTGCTTCATTGTTCACTCACTGGGGAACTCTATGTGCTTCATAGTTCACTAACTGGGGAACTCTTGGTGCTTCATTGTTCACTCACTGGGGAACTCTGTGTGCTTCATTGTTCACTCACTGGGGAACACTATGTGCTTCATTGTTCACTCACTGGAGAACTCTTGGTGCTTCATTGTTCACTACAAGGAAATCTTAGTGTTCCATTCTTCTCTCATGGGAGATCTCTAATGTGCTTCATTGTTCACTTATGAGGGAACCATAAGTGCTTCTTTGTTCCTCTTTGGGTACTCTTGGTGCTTCATTGTTCACTCACTGGGGAACTCAATGTGCTTCATTGTTCACCCACTGGGGAACTCTATGTGCTTCGTTGTTCACTCACTGGGGAACTCTGTTTGCTGCATTGTTCACTCACTGGAAATCTCTATGTGCTTCATTGTTCACTCAGTGGGGAACTCTTTGTGCTTCATTGTTCACTCACTGGGGAGCTCTTGGTGCTTCATTGTTCACTTACTGGGGAACTCTTGGTGCTTCATTGTTCACTTACTGGGGAACTCTATGTGCTTCATTGTTCACCCACTGGGGAACTCTATGTGCTTCATTGTTCACTCACTGGGGAACTCTCTGTGCTGCATTGTTCACTCTCTGGAGAACTCTATGTGCTTCATTGTTCACTCAGTGGGGAACTCTATCTGCTTCATTGTTCACTCACTGGGGAACTCTTGGAGCTTTATTGTTCACTTCCTGGGGAACTGTTGGTGCTTAATTGTTCACTCACTGGGGAACTCTTGGTGCTTCAATGTTCACTCACTGAGGAACTCTTGGGGGGATGCTTCATTGTTCACCTCACTGTGGGAACTCTGTGTGCTCATTGTTCATCATGGGGAACGCTATGTGCTTGATTGTTCATCATGGTGAACTCTTGGTGCTTCATTTGTTTCACTCAATGAGGAACTCTATGTGCTTCAAAACATCCCCGGCCGTGGATTGAACCGCGGTCCTAGAGTCTCAAAACTCCCAGCCCGTTCGCGTTAGCAATCGACAGCTAGCCACAATGAGGATTACATCCAACTAGGTATATTTTACGGCCATAGGAAGGTTAGCACAGGCACCACTGTGACCACAAATGCCGTCAAGTTGACGGCAGTGAAGGGACTTGAGCTAGAGTTCGTCACGGCCACGCTAGCTGGAGATTCGTCTGTAAAAACTTGAATTTGGGTCACAGTGGTGCCTGATGCTAAACCTTCCTATGGTGTAGAAATATACCTAGTGGTTTGAATCTTATTGTGGCTAGCTGGTCTCTTGGCCTAACCGCGTCGGGGCTGGATGTTTTGAGACTCTATGACCGCGGGTTCAATCCCGGCCGGGGGTATGGTTTGTTTGCAATCGTGTCATTACGATTTCTTGAGTCTATGTGCTTCATTGTTCACTCATTGGGGATCCTCTATTGGCTCATTGTTCACTCATACTGGGGGAACTCTTTGGTGCTTCATTGTCACTTACTGGGGAACTCTATGTGCTTCATTGTTCAGTCACAGGGGAACTCTTGGTGTTTCATTGTTCAATCACTGGGAAACTCTTGGTGCTACATTGTTCACTTCTATGGGATGCTCTATGTGCTTCATAGTTCACTCATGGGGTACTCTTTGTGCTTCCATTGTGTCTCCTATTGGAACTCCGATTGGGCTTCATTGTTCACTCACTGGGGAAATCTAGTTATTCATTGTTCCACTCATGGGGAAACTCTATGTGCTTCATTGTTCCCTCATCTCGGGACTCTTTGGTTTGCTTCATTGTTCAGTCACTGGGGAACTCTGTGTGCTTCATTGTTTATCACTGGGGAACTCTATGTGCTCATTGTTCACCTCACTGGGAAAACTCTGGTGCTTCATTGTTCACACACATTTGGAACTCTATGTGCTTATTGTTATCATTGGGGGGAACTCTGGTGCTTCATTGTTCATCTTATGGGGTAATCATGGTGCTTCTTGTTCACTCACTTGGGAACTTTGGTGCTCATTGTCTCACCACTGGGGATCTCTTGTGGTTCTTGCTCACTCAATGGGGAAACTCTAGTGGTGATGCGTTGTTCACTCACTGGAGAACCTGGTGTGCCTTCATTGTTCACTCACTGGGGAACTCTGTGTGCTTCATTGTTCATCCAATGGGGAAAAACTCTTGGTCTGCTTCATTGTTCACTTAATGGGGGACACTCTTGGTGATTCATTGTTCACTCACTGGGAACTCTTGTACTACATTGTTCACTCAATTTGGAAACTCTTGGCTGCTTCAGTGGTCACTCACCTGGGAACTCTATTTCCCTTCATTGTTCAACACTGGGGAAATCTCTGGTGCTTCATTGTTCACCTGTATCTGGGACAACTCTATGTGTTTCATTGTTCACTCATGGGGATACTCTCGGTGCTTCATTGTTCACTTACTAGGGAACTCTTGGTGCTTCATTGTTCACTCACTGGTTAACTCTTGGTGCTTCATTGTTCACTCACTGGGGAACTCTATGTGCTTCATTGTTTCCCCACTGAGGAAAACTCTATGTGCCTTCATTGTTCACTCCCTGGGACTCTGAGTCTGTTTGTTCACTCTCTGGGGATCTCTATGTGCGTCTTTTGTTCACTAACGTGGGGAAACTTCTATGTGCTTTATTGTTCACTCACTGGGGAACTCTGGGAGCTTCATTGTTCACTTACTGGGGAACTCTTGGTGCTTCATTGTTCACTCAATGGGAACTCTTGGTGCTTCATTGTTCACTCACTGGGGAACTCTATGTGCTTCATTGTTCACTCATTGGGGAAATCTTGGTGCTTCATTGTTCACTAACTGGGGAACTCTATGTGTTTCATTGTTCACTCACTGGGAAACTCTTGGTGCTTCATTGTTCACTCTCTGGAGAACTCTATGTGCTTCATTGTTCACTCACTGGTGAACTCTTGGTGCTTCATTGTTCACTCACTGGGGAACTCTATGTGCTTCATTGTTCACTCACTGGGGATCTCTATTTGCTTCATTGTTCACTCACTGGGGAACTCTTCGTGCTTCATTGTTCACTTACGGGGGAACTCTATGTGCTTCATTGTTCACTCACTGGGAAACTCTTGGTGTTTCATTGTTCACTCACTGGGAAACTCTTGGTGCTTCAATGTTCCCTTAATGGGGAGCTCTATGTGCTTCATTGTTCACTCACTGGTGAACTCTTGGTGTTCAGTTGTTAAAACCTTACTGGAAACTCTGCTTCATTGTCTCAATGGGAACATCTATGATGCTTCATTCGTTCCACTCACTGCGGGAACCCTATGTGCTTCATTGTTCACTCACTCGGGAACTCTTGGTGCTTCATTGTTCACTCATTGGGAAACTCTGTGTGCTTCATTGTTTACTCACTGGGGAACTCATGGTGCTTCATTGTTCATTCACTGGGGAACTCTATGTTATTCATTGTTCACTCACTGGGGAACTCTATGTGCTTCATTGTTCACTCACTCGGGAACTCTTTGTGCTTCATTGTTCACTCACTGGGGAACTCTGTGTGCTTCATTGTTTACTCACTGGGGAACTCTATGTGCTTCATTGTTCACTCACTGGGAACTCTTGGTGCTTCATTGTTCGCACACACTTTGGAACTCTATGTGCTTCATTGTTCACTCACTGGCGAACTCTATGTGCTTTATTGTTCACTCATTGGGGAACTCTTGGTGCCTTCATTGATCACTTTCTGGGAACTACGGTGCTTCAATTGTTCACTAACTTGGGAGAACTCTTGGTTGCTTTATTGTTCACTCACTGGGGATCTCTATGTGGTTCATTGCTCACTCACTGGGGAACTCTGTGTGCTGCGTTGTTCACTCACTGGAGAACTCTGTGTGCTTCATTGTTCACTCACTGGGGAACTCTGGTGTGCTTTCATAGTTCACTCTGGGGGAACTCTTGGTGCTCCTTCATTGTTCACTTAATGGGAACTCTGCGTGCTTCTTTGCTTCACTCACTGGGAACTTTGGTACTACATTGTTTCACTCACCTTTGGAACTGTTCATGCTATCATTGTCACTCACTGGGAACTCTATGTCCTTCATTGTTCACTCACTGGGGAACTCTTGGTGCTTCATTGTTCACTAACTGGGAAACTCTATGTGTTTCATTGTTCACTCACTGGGGAACTCTTGGTGCTTCATTGTTCACTTACTAGGGAACTCTTGGTGCTTCATTGTTCACTCACTGGGGAACTCTATGTGCTTCATTGTTCACCAACTGAGGAACTCTATGTGCTTCATTGTTCACTCCCTGGGGAACTCTGTGTGCTGTATTGTTCACTCTCTGGAGAACTCTATGTGCTTCATTGTTCACTCAGTGGGGAACTCTATGTGCTTTATTGTTCACTCACTGGGGAACTCTGGGTGCTTCATTGTTCACTTACTGGGGAACTCTTGGTGCTTTCATGTTCACTACTGTGGAACTCTTGGTGCTTCATTGTTCACTCATGAGGGAACACTATATGTGCTTCATTGTCATCATTGGGGAACTCTTGGTGCATTCATTCGTTCACTAACTGGGGAAACCTCTTGTGACTTCATTGTTACTCTCTGGGAAATCTTGGTGCTTCTTTGTTCACTTTCTGGTGAACTCTATGTGCTCATTGTTCACTCACTGGTGAAATCTTGGTGCTTCATTGTTCACTCACTGGGGAACTTATGGATTCCATTGTTTCAACTCACTGGGAAACTTCTTGGTCCTTCATTTGTTCACTCTCTGGGGTGAACTCCATGTGCTTCATTGTTCACTTATTGGGGAACTTCTTGATGCTTCATTGTTCACTCACTGGATTAAAATTTTGGTGCTTCATTGTCTCATCAGTGGGGAACTCTAGGTGCTTTCATTGTTCACCCACTGGGGAACTATATTTGCTTATTGTCAATCATTGTGGAAATCTCTGTGCTGCATTGTTTCACTCACTTGAGAAACTTTGTGCTTCATTGTTCTCTCACTGGGGGAACTCTTGGTGCTTCATTGTTCACTTACTGGGGAACTCTATGTGCTTCATTGTTCACTCACTGGTTAACTCTTGGTGCTTCATTGTTCACTCACTTGGGAACTCTATGTGCTACATTGTTCAACCACTGGGGAACTCTATGTGCTTCATTGTTCACTCGCTGGGGAACTCTGTGTGCTGCATTGTTCACTCACCGGAGAACTATATGTGCTTCATTGTTCACTCAGTGGGGAGCCCTATATGCTTCATTGTCCACTCACTGGGGAACTCTTTGTGCTTCATTGTTCACTTACTGGAGAACTCTATGTGCTTTCCATTTTTGTTTTTCACTCTGTGGGGGAACTTCTTGGTGCTATATTGTTCACTCACTGGGAACTCTATGTGCTTCATTGTTCATCCACTATGGAACCCTATGTGCTTCATTGTTCACTCAGTGGGGAGCTCTGTGTGCAGCTTGTTCACTCACTGGAGAACTCTATGTGCTTCATTGTTCACTCAGTGGGGAACTCTATGTGCTTCATTGTTCATTCACTGGGGAACTCTTGGTGCTTCATTGTTCACTTACTGGGGAACTCTTGGTGCTTCATTTTTCACTCACTGGGGAACTCTTGGTGCTTCATTGTTCACTCACTGGGGAACTCTATGTGCTTCATTGCTCACTCAGTGGGGAACTCTGTGTGCTGCATTGTTCACTCACTGGAGAACTCTATGTGATTCATTGTTCACTCAGTGAGGAACTCTGTGTTTCATTGTTCACTCACTGGGGAACTCTTGGTGCTTCATTGTTAACTTACTGGGGAACTCTTGGTGCTTCATTGTTCACTCACTTGGGAACTCTTGGTGCTTCATTGTTCACTAACTGGGGAACACAATGTGCTTCATTGTTCACCCACTGGGGAACTCTATGTGTTTCATTGTTCACTCACTGGGGAACTCTGTTTGGTGCATTGTTCACTCACTGGAAAACTCTATGTGCTTCAATTGTTCACTCAGGGGGTGGGGATCTCTTTGTGCTTCATTGCTTCACTAATTGGGAGTCTTGGTGCTTCATGTTCACTTACTGGGGAACTCTTGGTGCTGCTCATGTTCACTCTCTGGGTAAGCTCTTGGAGCTTACATTGATTCACTCACAGGCGGAAACTCTATGGCTTCATTGTTCAACCCACTGGGGATCACAATGTGCTTCATTGTTACCCATGGGGAAATCTATGTGTTTCATTGTTCACTCACTTGGGGAACTCTGTTGGTGCCATTGTTACACTTCAATGGAGAACTCTATGTGCTTCATTGTCTCACTCACTCGGAGGAACCTCTATGTGCTTCACTTGTTCACTCACTGGGGAACTCTTGGTGCTTCATTGTTCACTTCCTGGGGAACTCTTGGTGCTTCATTGTTCACCCATTGGGGAACTCTTGGTGCTTCAATGTTCTCTCACTGAGAAACTCTTGGTACTTCTTTGTTCACTCACTGGGGAACTCTGTGTGCTTCATTGTTCACTCTCTGGGGAACTCTATGTGCTTCATTGTTAACTCACTGGTGAACTCTTGGTGCTTCATTGTTCACTCACTGGGGAACTCTATGTGCTTCATTGTTCACTCACTGAGGATCTCTATTTGCTTCATTGTTCACTCACTGGGGAACTCTTCGTGCTTCATTGTTCACTTACGGGGGAACTCTATGTGCTTCATTGTTCACTCACTGGGGAACTCTTGGTGTTTCATTGTTCACTCACTGGGAAACTCTTGGTGCTTCAATGCTTCACTTTATGGGGGCTCTATGTGCTTCTTTGTTCACTCACTTGATGAGGAACTCTTGGTGCTCATTGTTCTCCTACTTGGAAACTCTGTGCTTCATTGTTCACTCAATGGGAACTCTATGTGCTTCACTGTTCACTCACTGAGGAACCCTATGTGCTTCATTGTTCACTCATTGGGAAACTCTGTGTGCTTAATTGTTTTCTCAATGGGGTGTTCTCCTATGTGCTTACATTGTTCACTCACTGGGAACTCTTGGTGCTTCATTGTTCTCACACACTTTGGAACTCTATGTGCTTCATTGTTCACTCACTGGCGAACTCTATGTGCTTTATTGTTCACTCATTGGGGAACTCTTGGTGCTTCATTGTTCACTTCCTGGGGAACTCATGGTGCTTCATTGTTCACTCACTGGGGAGCTCTATGTGCTTCATTGCTCACTCACTGGGAACTCTGTGTGCTGCGTTGTTCACTCTCTGGAGAACTCTGTGTGCTTCATTGTTCAATCACTGGGGAACTCTATGTGCTTCATTGTTCACTCACTGGGAACTCTTGGTGCTTCATTGTTCTCACACACTTTGGAATAACTTCATGTGATTCATTGTTCACTCACTGGGGAACTCTATGTGCTTTATTGTTCACTCATTGGGGAACTCTTGGTGCTTCATTGTTCACTTCCTGGGGAACTCATGGTGCTTCATTGTTCACTCACTGGGGAGCTCTATGTGCTTCATTGCTCACTCACTGGGAACTCTGTGTGCTGCGTTGTTCAACTCTCTGGAGATCACTCTGTGTGCTTATTGGTCAAATCACTTGGGGAACTTATGTGCTTCATTGTGTCACTCACTGGGGAACCTCTTGGTGTTCATTGTTCACTTATTGGGGAACTCTTGGTGCTTCATTGTTCACTCACAGGGAACTCTTCGTGCCACATTGTTCACTCACTTTTTTACTCTTGGTGCTTCATTGTTCACTCACTGGGGAACTCTTGGTGCTTCATTGTTCACTCACAGGGAAACTCTATGTGTTTCATTGTTCACTCACTGGGAAACTCTTGGTGCTTCCATTGTTCATTACTGCGGTTTTGGTGCTTCATGTTTCACTCACTGGTTACTCTTGGGCTTCATCTGTTCACTCAATCTTGGGGAAAACACTATGTGCTTCATTATTCACCTCTGAGGAAACTCTTGTGCTTCATTGTTCACTCGTGCAGAGTGTGTAGCTGTATTGTTCACTCTCTGAGAAACTCTATGGCTTCATGTTTCTCTCAGTGGAGGAAATCTATGTGCTTTTTGTGCTTCACTCGCTGGGGATGTTGGAGTTCCATTGTTCACATTACTGGGGAAACTCTTGGTGTTCATTGATCTCATCACTGGGGAACTCTATGTGCTTCATTGTTCACTCACTGGGGTAACTTTGGTTGCTTAATTGTTCACTCTCTGGGGAACTCTGTGTGTGTGCTTCTTTGTTCACTCCATGGGGAAACTCTTGGTGCTTCATTTTAACTATCTGGTGTATTTATGTGCTTCATTGTTCACAACTGGGGGAACTTGTGTGCTTCATGGTTCCACTCACTGGGAATCTATGTGCTTCATTGTTCACTCACTGGGAAACTCTTGGTGCTTCATTGTTCACTCTCTGGTTAACTCTATGTGCTTCATTGTTCATTTACTGGGGAACTCTTGGTGCTTCATTGTTCACTCACTGGGGAACTCTATGTGCTTCATTGTTCACCTACTGGGGAACTCTATGTGCTTCAATGTTCACTCAATGGGGAACTCTCTGTGGGCATTGTTCATTCACTTGAGAACTCTATGTGCTTCATTATTCACTCAGTGGAGAACTCTATGTGCTTCATTGTTCACTCACTGGGGAAGTCTTGGTGCTTCATTGTTCACTCACTGGGGAACTCTATGTGATTCATTGTTCACTCACTGATGAACTCTTGGTGCTTCATTGTTCACTCACTGGGGAACTCTTGGTGCTTCATTTTTCACTCACTGGGGAACTCTATGTGCTTCGTTGTTCACTCACTGGGGAACTCCATGTGCTTCATTGTTCACTCACTGGGGAACTCTATGTGCTGCATTGTTCACTCACTGGAGAACTCTATGTGCTTCATTGTCACTCACTGGAGAACTCTATGTGCTTCATTGTTCACCTACTGGGGAACTCTATGTGCTTCTTTGTTCACTCAGTGGGGAAAATCTATGTGCTTCATTGTCTCTCACCGGGGCCTCTTGGTGTTTTACTTCATGTTCAATCACTGCGGAACTCTTGGTGCTTCATTGTTCACTCACTGGGGAACTCTATGTGCTGCATTGTTCATTCACTGGGGAACTCCATGTGCTTCATTGTTCACTCACTGGGGAACTCTATGTGCTTCATTGTTCACTCAGTGGGGAACTGTTGGTGCTTCATTGTTCAGTCACTGGGGAACTCTTGGTGCTTCATTGTTCACACATTCTGGAACTCTATATGCTTCATTGTTCACTCATTCGGGTACTCTTGGTGCTTCATTGTTCACTTACTGGGGAACTCCTGGTGCTTCATTGTTCACTCACTGTGGAACTCTTAGTGCTTCATTTTTCACTCACTGGGGAACTCTATGAACTTCATTGTTCACTCACTGGGGAACTCTGTGTGCTGCATTGTTCACTCACTGGAGAACTCTGTGTGCTTCATTGTTCACTCACTGGGGAACTCTTGGTGCTTCATTGTTCACTTACTGGGGAACTCTTGGTGCTTCATTGTTCACTCACTGGGGAACTCTATGTGCTTCATTGTTCACTCACTGGGGAAGTCTTGGTGCTTCATTGTTCACTCACTGGGGAACTCTATGTGCTTCATTGTTCACTCACTTGGGAACTCTTGGTGCTTCATTGTTCACTCACTGGGGAACTCTATGTGCTTCATTGTTCACTCACTGGGGAACTCTTGGTGCTTCATTGTTCACTTACTGGGGAACTCTTGGTGCTTCATTGTTTACTCACTGGGAACTCTTGGTGCTTCATTGTTCACTCACTGGGGAACTCTATGTGCTTCATTGTTCACTCACTGGGGAACTCTTGGTGCTTCATTGTTCATTCACTGGGGAACTCTATGTGCTTCATTGTTCACTCACTGGGGAAACACTCTGGTTGCTTCTATTGTTCCAATTCACTGGGAACTTATGTGTTCTTTGTTCACTCACTGGGGAACTCTTGGTGCTTCATTGTTCACTTACTGGGGAACTCTTGGTGCTTCATTGTTCACTCACTAGTTAAATCTTGGTGCTTCATTGTTCACTCACTGGGGAACTCTATGTGCTTCATTGTTCACCCACTAGGGAACTCTATGTGCTTCATTGTTCTCTCGCCGGGGAAACTTGTTGTTCTGTTGTTTTCACTCACTGGAAACTCTATGTGCTTCATTGTTCACTCAGTGGGGGGAAACTATGTGCTTCATTGTTCACTAACTGGGGAACTTTGGTGCTTCATTGTTTCACTTATGGGGAACTCTTTGTGCTTAATTGTTCTAACTCATGGGAAATCATTGGTGCTTCATTGTTCACTCACTGGGGAACTCTATGTGCTTCATTGTTCACTCACTGGGAAACTCTTGGTGCTTCATTGTTCACTCACTGGGGAACTCTATGTGCTTCACTGTTCACTTACTGGGGGAACTCTTGAGTGCTTTCATTGTTCATCACTGGGGAAATCTCTTGTGCTTCTATTATCACTCACTGGAGAACCTCTTTGGTGCTTCATTGTTCACTTACTGGGGAAACTCTTGGTGTCATTGTTCTCTCACTGTGTTAACTCTTGGTCTATTGTTCACTCATGGGGATCTCTATGTGCTTCATTGTTAACCCACTGGGGAACTCTTATTGTTCTTCATTGTTCACTAACTGGTTTTGGCGGATGGTGTGGTGGTGGTATGTGTGTTTGGTGATGGTGAGGTGGTATTGGTTATGGTGGGGGTGGTGGTGTGTGGTGATGGTGGTGGTGGTGGTGGTGGTGGTGGTGGTGATGGTGTGTGTTTATGGCGGTGGTGTGTGGTGATGGTGGTGGTGGTAATGGTGTGTCGTAATGGTGGTAGTGTGTGGTGATGGTGGTGGTGGTGTGTAGTGATGGGGGTGGTGGTGGTAAATTGTGGTGATGGGGGTGGTGGTGTGTGGGGGGATGGCGGGGGTGGTGGTGGGGTTATGGTGGTGCGATGGTGGTGGATGTGTGCGGTAATGGTGGTGGTGATGGTGGTGCTGGTGATGGTGTTTGGTAATGGTGGTCGTGTGTGGAGATGGTGTGTGGTGATGGTGGTGGTGGTGGTGTGTGGCGATGGTGGAGGTGGTGGTGGTGATGGTGGTGGTGGTGGTGTGTGTGTATGTACTCACCTATTTGTACTCACCTATTTGTGGTTGCAGGGGTCGAGTCCTAGCTCCTGGCCCCGCCTCTTCACCGGTTGCTACTAGGCCCTCTCTCTCCCCGCTCCATGAGCTTTATCAAACCTCGTCTTAAAACTGTGTATGGTTCCTGCCTCCACTACGTCATTTTCTAGGCTATTCCACTGCCTTACAACTCTATGACTGAAGAAATACTTCCTACTATCTCTCTGACTCATTTGTGTCTTAAACTTCCAATTGTGGCCTCTTGTTTTCTGTGTCCCCTCCCTGGAACATCCTGTCCTTGTCCACCTTGTCTATTCCACGCAGTATTTTATATGTCGTTATCATGTCTCCCCTGACCCTCCTGTCCTCCAGTGTCGTCAGGCCGATTTCCCTTAATCTTTCTTCATAGGACATTCCCCTTAGCTCTGGAACTAACCTTGTTGCAAACCTTTGTACTTTCTCTAGTTCTTGACGTGCTTTATCAAGTGCGGGTTCCAAACAGGTGCTGCATACTCCAGTAAAGGGCCTGACATAAAACGGTGTACAGTTTTCTTGAATGATTCCTTACTAAGGTGTCGAAATGCTGTTCTCAGGTTTGCCAGGCCCCATATGCTGCAGCAGTTTTTCTGATTGATGTGTGCTTCCGGAAAACATGCTCGGTGTTATACTCACCCCAAGATCTTTCTCCCTTTAGTGAGGTTTGCAGTCTTTGGCGATTGTGTGAGTGTATGTTGTGTGTGTGTGTGTGTGTGTGTGTTTTGTGTGTGTGTGTGTGTTTTGTTTGTGTGTGTGTATATGTGTTTGTGTGTGTGTGAGTATTGTTGGTATGTGTGTGTGTGTGTGTGTTTTGTGTGTTTGTGTGTACTCACCTATTTTTACCCCCCAATTTTGAGGTTCAGGGGTCGAGCCCAAGCCCGGGCCCCCGCCCTTCACGGTCGCCACTGGGCCACCCCCCCTGAACATTAGCTTTATCAAACCCTTGCTTAAGCTTGTAGGATCCTCCCTCCTTACATCGCTTCCCAAACTTTTCCCACTTCCTGATCTCTGTGGTGAAGAAAAAATTTCCTAAAACCCTGTATTCTCTGGTTTCACTTCCAATTTTCCCCCTTGTTGCTGTGTCCAGTCTCTGGAAAACCCTGTCTTTCTCCCCCTTTGTAATTTCCTCTCAGTATTTTGAAAGTCTTATCATGCCCCCCCCTATCTCTCCTGTCCTCCTGTCGCAGGTGATTTTCCCTTAACCCTCCCTTGTGAACATATCTTGCCTGGGACTGTTTTTTGAGAAGCTTTGCATTTTCTCTAGTTTCTTTCATGCTTGGAAAGGTGTGGGTTCCAAATTGGGCCGCATACCCAATTTGGGGCCTAAGTAACGGGTTGTACAGGGTCTGAACGTTTCCTTATTAAGATGTAGGAATGTTGTTTGAGGTTTGCTAGGGCCCTATGCTGCAGCAGTTATTTGGTTGATGGCGTTCAGGGAGTGTGCCTGGTGTTTACTCACCCCAAGATCTTTTCCTTGAGTAGGTTTTTATCTCTGGTCCCTAGATGACTTGTCTGCGGTCTTCTTTGCCCCTTTCCCCCAAACTTCATGACTTTGCACTTGGTGGGTTTAACTCAGGAGCCTTGCGGACCCGGTCGCAGCCTGTCCAGTTCCCCTTTTTAGTTTCCCGTCTTGATCGAATGAATTCTTTCATAAAATTCACGTCATCTGCAAACGGGGGAAATTCGGGGTCAATTCCCTTGTCATGTCGTTCAAAATACCAAACAGCATGGTCCTAGGACTGACCCTGTGGGACCCCCGCTTTCACGGTGCCCCCCCTGACACCTCGCCACGTACCAATACTCGTGCTGCTTCCTGCAAGTATTCCCCGATCCATTGTAGTGCCTTCCCCGTTATCCCATTGGTCCTCAAGTTTTTGCCTAATCTCCTGTACTCACCTATTTTTGGTTGCAGGGGCGAGTCCTAGTCCTGGCCCCCCCTCTTCACCGGTTGCTACTAGACCCTTCTCTCCCCCTCATGAGCTTTATCAAACCTCGTCTTAAAACTGTGTATGTTTTTGCCTCCCTACTCATTTTTAGGCATTCCATGCTTACAACTCTATGACTGAAGAAATACTTTCCTACTATCTCTCTGACTCATTTGTGTTTTAATTCCAATTGGGGCTCTTTTTCTGTGTCCCCTCCCGGAACACCCCGTCCTTGTCCACCTTGTCTTTTTCCACGCAGTATTTTATAGTCGTTATCATGTCTCCCCTGCCCCTCCTGTCCCAGTGTCTTTGGGCCCGTTTTCCCTTAATCTTTCTTCTAGGCTTTCCCCTTACTCGGAAACTAACCTTGTTTCAAACTTTTACTTTCTCTAGTTTTTTGACGGCTTTATCAATGCGGGTTCCAAACAGGGTGCTGCATAAATCCCTAGGGCCCCGCATTACCCGGGTACAGTGTCTGAATGATTCCTTTTAAGGTGTCGGAATGCTGTTTTTCAGGTTTTTCCAGGCGCCATAGCTGCAGCAGTTTTTGATTGATTGTGCTTCCGGAGACATGCTCGGTGTTTACTCACCCCCGATCTTTCTCCTTGAGTGAGGTTTTCAGCTTTTGGCCCCCCTAGCCTATACTCTGTCTGTGGTCTTCTGTGCCCTTTCCCTATCTTCATGATTTTCATTTGGGAGGGTTAAATTCGGAAGCCATTTTCTGGACCCGGTGTCCAGTCTGTCCAGGTCTCTTTTTAAGTCCTGCCCCGGTCCTCATCAGATTTAATTCCCTCATTAACTTCAATCACTCCCAACAGGGACACTTCTGAGTCTAATTCCCTCATGTCGTTCACATATACCAAAAAATAGACTGGTCCTAGGGCCGTCCCCTGTGGGGACCCCGCTCGTCACAGGTGCCCACTGTGATACATCATTACGTACCATGACTCGTTGTTGCCTCTCCGTCAGGTTTTCTTGATCCATTGCAAGTGCCCTTCCTGTTATATGCGCCTGATTGCTCTAGCTTCTGCAACTAATCTCTTGTTGAGGAACTGTGTCCAAAAGCCTTATGCAGTCAAGAAGATGCAATCAAACCCACCCCTCTCTCTCTGTCTTATTTCTGGTTATTTTATTCATAAAAACTCCAGAAGGTTTGTGGACACAGGATTTGCTTTCCGTGAATCCGTGCTGGTTGGCATTTATACTCTGTTCCGTCCAGAGTGCTCACACTCTCCTCCTGATATCTTCTCCATAATTTTGCATACTATACACGTCAATGACACAGGTCTATAGTTTAGTGCCTCTTTTCTGTCTCCTTTTTTGTAAATGGGAAACTACATTTGCCGTCTTCCATACCTCAGGTAGTTGCAGTTCCAGGGATGTGTTGAAGGATTGGGGTAAGTGGTACGCAAAACATATCTGCTCCCTCTCTAAGGACCCATGGAGAGATGTTGTCGGGTCCATTGCCTTTGAGGTATCGATTCCCTTAGCATTTCTTCACCTCCTCCTCATCTGTATGTATGTCGTCCACACTTGTTGGTGTATTCCTTGGGGGTTTTGGTGTCCCCATCGGGTCTGTTCCCCCCAGAGTCCTTCCTGTCTCTACTGTAAATACTTCCTTAATCTCGTGTTGAGCTCCTCTACATACCTCTTGGATCATTTCTTGTGAGTTCTCCACCTTCTTTCCTCAGCCTTATCACCTGGTCCTTGACTGTTGTCTTCGTTCCTAATGTGGCTATACAGCAGTTTCGGGTCAGATTTGACTTTCGGATGCTATGTCGTTTTCATATGTCGCTGGCCTCCCTCCGTATCTGCGCATACTCGTTTCTGGCTCTTTCTACTAATGCTCCTTGTTTTCTGGGTCCTATGCTCCTGTACTTTTCCATTCTTGTTGCACTTAGTTTTGCCTCCCTACACTTCGGGTAAACCAAGGACTCGTTTTGGTTCTTCCTATTATTTCTGTTTCCCTTGGGACAAAATTTCCTCTGCACTCCTTGCACTTTGTTTGCCACTATTCCATCATTCTCGTTTACTGATTTTCCAACCATTTCTCTGTCCCACTGAAACCTCCTGCAGGATGTTTATCATACCTGTGTAGTCCCACCTTTTATAGTTTGGCCTGTCCCCTTCAGTTCCTGTTACCTTCTCCACTTGTAACTTACTATAATGTCAAAACTCAGAAACATGATCGCTAGTCCAAGGGGCCTCTTCGTAAGTGATGTCCTCGATGTCTGAACTGGTCAGGTTGAAACACAAGATCA
>NC_069401.1:51837953-51857953 GCF_026875155.1 Cherax quadricarinatus | reverse complement strand
GATGCTTCTTGCATAGGGTGATGAAGTGAAGATGACTTCATACCTCTTCCTTCCTCTCTCCAGGCAAACACAACTGCTGCAACCCCCGCTGCTACCAATGTTTAATGAGATTATTTGGTGAACTGAAAGCGGGTGTGTGAATGAACTTTATTGTAATGTCATAGTGGGTACACAGGCTTGTGTGGTGTGCCCATGGCCCGGGAGGGCCATCCCACGAGAGAGAGCTAGTATGCCTTCTGTCTTGCTGCCAGGCCACTGTGAGAGTGAGAGAGTGTGGGACCAGCTTCCCACAGACTTGGACAGGCCCAGAGGGCAGCACCTGAGTGCGGCAAAATATGAACTAAGCTGGCAGACAGCAAGGCTGTCTGTGCAGACAGTAAAAGCTGTCTACACCACAAGGCAGGGGCCAAAACGACATGGATTCGAATCCTAGGCTAGTCGCTCACAGTGTTGTTACTGATTCAGTACCACTCGTTTGTGGTCACAATAATATGTATACTGGTTGTGGAGGCTGGTACACCAAACAAGGATAAGAATGAAATTAGCTTAGAGTCACCCACAACACCATATGTCCTCGGACCAAGAGTAACACACCTAACTCGGCTGGGTGCTTGGTTTTTGTAGGATTGTGTGGTCCTGTGGGGTAAGGCGTCATGCAATTTTCGCTCACCACAAGGCTGGGGCCAAAACGACATGGGTTCGAATCCTCGGCTAGCCGCAGTGTTGTTATTGATTCAATACCACTTGTTCATGGTCACAATAATATATATTGTATATATATATATATATATATATATATATATATATATATATATATATATATATATATATATATATATATATATATATATATATATATATATATATATATATATATATATATATATATATATATATATATATATATATATATATATATATATATATATATATATATATATATATATATATATATATATATATATATATATATATATATATATATATATATATATATATATATATATATATATATATATATATATATATATATATATATATATATAATATACAGTGTTAGTCGCGGCATTATGCCGGGTGAATGCCTCGGCATAATACCGCGACGAAAATCGAATTCTACCATACAAGGGGGGGGGGGTCTTTTGTTGTCAGTGCATTATGCCGGGTAACAGCCGTTAGCATAAATTCACGGCCTTCTTCCACACTCCACAGTGATTCCTTAGTGCTCACCTGGCTGCCGTGGTGAGAGGAAGTGCTGCACTTTTCTCTTTCATCCGCCCCATCTTTTGTCCGGTGTTCCCTTTGGTTCTGGGGCTATACATGTTTGATTATAGGTAAAAGGAAGTCTTTAGCACTTGAAACTATAACTCAAATCATAGGGCTTCACAAAGCTGGGCACCAGATGAAAGGAATATTGGAGAACGTCGGTGAGTGTGAGCATTCAGTGAGGAACTGGGTGCAGTGTTTCAAGGCTGGTGGCGGTGTCGAGTTACCGTCTGCCAAACCTCAGCCTGGCCCCTCGAAGAACACATCTGTTCATAGCTTAACTGTGTTAAAGAAGCACTTGGAGACTACACCTAAGATAACTGCTAGAGAATTGAAAGAAAAAACCCAGATCTTCTCTCAGAGGTGTCTGTAAGAACTGTTAACAGACGTGTGTGAGAACTGGGCTACAGTAGTCACTGCCAGGTTAAGAAACCGATCCTCTCCAAGCCATAGAAGAAAGTTAGGCTGTATTGTGCAACGAAATATTTTCCCTGGAATCCTCAACAGTGGTCTGAAGTACTCTGGAGTGATGAAGCAATCAATACCATCACCTGTAACCATAGGCGACATGTGTACAGGTTCAGACTCGCTCATGGTCTGGGGGTGTTTCAGTGCTCAGAGTGTTGGTCAACTCATTGTGCTTCCCAAAAACCAATATATGAACCAGTTTAATAACCTGGAGTTATTGTGTGACAATTTACCTGAGGCATTTGACAAGTGTGGGGCTACGATTTTTATGCAGGACGATGCACAGTGTCATACCACCAATTCTGTAGTTCAGTGCTTAAGAACTGTGAAGTGAGGTTCTTTAATGACTGACCAGGCAATTCCCCAGATCTAAACCCTATTGAGAGCCTCTGGTCAATAGTGAAACGATGTTTACTGGACATGGATATCAGTTACATCCCATGGCTGAAGGCTGCTCTACATGAGGCATGGAATATACCTCCCCAGACCCTAAAGAATTTGTGTGAGAGTCTTCCTACACGGCTGAGGGACTTGATTAAGAGTAATGGACGCAGCACTATATATATATACAATATATATATATATATATATATATATATATATATATATATATATATATATATATATATTATATATCCTCGTATGTGTGTGTGTGTGTGTGTGTGTGTGTGTGTGTGTGTGTATTCTACATCGGCCAAACTAGGATGACACAAAAAAGAAAAAACACATTCACCTGGAGTCGCTTCCGGCCCGGTCCCCGACCAGGTCTCCAGGTTGCTGGCCTAATGACTGATCAGGCTGAGGGACTGATTACCTCATCTTTTATATATGGTTCTACTGTCTTCTAATTATGTCCAAGAATCTGTATTGATAAAGCCACTGGATGGCGAAACGTCTACAATAAAGATATCCAGATGTTGCACATGTGTCTTAACTTTCATTGATCAGACTGTTAGTGCCCGCCGCCCGCATTCCAACGTATGCACCTTAACCCAGTTAATTAGGAACTGTATATGAGGAATCTGCCGAGTTCCCTCTTGAAGACAGCTAGGAGCTGGTAATCCCCCTTATGCAAGACGAGAGGGTGTTGAAGAGTCCTGGTCCCTTAACACTTCTTGAGTTCTCTCAGTGTACTCATCGCTCCATTGCTTTTCATGGACGGTATCCTGTACCGTCTGCAGTAATTTCGGTGTGCAGGTTTGGGACCAATCCCTCCCTTATCTTCAAGGTGTAGAATATTTTATAGCTTTTCTGTCAACGTTCTAAAGAGTACAGTTCTAGTGACTTCAAGCGCTCCCAGTAATTGAGGTGCTTGGTAGTTTTTATAAGAGCTGTGAAGGTTCTTTGTACATTATCCAGCTCAGCAATTTTGTTTGCCATTAATCAAACCCTGCCTTTCTTTTTCACGAGAATAAGGACTTCAGATTTCAACTAATCCACCGAGCACATCATTTCTACTCATCCTATAGTGACAGCAGTTCCCACCTTTGGCAGTCAATTACGGCCAATAGAATAGTATTATACAAGAATTAAATAAAGCCAGCTTCACCCGCACTACCACCAATATCTTCTCCATCCTAATTCCTAAGTAACAGTAACTCTAACTCACCTAACACGATATCTTTGGAGCTTCTCTAGCAACTGAACCCATGTTGGAATGTTTGGCTATAAACCCATCGCATTACAGAAGTATTCCAGCTCAAGCAGACGTATTTCATTACCGGAGGAACAAATTCCATCCTTTGTAATAGAATATGAGAGGGCAACATAGCTAGCTTTTGTTCACGCAGTATAACTATCATATAACAACCTGTTTTCCAGTTCGAGTGAACGTTATATCCCGAATTACCTATCATTCATTTCTGCATGCTCGAAATTTATCAGAAATTTTAATCTCATTATCACTTATATTAGACTACGTTAAGTATTATATTTTTGGGAGAGGGGAGGGTGAAGGTTACAAACGTATATTAATCTATATTTAAATATAATTACTTGACAATAGCAAAATTATAAAAAAATATAAAAACTTTTGTCTGGCAGGGTAGTGGATATTAAAAAAAATCTTGTTCGTATGTTTTCTCTCGAACGCAGAAAAAAAAATAGCTTGGGGATGGGCTGCAGCACGCTGCTGATGTACCCAGTTTTATTTAATAATAATAATAAAAAATCTCCTCTCCCCCATACCTATGATGCAGTCCTTACCCAGAGTCCCGCCAGCGGCCCTCAACACAGCTTCCCCGGATAGTGTAGCCTGGGCCAGCTGAAGCCACAAGGGCCACAAGGGCTTCTTTGACGGGTGACCACGTCCTCCCCTCCCAGCCGAACCAACTTGCTTGTTTTCACTGACGGCGGGGGATAAGCGGCTACACCACCCTCTCCTTGTCCTCCGTCGGGATCTCCTTGTCCTCCGTCGGCTCTAGTTTCCCGGGGCGGTCTATTAATGTCTGAGGACTCTCCTTGTGAAGCTGCCGAACTGGAGGTGATCGAAGCAGCCCGCACTGTTATTGGTCTAGGTAAGTGTGTGTGCGAGTTTCTGAGAGAGAGAGAGAGAGAGAGAGAGAGAGAGAGGTGGTTTGAACGGGGCAAGGAGGAGGATGGTTAATGGTTAATTCATTTTAAGCGCTTAACCCATGTGGGTCATTCAGCGCAAGACGTGGTGAAGGCTTGATCCTCCGTCTACTGAGCGCTTGACTGACGCGCTTCCTATTTGTACTCACTTTATTACAAGGAGGAGGAGATAACAAGAGATGGGCAATGCGCTCTAAGGGCAAGAGTCAGAGTGAATTTTCTATTATTTTAACAATTATAAATGAAAATGAGTCAGTTCTTGCCAGGGTGCAGAACGAGGCGAGGTAGTGACCTAAGTACATATGTGATAGGGGAAAAAAAACTCTGCTGAGAAGCCTGACTCCATGATCATGATTAGGAAGAGAAAGCCTCTTAAATATTGTTATTATTTAGTAGATTGTCCTTTCATCTGCGTTTATTGCTGTCTCTCATACCTGGAGGTTACCTGGAGGTTATTCCGGGGATTAACGCCTCCGCGGCCCGGTCCATGACCAGGCCTCCCGATGGATCAGGGCCTGATCAACTAGGCTGTTACTGCTGGCAGCACGCAGTCCAACGTACGAGCCACAGCCCGGCTGATCCGGCACTGACTTTAGGTATCTGTCCAGCTCTCTCTTGAAGGCAGCCAGGGGTTTATTGGCAATTCCCCTAATGCTTGATGGGAGGCTGTTGAACAGTTTTGGTCCCCGGACACTTATGGTGTTTTCTCTTAGTGTACCAATGGCGCCCCTACTTTTTATTGGGGGCATTTTGCATCGCCTGCCCAGTCTTTTACTTTCGTAGGGAGTGATTTCTGTGTGCAGATTTGGGACCATTCCCTCCAAGATTTTCCAAGTGTAGATTATGATATATCTCTCCCTCCTGCGTTCCAACGAGTACAAGTCAAGTGCTTCCAAGCGTTCCCAGTAGTTAAGGTGCTTGACAGAACTTATACGTGCAGTAAAGGATCTCTGTACACTCTCTAGATCTGCGATTTCACCTGCTTTGAATGGAGATGTTAATGTACAGCAGTATTCCAGCCTAGAGAGAACAAGTGATTTGAAAAGGATCATCATGGGCTTGGCATCTCTCGTTTTGAAAGTTCTCATTATCCATCCTATCATTTTCTTTGCACGTGCGATCGTGGCACTGTTGTGATCCTTGAAAGTGAGATCCTCAGACATTACTACTCCCAGGTCCCTTACATTATTTTTCCGCTCTATTGTATGGCCGGAGTCAGTAGTATACTCTGTTCTAGTTATTATCTCCTCCAGTTTTCCATAACGGAGTAGTTGGAATTTGTCCTCATTGGACATCATATTGTTTACCGTTGCCCACTGGAAAACTTTGTTTATATCTTCTTGGAGGTTAACCGCGTCCTCAGCAGATGACAGCCTCATGCAGATCCTAGTATCATCCGCAAAGGATGATACGGTGCTGTGGTGTATATCTCTGTTTATGTCTGATATGAGGATAAGGAATAAGATGGGGGCGAGTACTGTGCCTTGTGGAACAGAGCTCTGCGTGGATGTTGATTATTCACAGTGATTGATTTTGCTTTCATTCTATGTGTTATCTTTTCAAGTATAAAGAATCGTATGCTAGTTAGCAAGTCTCCACAAATTCTCAGGCAGAAGACATTAACTTTCACAACATTTACTTGAGAGGTCGAGTCTCCTTTCTCTGTCTATCCCCTGCTGGTCTGCTCGCATCTCCGTCTGTCTCCCAGTGGGTCTCATCATCTAGTCTCCATCTATCTCCCAACGAGTCTCCTTCCTCTGTTATCTCCCAGCGGGACGCCTAAGCTTCTCACAATATTATCTGTGATCTCACTGCCATGGTACTGTGAGGAAATGCAATCCTCGTAACATCTAATGTTTCAGAAACTTAAGCACTTATCAACTACCTCATCTATTAAACTGCACTCTTATAACTTCTCGTTGCTTTAGCACTTTGTGTATCTCATAGTTCGAAGACCCTTTAGTATGGAGAATCTTTCCGCACTGGGGCTGAATTCATCAAGTACTTGTGGGTGCAACGGGGTTAAATATAGGTTCTCCATGTTTAAGGTGTCTTTCATTTACAACTTATGGGCCTAAGCAATAGTCTAAGTCCCATCTCTTAACAGTAGTCCGAGGCCAGGATCAAAACTGCGTACTGCTCACAAAAGTGTTGAAAAGACAAACGTTGCATCACGAGCTGTTATTGGAACTACTTTTTAAATCGTGTATCTTCCGACTGACTTGATAAAGTTCTACATAGAACGATACGTCGTCCCGATAAAAGTTTGCTCATCAGCTTGCGTCTCAGGAAGCCTGGTCTGGGAGCGGGCCACGGAGGCGGTAACCTCTGGAAGCGACTCCAGGAAAATTCCCTCACAGTCAAAAGAATTTTCTCTCCATATGCTCTGACAGCTTCCACACATATCACCTGAAGTATATGCTGAAGGTACTTCAGCGGCAAAATAAAAAAAATTATTGTTGTTGAAAACGTTTATGATAACTACATAATCTAACACGTCATTCTCAAACGTTATATTACCCCTACGGATGTAGTGTTTCCACTTCAATATAAAAATTCTTATAATATGCAAACTAACTTAGCTCCGTCCACGAACCCACTGGTGCAGCTGACAGTCTTGTTGTTGTCATGTAGTACGACGGTTTCTGTATTGAAAGTGGAGAATGTATTAACAACTGGGTTTCCTCCCTTCAAAGTGAAGTGCTTACTTTACCCTTTGCACTCATCTATATCTATGCACCTAAATTTGACACCTTAATTGTGAATTGTTTATTATTTATAAATGCGCTGAATTCCACGAGTGTCAATTTTCACATGATCTTATTCAAAGCCAGGTAGAATCCCACACAGCGGATTTCCTCTCATGATAGTATTGAGGTGAGGGGACAAAACTGATTAACTGGCAAAGGCGTATGCCTTTTAAGAGGAAGGAATTTTTGTTGTTTTTAATTCTGCATTTAATACAGTTAGGTTTTAATAGACTTCATCTCCAGACTGTCGATAGCAGTACCACATTACATGGATAGAAAAAAATCAGGGAAACAAGGCTATGCAAATGCCTATGAACCTTCCATATATTATAGAAACGTTAACAAACATACCCTTAGATACCTTAAAATAATATTCTGGCACTGTATTTGAGTTTTATTAATGAGACGCCCACATCACATAGGTTTAGGTACTGTCTGCCTTTATGTTGTCAGCAGGTGGGCGGTAAAGTGTTCAAGGAATTAACTGTAAACTGTTTACATAATTTGCACTTAGTTTTATCAGTGTAACCACACGACAAAGTATTTGCAACCATCCAGTATAGATCTATTGAACCTTCAAAGTGCATTTTTTTGACATTCGAATTTATTATTCAACTTTCTCCTACTTTTTATAATACTTGAACAAGATAGGCTAATATATTCGATTCATTCTTTCAAATTACTCGAGCTCATTTATAAAACTTATCAGACAGGCATAAGTAAATCTGAGATGGACTCCTCATGAAGTGTACTTCAATTTACCTTTGACTTTCTTATAACTTCACCTGGGTTTTTTCCTATGAACATTCTGTTTGATATTATTGTGTTTAAATATGACACTGAATAAGTAATTACCAAGGGAGACATGCTCGCTTTCGTAAGTTAATTTCAGTGTCATTAGGAAGGCTAACTGTTTCCAAGGTAAAATCCCAGTGGTTACCTCCTATGTCTAGTCTTACATTGTACTTAGAGTTCTTATCTGAGGGAGAGACAACAAGAGCAGGTTGAGTCCTGTCAGTGAGCTCGTGTTTACAGCGTCGGTGTATATAATTTGATATTTGCTAGCCAACAGTTAGGCGAGAGATTTTGTCTCGAGAAGTTGCCTTAGCAATTAGTTTAAGTAAAGGAAAATTGATGATACGCTTTTTCGCTTTTTAGGGTATACTAAGGAACGTAATGTCCACTGACTGCATCTTCCATGATGGGGAACTCTAATTCTTGATTACTGTATTTTATATTTAATATCCTTGCATGATTCTGTTGTTCAATTGAATCTGCGTTTACTTGCTACTAAATATTTAATAAAATGTTCAAAGACAATGTTCGATTTATTTCTCAGAATTTTAATCCTCTCACTGACACCGTAAATACCAAGCTTCCTACTTCCTCATTTTCATGTGAGTCAAAAATGATTCTGAGAGGTTAGTTTTACATTGAAGAATGAGACACTTGTGCAACATTTGGGAACCTTTATTGAGGTAATCCTCAAACTCCCGTTTTTCCATCGTTCTTCTTTATATTGTACTTAAGGAGTCGCTGGCTGGCGAAACATTTCCTTAATAAAAACTCTCAAATGCTGCACAAGTGTCTCACTCTTCAACTTGTCAGTTTTCTTAACAATTTATCACAGTTATGCATTACCCCCAAGAGGAAGAATAATTTTTGCTATTTATTTATTTATATAGGTGCAGTGTGATCTGTTAAATTCTAATAAAAGTTATGTGCAACGTTCAGCCCATTTTTGCATTTCTGTTTTGAGATATGTTAAGGTGGATACTATGAAGTAAGAACATAAGAAAGAAGAAACACTGCATGACGACTACTGGCCCATACTAGGCAAGTTTTTCTCAAACCCAGTCCCACTAACAAAAATATTTGCCCAAGCCATTTTAAGTGATATCCAAGGAATAACGCAAATACACATGGAAATAAGTGCAAGAACGCAAATACATTTGTACTAAATATAAATAAGCGCAACAAGCACGAAGACTACTGCAGAACACCATGGGGAGAGTCTGCTGCTTGGTACCACCATGGGGAGAGTCTGCTGCTTGGTACCACCATGGGGAGAGTCTGCTGCTTGGTACCACCATGGGGAGAGTCTGCTGCTTGGTACCACCATGGGGAGAGTCTGCTGCTTGGTACCACCATGGGGAGAGTCTGCTGCTTGGTACCACCATGGGGAGAGTCTGCTGTTTGGTACCACCATGGGGAGAGTCTGCTGCTTGGTACCACCATGGGAGAGTCTGCTGCTTGGTACCACCATGGGGAGAGTCTGCTGCTTGGTACCACCATGGGGAGAGTCTGCTGCTTGGTACCACCATGGGGAGAGTCTGCTGCTTGGTACCACCATGGGGAGAGTCTGCTGCTTGGTACCACCATGGGGAGAGTCTGCTGCTTGGTACCACCATGGGGAGAGTCTGCTGCTTGGTACCACCATGGGGAGAGTTTGCTGCTTGGTACCACCATGGGGAGAGTCTGCTGCTTGGTACCACCATGGGGAGAGTCTGCTGCTTGGTACCACCATGGGGAGAGTCTGCTGCTTGGTACCACCATGGGGAGAGTCTGCTGCTTGGTACCACCATGGGGAGAGTCTGCTGCTTGGTACCACCATGGGGAGAGTCTGCTGCTTGGTACCACCATGGGGAGAGTCTGCTGCTTGGTACCACCATGGGGAGAGTCTGCTGCTTGGTACCACCATGGGGAGAGTCTGCTGCTTGGTACCACCATGGGGAGAGTCTGCTGCTTGGTACCACCATGGGGAGAGTCTGCGGCTTGGTACCACCATGGGGAGAGTCTGCTGCTTGGTACCACCATGGGGAGAGTCTGCTGCTTCGTACCACCATGGGGAGAGTCTGCTGCTTGGTACCACCATGGGGAGAGTCTGCTGCTTCGTACCACCATGGGGAGAGTCTGCTGCTTGGTACCACCATGGGAGAGTCTGCTGCTTGGTACCACCATGGGGAGAGTCTGCTGCTTGGTACCACCATGGGGAGAGTCTGCTGCTTGGTACCACCATGGGGAGAGTCTGCTGCTTGGTACCACCATGGGGAGAGTGTGCTGCTTGGTACCACCATGGGGAGAGTCTGCTGCTTGGTACCACCATTGGGAGAGTCTGCTGCTTGGTACCACCATGGGGAGGGTCTGCTGCTTGGTACCACCATGGGGAGAGTCTGCTGCTTGGAACCACCATGGGGAGAGTCTGCTGCTTGGTACTACCATGGGGAGAGTCTGCTGCTTGGTACCACCATGGGGCGAGTCTGCTGCTTGGTACCACCATGGGGAGAGTCTGCTGCTTGGTACCACCATGGGGAGAGTCTGCTGCTTGGTACCACCATGGGGAGAGTCTGCTGCTTGGTACCACCATGGGGAGGTCTGCTGCTTGGTACCACCATGGGGAGAGTCTGCTGCTTGGTACCACCATGGGGAGAGTCTGCTGCTTGGTACCACCATGGGGAGGGTCTGCTGCTTGGTACCACCATGGGGAGGGTCTGCTGCTTGGTACCACCATGGGGAGAGTCTGCTGCTTGGTACCACCATGGGGAGAGTCTGCTGCTTGGTACCACCATGGGGAGAGTCTGCTGCTTGGTACCACCATGGGGAGAGTCTACTGCTTGGTGCCACCATGGGGAGAGTCTGCTGCTTGGTACCACCATGGGGAGAGTCTGCTGCTTGGTACCACCATGGGGAGAGTCTGCTGCTTGGTACCACCATGGGGAGAGTCTGCTGCTTGGTACCACCATGGGGAGAGTGTGCTGCTTGGTACCACCATGGGGAGAGTCTGCTGCTTGGTACCACCATTGGGAGAGTCTGCTGCTTGGTACCACCATGGGGAGGGTCTGCTGCTTGGTACCACCATGGGGAGAGTCTGCTGCTTGGAACCACCATGGGGAGAGTCTGCTGCTTGGTAACCACCATGGGGAGAGTCTGCTGCTTGGTACCACCATGGGGAGAGTCTGCTGCTTGGTACCACCATGGGGAGAGTCTGCTGCTTGGTACCACCATGGGGAGAGTCTGCTGCTTGGTACCACCATGGGAAAGTCTGCTGCTTGGTACCACCATGGGGAGAGTCTGCTGCTTGGTACCACCATGGGGAGAGTCTGCTGCTTGGTACCACCATGGGGAGAGTCTGCTGCTTGGTACCACCATGGGGAGAGTCTGCTGCTTGGTACCACCATGGGGAGAGTCTGCTGCTTGGTACCACCATGGGGAGAGTCTGCTGCTTGGTACCACCATGGGGAGAGTCTGCTGCTTGGTACCACCATGGGGAGAGTCTGCTGCTTGGTACCACCATGGGGAGAGTCTGCTGCTTGGTACCACCATGGGGAGAGTCTGCTGCTTGGTACCACCATGGGGAGAGTCTGCTGCTTGGTACCACCATGGGGAGAGTCTGCTGCTTGGTATTACCATGGGGAGGGTCTGCTGCTTGGTACCACCATGGGGAGAGTCTGCTGCTTGGTACAACCATGGGGAGGGTCTGCTGCTTTGTACCACCATGGGGAGAGTCTGTACGAATGGTATTTCATACCGACAAGGTGAGATTAAGACACATGTGCAACATCTGGGTATCTATATTGTAGACGTTTCGCCATCCAGTGGCTTTATCAATACAAATTCTAGGACATAACTTGAAGACAGTAGAACTATGTACAGAAGATGAGGTAATCAGTCCCTCAACCTAGGAGTAGGTGCGAAGAGCACCATAGTCGTGGAGATTCTGAAGCAGAAGAAAGGAGCCTGGCGCTTTTATAGTAACGTCAGTGTAGCAGACGAGGGCATATGTCACTTGGTATAGGCGGGATTTCCCCAGTGGAAGTAGGTCCTTCCAAAGTGATGGGTAGTAGTAGTAGTAGTAGTTGTCGTAGTCGTGAAGGTATGTACATGTCCTCAGAATTAAGATTCCATATGTTGCAGTGTCTGACAAAGTTGTGTACGAATGGTATATCATACCGACAAGATGAGATTAAGGACACATGTGCAACATCTGGGTTATCTATATTGTAGTACGTTTCGCCATCCAGTGGCTTTTCAATCAAATTTAGGACATTAACTTGAAGACAGTAGAACTATGTACAGAAGATGAGGTAAATCCAGTCCTCGAACTAGGAGTAGGTGCGAAGAGCACCATAGTCGTGGAGATTCTGAAGCAGAAGAAAGGAGCCTGGCGCTTATATAGTAACGTCAGTCGTAGCTAGACGAGGGCATATTACTGGTAGGCGGGAATTCCCAGTGGAAGTAGGTCCTTCCCAAAGTGATGGGTTAGTAGTAGTAGTAGTTGTCGTAGTCGTGAAGGTATTGTACATGTCCTCAGAATTAAGATTCCATTATGTTGCAGTGTCTGACAAGTTGTGTACGAATGGTATATCATACCGACACTGCAACATAATGGAATCTTAATTCTGAGGACATGTACAATACCTTCACGACTACGACAACTACTACTACTACTAACCCATCACTTTGGGAAGGACCTACTTCCACTGGGGAATCCCGCCTACCAGTGAATATGCCCTCGTCTGCTACCCCTGACGTTACTATATAAGCGCCAGGCTCCTTTCTTCTGCTTCAGCAGGCTTAGCAGTTGGGTTTAGTCCTGACTCTTCTCTCTTCGACTCAAGACATTCCTCTCCCCGTCTATTCTTCGCACTGTCCCCACTTGCCCCTCGCCCCTCGTGGGTACTTACCTGTGAGTCCGATCTGATCTGATCTGCTTCAGAATCTCCACGACTATGGTGCTCTTCGCACCTACTCCTAGGTTGAGGGACTGATTACCTCATCTTCTGTACATAGTTCTACTGTCTTCAAGTTATGTCCTAGAATTTGTATTGATAAAGCCACTGGATGGCAAAACGTCTACAATATAGATACCCAGATGTTGCACATGTGTCTTAATCTCATCTTGTCGGTATGATATACCATTCGTACACAACTTGTCAGACACTGCAACATAATGGAATCTTAATTCTGAGGACATGTACAATACCTTCACGACTACGACAACTACTACTACTACTACTAACCCATCACTTTGGGAAGGACCTACTTCCACCGGGGAATCCCGCCTACCAGTGAATATGCCCTCGTCTGCTACACCTGACGTTACTATATAAGCGCTAGGCTCCTTTCTTCTGCTTCAGAATCTCCACGACTATGGTGCTCTTCGCACCTACTCCTAGGTTGAGGGACTGATTACCTCATCTTCTGTACATAGTTCTACTGTCTTCAAGTTATGTCCTAGAATTTGTATTGATAAAGCCACTGGATGGCAAAACGTCTACAATATAGATACCCAGATGTTGCACATGTGTCTTAATCTCATGGGGAGAGTCTGCTGCTTGGTACCACCATGGGGAGAATCTGCTGCTTGGTACCACCATGGGGAGGGTCTGCTGCTTGGTACCACCATGGGGAGAGTCTGCTGCTTGGTACCACCATGGGGAAAGTCTGTTGCTCTAGACGCTTTAACAAAAAGTCTGAGAATATCTACAGTGCCGCAACACTCCACGCTGCCTCATACAGTGCCACAACACTCCACGCTGCCTCATACAGTGCAACAACACTCCACGCTGCCTCCTACAGTGCCACGACACTCCACGCTGTCTCCTACAGTGCCACAACACTTCACGCTGTCTCCTACAGTGCCACAACACTCCACGCTGTCTTCTACAGTGCCACAACAATCCACGGCGCCTCCTACAGTGCCACAACACTCCTTGCTGTCGCCAACAGTGCCACAACACTCTATGTTGTCTCCAACAGTGCCACAACACTCCACGGTGCCTCCTACAGTGCCACAACACTCCACGCTGCCTCCTACAGTGCCACAACACTCCACGCTGCCTCCTACAGTGCCACAACACTCCACGCTGCCTCCTACAGTGCCACAACACTCCACGCTGTCTTCTACAGTGCCACAACAATCCACGGCGCCTCCTACAGTGCCACAACACTCCTTGCTGTCGCCAACAGTGCCACAACACTCTATGTTGTCTCCAACAGTGCCACAACACTCCACGGTGCCTCCTACAGTGCCACAACACTCCACGCTGCCTCCTACAGTGCCACAACACTCCACGCTGCCTCCTACAGTGCCACAACACTCCACGCTGCCTCCTACAGTGCCACAACACTCCACGCTGCCTTGTCATGTAGGGGCGTAATGGGACGTACGGATAATCGGGGAATAACGGAGTAAGGGGAGTAAGGCAGGAGAGTCTGAGTCGAGTGATTAGCAGCGAGCGGTAGGTAATGTGAGATCACTGGTGACTACACCTTCACCTCTCATTACTCTACTCACCACACTGCTCACCCTCTCACTACTTGAAATAAAAATAAATGAATAAATGAGTAAATAACGGGGACAGTGAATATTACTATTCTACTCAAACACAGTTTATTATTAAGTCTTTGTACAATAATATATTTGGGATCAGGAGTACATTATTGTGCTTAGATAAATGGGGTGGTACATATAAGCAGTGAGACAGGCAATACAATCAACTCGACGAAAATGAATATAACTCACAATATAGTTCAGAGGACAGTTCACCACAGGAACTAAGTCACAGGTCCCAAGACCTACAGAGCACGAGTACTCTGCCCAATGTATCCAACAGTCTCCTCCAGAGACCTCAGCAGCCTTTTCTGGAGCCCTGCACCCCAGCAGCAGCTCCTCTCGAATCTCTCTGCTCAGAGCTCTGCACACAACAGCAGCTCCGCTCGAAATTTCCTGCTCAGCTGTTCCTTGGGCTTATATGGCGGTCCAAGCACCCCTCACAATGGGGTGTGCAGCGTAACACCACGTGATACGCTGACGCCGAGATCTGACGCCAGTGACAAACAAAGGAGCTGAGACTTAAGCCGAAAAGGTGTGGCTCTGACAGCTATTTGCCAAGGCAAGGCGACCATATAATTGGTTGAATTAGGTCTCCCTAGAGACCTCACAAGCCCAGCTGAGCTACATCACAGCCTCCTACAGTGTAACAACACTACACGCTGCCTCCTAGAGTGCCACATCACTCCATGCTGCCTCCTACAGTTCCACAACACTACATGCTGCCTCCTACAGTGCCACAACACTCCATGTTGCCTCCTACAGTGTCACAACACTCCACGCTGCCTCCTGCAGTGCTACAACACTCAACGCTGCCTCCTACAGTGCCACAACGCTACACGCTGCCTCCTACAGGGTAATACAATGGTAAATTAAACCGGCAGTGTGTAAATAAGACACACAACGAGGGTTATGGCATTTCACATACGAAAAGGCATCGACAGTCACTAGCGACTTTACAAGTTCATCCTGACCTTATGAAGTTCCTGGTGTACTACACGTCTAAATAAAAATAATTCCATAGCCCGCCTTATGTGTCTCATTTAGATACCTCTCCACGCTCATACACTAAGTATACTGAACACACACAAACACACACACTATATATATATATATATATATATATATATATATATATATATATATATATATATATATATATATATACATATATATATATTCCTTTGGTTTATATAAATTAGATCCATTTATAATTAATAGAATTTGGGTAGAATTTAATAATACACTGGACAAATAAATAGCTTGGGGGTGAGTTTTGCAAAGGACCTATCCAAGTTGGCTCGCCGCGCGTCACGTGTTTAACCGTTGTGGGATCTGATAGTGAGGTGCTGGCCGACCCCTTATATAGCTTCCTTGGATGCTTCACTTTCATAGTTCCTTGATAATGTGAGTAGTCACGAAAGCGCTTGGAATTTCTCTATTCTTTCAGAGTGGTTGTTTTGCATATATATATATATATATATAATATATATATATATATATATATATATATATAATATATATATATATATATATATATATATATATATAATATATATATATATGTCGTGCCGAATATGTAAAACTGGTCAATTAGCAAGAACTCATATAAAATTAAGTCCTTTCTAAAATTTTCTCCTATACTTTTAAAGGTATATTTTTTTCATTAATGTTAATGTAAAAAAAATTAATTTTGCACCAAAAGACTCTTAGAAAACTTACCTAACCTTATCATAAAAAGAACAATTTATTTTAGCCTATCCCAACTAAATATATTTTAGATTTGTTTACAACAATTTAATATTAAACAAATACAGTAAAATATATTTTTTTCGTTAGGTTCTGAATGATTTTGGCGAAATTATTGCATGCACAAATTTTCGCTTGTCCTATATGGCAAGATAAGCGTTGCTATTTAAGCCAAGATGGCAAGTTCTGCCTATTCGGCACGACATGTATATATATATATATATATATATATATATATATATATATATATATATTATATATATATATATATATATATATATATATATATATATATATATATCTTTTAATACACCGGCCATATCCCACCGAGGTAGGGTGGCCCAAAAGGAGAAACGAAAGTTTCTCCTTTTACATTTAGTAACATATAGAGAAGGGGATACTAGCCCCTTGCTCCCAGCATTTTAGTCGCCTCTTACAACACGCATGGCTTACGGAGGAAGAATTCTGTTCCACTTCCCCATGGAGATAAGAGGAAATAAACAAGAACAAGAACTAGAAAGAAAACAGCAGAAAGCCCAGAGGGGTGTGTATATATATGCTTGTACTCGTATGTTTAGTGTGGCCTAAGTGTAGGTAGAAGTAGCAAGACGTACCTGAAATCTTACATATTTATGAGAGAGAGACAAAAGACACCAGCAATCCTACCATCATTTAAAACAGTTACAGGCTTACGTTTTACACTCACTTGGCGGGACGGTAGTGCCTCCCTGGATGTATATATAATATATATATTATATATATAATATATATATATAATATATATATATATATATATATATATATATATATATATATATATATTATATATATATATATATAATATATATATATATAAATATAAAATATAATATATATATAATATATATATAATATATATATATATATATATAATATATATATATATATATAATATATATATATATATATATATATATATATATATATATATATATATATATATATATATATATATATATATATATATATATATGTATATATATATATATATATATAATATACATATATATAAATATATATATATAATATATATATATATAATATATATATATATATATATATAATATATATATATATATATATATATATATATATATATATATATATATATATATATATATATATATATATATATATATGCAAAACAACCACTGTGAAAGAGTAGTGAAATTCCAAGCACTTTCGTGACTACTCACATTGTTAAGGAACTATGAAAGTAATACATCAAAGGAAGGCAATAAAAGGACTGAGACCACACCTCACAGTCAACTCCCACAACAAAGAAACACCTGACGCGGGACAATACCGGACTCATAAGAAAAGAGGAACACTGCAGTAGGTCCGCTGGTCCAACTAGACAGGTCCTCACGACAACCCACCAACAAATCATTCTACCCAAGAAATAAGGTTTATTATTTGTCCAGTGTATTATTAAACTCTAATAAAATTTTATTAATTATAAATGAATCTAATTTATACAAACCTAAGGAAATATTCATATTATTTTCAAAACTGCTTTTTATGAAACAGGATTCCCCATTGCCATACCAAATTTCTGAGTGTAAAATTTATCATTAAATACAAATTTTGCATCAACAATGAAAAGTTTAATAAGTTTAATGATGGTAGGAACTGGTAAAGGTACGGCAATTGGGAATCCTCTTTCACCTGTTCTTAGTAATCTATACATGGAATTTTTTGAAACAAGGCTGCTTAACACAATCCTCCCTAATAGAGCAAAATGGTTCAGATATGTCGATGATATTTTATGTCTCATGCCCAAGAATGTAGATATACACCATTTCCTTGGCAAATTAAATAGCTTAGCCCATTCTATAAACTTTACTGTTGAGTTTGAGGAAAATATCTCATTGCCTTTTCTAGATGTTTTAATTATTAAGAGTAATAATGAATTCAAATTTAAAATTTACAGAAAACCTACAAATAACTGTTCCTATGTACACTATTATTCTTCACATCAAGATAGAGTTAAACTGTCTGTTTTCTCATCAATGTTTTTGAGAACTTTACGTATTTGTAGTCCAGAGTTCATAGATGAGGAAATATCCAAAATTTATGAAATAGCCATTGATCTGAAATACCTGAGGAATGTAATTGATAAATCATTTAAAATTGCTAGAAATGCTTTTTACAACCCAAAAAGGGACAACCAACCTTATTCAACTAAAAATATGCTGGTTCTCCCTTACCATGAAAACTTGGTTGATATGCATTCTCTTCTTAAGACTTTTAATATTAAAGTTGAATTTAAAAATCTTGATACAGTAAAAGAGACTTTTGATGAAGAATTCCCCCCAAAATGCTGACGGATGTGTCTACAAGATTCCTTGTAAAATTTGCGATAAAGTTTATTACGGTTAAACTGGTAAAAGTCTCGAACTTAGATTAAAACAACATAAATATAGCATTAGAACTGGACAAGATTCCAATGCTCTATTTATTCATGTGAGAGATTTTAACCATCCAATTGATTTTCAAAAAGTTGAGAAAGTTGTATCAAGCAAGTCCATGGTCGACAGAAATATAATTGAATCTTGTTTCATAAAAAGCAGTTTTGAAAATAATATGAATATTTCCTTAGGTTTGTATAAATTAGATTCATTTATAATTAATAAAATTTGGTTAGAGTTTAATAATACATTGGACAAATAATAAACCTTATTTCTTGGGTAGAATGATTTGTTGGTGGGTTGTCGTGAAGACCTGTCTAGTTGGACCAGCGGACCTACTGCAGTGTTCCTCTTTTCTTATGAGTCCGGTATTGTCCCGCGTCAGGTGTTCTTTGTTGTGGGAATTGACTGTGAGGTGTGGTCTAAGCCCTTTTATTGCTTTCCTTTGTTGTATTACTTTCATAGTTCCTTAACAATGTGAGTAGTCACGAAAGTGCTTGGAATTTCACTACTTTTTCACAGTGGTTGTTTTGCATATTTTAAAATAAATTGTTTACTGTGATCTTATTGCATATATATATAATATATATATATATATTATATATATATATATATATATATATATATATATATATATATATATGTCGTGCCGAATATGTAAAACTGGTCATTTAGCAAGAACTCATTTAAAATTAAGTCCTTTCTAAAATTTTCTCTTATACGTTTAAAGATATACTTTTTTCATTAATGTTAATGAAAAAATTTTTAATTTTGCTCCAAAAGAATCTTAGAAAATTTACCAAACCTTATTATAACAAGAGCAATTTATTTTAGCCTAACCCAACTAAATATATTTTAGATTTGTTTACTATAATTTAATGCTAAACAAACAGAGTGAAATATATTTTTTTCGTTAGGTTCAGAATGATTTCGGCGAAATTATTGCATACACAAATTTTCGCTTGTCCTATATGGCAATATGAGCGTTGCTATTTAAGCCAAGATCGCAAGTTCTGCCTATTCTGCACGACATATATATTATATATATATATATATATATATATATATATATATATATTATATAATATATATATTTATATAAGTGAAACATATAAGTGAACAGTATTTAGATAAGGCTAAAGAGGTCTTTGTGGCATTTATGGATTTGGAAAAGGCGTATGACAGGGTGGATAGGGGGCAATGTGGCAGATGTTGCAAGTGTATGGTGTAGGAGGTAGGTTACTGAAAGCAGTGAAGAGTTTTTACGAGGATAGTGAGGCTCAAGTTAGAGTATGTAGGAAAGAGGGAAATTTTTTCCCAGTAAAAGTAGGCCTTAGACAAGGATGTGTGATGTCACCGTGGTTGTTTAATATATTTATAGATGGGGTTGTAAGAGAAGTAAATGCGAGGGTT
>NC_069401.1:51800453-51832953 GCF_026875155.1 Cherax quadricarinatus | reverse complement strand
ATGAGTTCATACACTCTTACACACGCACACACAGTCATGCATGCATGCACACACACAGTCATGCATGCATGCACACACACACACACACACACACGCACCACACACACACACACACACACACACACACCCACACACACACACACACACACACACACACACACACACACACACACACTCACACACACACACACAAACAGCACATACACACACATTACATAAACCTAACCCATAAAAAAATGGGGGCTCAGAGGGGCCGTCGAGGGCTCTGGGGATCGGAGGAAGATGGTTCTGGTTAGGAAGAATGGATGGAAGAGCAATGTAAAAGGATGGAACAAGAGTGGGAGAGCAAACTAGGTGAGCTTCCTGTGAAAATGGAGAGGAGGGTGGAGGAGGAGAAGATGATATGGGAGTCACAAGCTGAAGCCGCAGAAACCAGGATATGGACCCTCTGGGCTATTTCCCAGAGAAGGCATGGCACTGGAAGCAGGTACACCAGTATTAAACGAGGAGCCCAATGGAAAGGAAGAATGCAAGATTTACACTTAGGCCCTATCACTTCACCAAGCAAGGCCAAGGAATGTAGGGGGAGAGTCGTTAGGAGCTGGGATAGAAGTGAGGGGGGAGAAGGTAGAGTAGGTGGCAGGTTCCATGCAGAGGCTCGACCATGCCACCAAGAATTACAGGAAAAAATAAAGGAGACAATGGCTATGTACAAATGGGACCCAGAGACACACAGAAAGAGGCAATGGGAAGAGGAGAGGGAGAAGTCACGGTTTATTCATAGGCTTCAGGAGAGCGGAGGGAGGACACATAATGAAAGAAAGCAGAAGATTGAAAACATCATCTAAGAAATAGGCAAGGAATATATGACTGATTAAATTTTCAGAGAATAGGAGGGTACTCAAAGGTGAGAAATTGGCCAGTGAAACTGATTTTCAAGACAGAAATGGTGCGGAACAGCATCCTGCAAGAGAGAACATGGCAGAAGGCATCATCAACATACAAGAGGGTGTTCCTAGACTGCGACAGAACGAGAACAGAACAACAACAGCTAATGGAGAAGACAGAAATGAAAACGGTTAGGAAGAGAAACAATGACAGAGGCAACAGAGGACAACCAGAGCTGGGCAGAGCAACAAGTACAAGCACACACAGAACTACTATCAGAACCCCACAGCCAAACATGCTATCCCAACATAAACCACAATTAACATTTACAGCTCCTACGCCACAATATGCTGTTGAATCCCACAGCACACTACCAGGGCCCTCACCAACACCCCCACAGACACCCAGAACCCAGTGTAGGAGAGGATACTGAAGGTAGGGTATACAAAGACTGATGGAAAAGCACATAAGTGGGAGAAGTGACACGAAAGAATAAAAGAGGCATCAAGAGACATCATAGCTCTCACTGAAACCAAGCTCACAGGAATGATAACAGATGCCATCTTTCCAGTGGGATATCAGATCCTGAGGAAATACAGAGGGAAGAGATGGGGTGGAGGCATGGTACTGCTCATCCAAAACCAATGGGATTTTGTTGAGGTGGAGAGAGGAGACAGAGGAGAAGCAAGAGACTACATAATAGGAACACTTCAGTTTGAAGGTTCCAGTGTGGTAATTACAGTGATGGATAACCCACCACAGAACAGCAGTAGGCCAAGGCAAGAGTATGATGAGAGTAACAGAGGAATAGCTGACACACTGGCTTAAATGGCCAGAAGGGCTCATGCGAGCAGGGCAAACTACTGATTGTGGGTGACTTCAGTCAAGAAGAAAATGACTGGGAGAACTAGGAGGCACATCGGGGCTCTGGAATGTGGAGGGCTAGGATGATGGAGGTGGTACTGGGAAACTTCATGTACCAACACGTAAGGGACACTACCAGAACGAGAGGAAAGGATGAACCAGCAAGACTGGCCCTAGTATTCACCATGAGCAGTGCAGATACTGAGAACTTCACATATGAAAGACCCTTCAGAGCCAGTGACCATGTGGTTCTAAGCTTCTAATACATAGAGTTACAAGTGGAGAGGGAAGCAGGAAAGGCAGGACGAATGAAGCCAAACTACAAGAGAAGGGACTACTAAGGCATGAGAATTTCCTGCATGAGGTTCAGTGGGACAGAACTGGCAGGGAAGTCAGTCAGTGAGATGATGGAATATGTGACAATAATATGCAAGGAAGCCGAGGAGAGGTTTGTACCCAAGTGTAACAGAAATAACGAGACGCCCAGGATGAGCCCTTGGTTCACTCAAAGGCGTAGAGAGGCCAAAACCAAGTATGCTAAGGAATGGAAGAAATATAGAAGGCAAATGATCCAGAAGAATAAAGAGAGCAGTCAAATAGCCAGAAATGAATATGTACAAGTAAGAAGGGAGGCCCAATGGCAATACGAAAATGACATAGCAGAGAAAGGCAAATCGGACCCGAAGCTGTTGTACAGCCACATCAGGAGGAAAATAACAGTCAAGGACCAGGTAGTCAGGCTGAGGAAGGATGGAGGGGAGATCACAGGATACGACCGAGAATATGTGAGGAGTGCCACTTGACATTCAAAGAAGTGTTCACAGAGGAGACAGAATAGACTCCGGAAAGACGGCGAGGTGAGGTACACTATCAAGTGTTGGACACAATTCATACAACTGAGGAAGAAGTGAAGAGGCTGCTAAGCGAGCTAGTTACCTCAAATGCAATGGGGCTGGATAACATCTCTCAGGGTCCTGAGAGAGGGAGCAGAGGCTCTATGTGTGCCACTAACAACAATTTATAACACATCTTTTGAAACAGGGCAACTACCTGAGGTGTGTAAGACGGCAAATGTAGTCCCAATTTTTAAAAAAAAACACGGACATGAAACGTTTATCTACAGACCAGTGCCACTTACATGTATAGTATGCAAAGTCATAGAGAAGATCATCAGGTGAAGAGTGGTCGAACACCTAGAAAGGAATGAGCTTATCAATGACAACCTGCACGGTTTCAGGGACGGGAAATCCTGTGTCACAAACCTACTGGAGTTCTATGACAGGGTGACAAGGTTCTGTATCCCATCTCTCAAACATTCTCTCACTATCCACCTTATCAATTACATTCAGTATCTCATATGTCATTATCATGTCCTCCCATCCCTCCTGTCCTCCGTTGTTGTCAGAGTGAGCCCCTTTAACCTCACCTCGTAGGACATACCCTTCGTCTTGTTGCAAACCTTTGCTCCTTCTCTAATTTCTTGGCGTACTTGATCAGGTGTGGGTGCCATACTGGTGCTGCATACTCCACTATGGACCTGACGTACACTGTGTATAGTGCCTTGAATGACACCTTACTCAAGTATGGAAACGCTATTCTTAGGTTTGTCAGGTGCCCATATGCTACAACAGTTATTTGGTTGATGTGCACCTCAGATGTACTCTGTGTGACACTCACTCCAAGATCCTTTTCCTTGAGTGTATTTTGGCCTCTCCCAGTCTTTATGACTTTGCACTTGGTGGGGTTAAACTCCAGGAGTCAGTTGCTGGACCAAACTTGCAGCATGTCCAGATCCCTTTGTAGGCCTACTTGATCCTCATCCGTTTGAATTCTTCTCATTAACTTCACATCATCTGCAAACAAGGACACCTCTGAATCTATCCCTTCCGTCATGTCATTCTTATATACCAGAAAGAGCACCGGCCCTAAGATTAACCCCTGTAGAATCTCGCTCGTCACAGACGCCCACCCTGACACCTCATCACGTACTATCTCTCGTCGTTTCCTTCCTATCAAATATTCTCTGAGCCATTGCACTGCCTTTCCTGTTATTCCTGCCTGCACCTTTAGCTTTTGCACTAACATCTTCTGTGGAACAATGTTGAAAGCCTTCTCACAGTTCGAAAGATTGCAATCTAACCACCTCCCTCTTTCTCCTGTGTGTGTGTGTGTGTGTGTGTGTGTGTGTGTGTGTGTGTGTGTGTGTGTGTGTGTTAGTTAGTTACTATTTTGTCCTAGGCACATGTCGATTAAGACACTAGGCCTGTTGTATATGCGCGCGTGTATGAGTGTGTGTGTGTGTGTGTGTGTGTGTGTGTGTGTGTGTAAATACACTTCTGCAATGGGATAATGGTTGGCGAAGCTTTAAGAATCACCAGGGATATTTCATGAGGTGAAAATACCAAGAAAAAAAAAACAAAAACAAAGCAACGTCTTAGACGCAACTAGTAGATTCAGACGTTATGCCAAGGAGCCTAATAATTTTCTGGCAAGAAATTCAGGGAAGTTTTAGAAGCAGCTATTCTTGTAGAACATTTTACTAATAAGCCGCACATAGGAAACAGAAACTTACGACGACGTTTCGGTCTGACTTGGACCATATGCAAGTCACACTAACACAAAAAGAGTAAGGAATCCGACATATATAAAGTTACGAGTGGAAGAGGGTCGGGACATAGAGAGGAAGAAAAAGAAGTAGTGCTACAAGTAGTTTCTACAACTCACGAACTAGAATGACGCTGTACTTGATGCCAAAAATGTCACAGAGTAAAAAATAATTTTTGAATCTATCCTCATCAATATCACCAGCAGGTTCCACAAGGACAGCTGTTTCTACAAATTTCCTGAACTTCTTGCCAAAAAATTATTTGGCTCCTTGGCATAAATGCCTGACTGTACTATTTTTTCGCTTTTTTTCCCTCGTATTTTCGCCTTATGATATGTCCATAGTGATTCTTAAATACTGGTGTTGTTAAGGTTGTCTATTCTACTGGCGTATAGGTGTTTTCAAATGTATTTGTTTAGTTCTCATGTCTCGGGAGGATTTTGTCACACTTGTTGCATGAGACTGTGTACACTCCTATGGTAGTTATGTCGGTTGTGTTTCCAGTTGGTCACAACCCAACTACCAGAGAAGTTTTATAAATTATCCTATATTACAACTATGACAAAATCTTTGCAGGTGAGACATCCAGAGAACTCTAGAAACGCATCTCAGAATGCTAATACAGGAAGGTGTATTACGGAGTAAAACACATTAATTCCCACAATCACTTGGTAAACTAGAATAGCACACTTCTCATTGCCAAAGATGACATACAGAAAAAAAAAAAGAATCCTGTACTCTGTACTCATCTGTATGAACAACGATGTCGGCTTGAACAAAGGCTTCTACAATTGACCTGAACCTTTCTCCAGAAAAATCCTGGACTGCTCTGGGAATCAGCGTGACGTGACACACTCTCCATTTGCTCTTAACCTTCTTGCTCTTCACCTCACTGCTATTTAATATATATAATGTTCGTCTTCTCTTACCAAGTTTATCTCTTTATGACTTGAGGAAATCCATTGCGTGATAAACGTCGCACGTGTCTTTTTACCATTGTGTCGATATCTCATAACATTAACTGTTGAGGGTAATCACAAACAGTCAATCAGAAATGGGCATAGAATAAACACACAACCACACAGACGGGTAAGAAAACGGAGACGAGAAAAACACAAAGAGAGGAGTAAGGAAAGGGGTCATACAAAGTGCAAATGACAAGTGATTAAGAGGAACACCTGCAGTGTGTGCTGGTGGGAGGAACACAATGTTCTGACACTTTAACACTTCCTCGCCGCAGGTATCAATATTTAACGACTTCCTTCAATACCTTCACCTCCCTGCTTCATGCAAGACAATGATCAAAGTTATATATATATATAATATATATATATATATATATATATATATATATATATATATATATATATATATAAAATATATATATATATATATATATATATATATATATATATATATATATATATATATAATATATATAATTTTATTATCACACTGGCCGATTCCCACCAAGGCAAGGTGGCCCGAAAAAGAAAAAACTTTCACCATCATTCACTCCATCACTGTCTTGCCAGAAGGGTGCTTTACACTACAGTTTTTAAACTGCAACTTTAAAACACCCCTCCTTCAGAGTGCAGGCACTGTACTTCCCATCTCCAGGACTCAAGTCCGGCTTGCCGGTTTCCCTGAACCCCTTCATAAATGTTACTTTGCTCACACTCCAACAGCACGTCAAGTATTAAAAACCATTTGTCTCCATTCACTCCTATCAAACACGCTCACGCATGCCTGCTGGAAGTCCAAGCCCCCCACCCACAAAACCTCCTTTACCCCCTCCCTCCAACCTTCCTAGGCCGACCCCTACCCCGCCTTCCTTCCACTACGGGACTGATACGCTCTTGAAGTTATTCTGTTTCGCTCCATTCTCTCCACATGTCCGAACCAACCTCAACAACCCTTCCTCAGCCCTCTGGACAACAGTTTTGGTAATCCCGCCCTCCTCCTAACTTCCAAACTACGAATTCTCTGCATTATATTCACACCACACATTGCTCTCAGACATGACATCTCCACTGCCTCCAGCCTTCTCCTCGCTGCAACATTCATCACCCATGCTTCTCACACCCATATAAGAGCGTTGGTAAAACTATACTCTCATACATTCCCCTCTTTGCCTCCAAGGACAAAGTTCTTTTGTCTCCAGAGACTCCTAAGTGCACCACTCACCCTTTTCCCCTCATCAATTCTATGATTCACCTCATCTTTCATAGACCCATCCGCTGACACGTCCACTCCCAAATATCTGAATACATTCACCTCCTCCATACTCTCTCCCTCCAATCTGATATCCAATCTTTCATCACCTAATCTTTTTGTTATCCTCATAACCTTACTCTTTCCTGTATTCACTTTCAATTTTCTTCTTTTGCACACCCTACCAAATTCATCCACCAATCTCTGCAACTTCTCTTCAGAATCTCCCAAGAGCACAGTGTCATCAGCAAAGAGCAACTGTGACAACTCCCACTTTATGTGTTGATTCTTTATCTTTTAACTCCACGCCTCTTGCCAAGACCCTCGCATTTACTTCTCTTACAACCCCATCTATAAATATATTAAACAACCACGGTGACATCACACATCCTTGTCTAAGGCCTACTTTTACTGGGAAATAATTTCCCTCTTTCCTACATACTCTAACTTGAGCCTCACTATCCTCGTAAAAATTCTTCACTGCTTCAGTAACCTACCTCCTACACCATACACCTGCAACATCTGCCACATTGCCCCCTATCCACCTGTCATACGCCTTTTCCAAATCCATAAATGCCACAAAGACCTCTTTAGCCTTATCTAAATACTGTTCACTTATATGTTTCACTGTAAACACCTGGTCCACCACACCCCCTACCTTTCCTAAAAACCTCCTTGTTCATCTGCTATCCTATTCTCCGTCTTACTCTTAATTCTTTCAATAATAACTCTACCATACACTTTACCAGGTATACTCAGCAGACTTATCCCCTATAATTTTTGCACTCTCTTTTATCCCCTTTGCCTTTATACAAAGGAACTATGCATGCTCTCTGCCAATCCTAAGTACCTTACCCTCTTCCATACATTTATTAAATAATTGCACCAACCACTCCAAAACTATATCCCCACCTGCTTTTAACATTTCATTTTTTCCCATCAATCCCCCCTGCCTTACCCCTTTCTTTTTTCCCTACTGCCTCCGAACTTCCCCACCACAACGGCCTTCCCACTCCTAAAAGATGTTATTTCCCCCTTCCCCATACACTAATCACAGCTTCCTACTTCTCAACATTTAAACAATTCCCCAAAATATTCCCTCCCCCTTCCCAATACCTCTAAACCCCCATTTAATAACTCTCCCCTCCTATTTTTAATGACAAATCCCTTTGTTCTCTAGGCTTTCTTTTAAATTGTTTTCTCACTCCAAAACTTTTCTTATTTTTAAAAAAAATTTGTTGATAAAACTCACCCCCTCTCTCATTTGCTCTCTTTTACATTGCTTTTTACCACTCTCTTTCCTCTCCTTTTTCCCCATATACCTTCCCTCCTTGCATTTACTTCTACTTTGTAAAAACTTTTCATATGCTAACTTTTTCTCCCTACTACTCTCTTTACATCATCATTCCACCCCAAACGCTCCTCTTCCCTCCCCCCCCCTTCCCGTAACCACAAACTTCTGCGAACCCTCTAACACTACATTTTTAAACACCCCAAAACCCCTTCGACCCCCCTTGCCCTTTCCTCATTAGCCCATTAAACCTCCAATAGCTTTTATATCTTACCCTAACTGCCCCCTCTTTTTGTTTATAAACCTTCACCCTTTTCTTCCCTGATGCTTTTATTCCCTTGTATCCCTCACCTTTTACTCTCAGTGTACTAAACTAGAAAGGATCTGATATATCTGTGGCCCCCCCCTATAAACTGTACATCCTGAAACTACTCAACAGTTTTTTCTACAAAATAATCCAACAAACTACTGTCTTTCCCCCCTCATCATATCTTGTATACTTTTTTACCCCCCTTTTTTTTTAAAAAAGTATTACCTATAACTAAACCCCCTTTCTATACAAAGTTCAATCAAAAGGGGCCCCCTTATCATTTTACCCGGCACCCCAAATTTCCTACCAACCCTCTCTAAAAGTTTTCCCACTTTAGCATTCAGGTCCCCTACTACAATTTCTCTCTCCTTGGTTCAAAGGGTCCTATACATTTACTTAACATCTCCCAAAATCTCTCCTCTTTCCCTGCTTCCTCTCTTCTCGAGGTGCAACAGCTTATATGACCCCCTTTTCGCATCCAACCTTTATTTATCCAAAAAATTTTCCCCCCCCCTTTTCCCCTTTTTCCCCCCTTTTTTAAAAAACCCCCAAACCCCTTTTTTTTTCTTTTACTTCCCTTTTTCCCCCTTTTAAAACCCCCCCCCCTTTCCCCTTTTTTTTTTTGCCCTTTTTTTTTTAAAAATTTCCCCCTTTTTTTTTTTTAAAATTTTTTTTAAAAAAAACCTTTTTTCCCCCCCCCTTCCCCCCCTTTTTTCCCCCAAAAAAACCCCCCGGTTTTTTTAAAAAATTTTTCCCCCCCAACCCTTGGCCCCACCCCCCCCTTTTTTTTTAAAAAATTTTCCCCCCCAAATTTTTTTTTCCCCAACCCCCTTTTTTTTTTTTTAAAAACCCCCCCCCCCCTTCCCCCCTTTTTTTTCCCCCCCCCCCCCCCCCCCCCCCCAAAAAAAAAAAAACCCCTTTAAAAAAACCCAACCCCCAAAAATTTTTTAAAAATTTTTTAAAAAAAATTTTTTTTTCCCCCCCAATCCCTTTTTTAAAAATTTTCCCCCTTTTTTTTTTAAAAAAAAATTTTTTTTTTTTTTCCCCCCCTTTTTTTTTCCCCCCAAAAAAAAAAAAATTTTTAAAAAAACCCCCCCCCTTTTTTCCCCCTTTTTTTTTTCCCCCCCCTTTTTTCCCCTTTTTTTTTTTTTCCCCCCCCTTGGTTTAAAATTTTTTAAAACCTTAAATTAAAAAAACCCCCCCCCCCCCCCTTTTTTTTTCCCCCCCTTTTTCCCCCCCCCAAACCCCCCCCCCCCTTTTTTTTTTTTTCCCCAAATTTTTAAATTTTTTCCCCCCAAACCCCCCTTTTTTTTTTTCCCCCCACCCCCTTTTTTCCCTTTTCCCCCCTTTTTAAAATTTTTTTTCCCCCTCCTTTTTTTTAACCTTTTCCCCCCCCCTTAATTTTTTTTTCCCAAAAAACCCCCCCTTCCTTTTTATTTTAAAAAAATTTTTTTTTTTCCCCCCCCCCAAAAAAAAAAACCCCTTTTTTAAAATTTTTTTTTTTTTAAAAAAAAAAAGGGTTTTGCCCTTTTTTTTATTTTTTCCCCCCCGGTTTGGAAAAATTTCTTAAACCCCCCTTTCCCTGGCAAAAAAGGAAAAAAAAACCCTTTAAAAAAAAAAACCCCCTTTTTAAAAAATTTTTTTGGGGGGTTCCCCAAAAATTTTTTTTTAAAACCCCTTTTTTTCCCCCAAAAAAAAAAATTTTTTTTTTTTTTTTTTTTTAAAAAAAAAAAAAACCCTTTTTAAAAAAAATTTTTTTTATTTTAAAAAAAATTTTTTTTTTTTTAAATTTCCCTTTTTTTTTCCCCCCCCGGGGCCCCCCCCCCCCCTTTTCCCAAAAACCCCCAAAAAATTTTTTTCCCCCCCCCTTCCCCCAAAAAAAGGGTTTTCCGGGAAAAAATTTTTTTTTAAAAAAAATTTTTTTGGGTTGGGAAAAAATTTTTTGTTTTTAAAAAAAAAAAGGTTTTTTTTTTTTTTTTCCCTTTTTTTAAAAAATTTTTAAAAAAATTTAAAAAAATTTGGAAAAGGTTTTTTAAAAACCCCTTTTTTAAAAAATTTTTTTTTTTCCCCAAAAAAAAAAAAAAAAAAAAAAATATATATATATATATATATTTTAAAAAAAAATTTTTTTTTTAAAATATTTTTTTTAAATTTTTAAAAAAAAATTTAAAAAAAAAAAAAAAAAAAAAAAATTTTTTAAAAAAAAAATTTTTAAAAAAAAATTTTTAAAAAAAAAAAAATTAAAAACCCCCAAAAAAAAAGTTTCCCCCCCGGCCCCCCCGGGGGGGTTTTTTTTGGGGGGGGAAAAAAAAAATTTTAAAAAATTTTTTTTCCCTTTTTTTTAAAAATTTTTTTTCCCCCAAAAAAAAAAAAACCCTTTTTTTTTAAAATTTTTAGGGAAAACCCCCCCGGGTTTTTGGGAAAAAAAAAAAGGAAAAAAAAAACCCCCCCCCCTTTTTAATTTTTTAAAAAAATTTTAAAAACCCCCAAAAGTTTTTTCCCCAAATTTTTAATTTTAAAAAAAATTTTTTTTTTAAAAAATAAAAATTTTTAAAAAAAAAACCCCCTTTTTTCTTTTTAAAACCCCCCCCCCAAAAAAAAAAAATTTTTGGGAAAAAAATTTTTTTTCCTAAACCCCCCCCCCCAAAAAATTTTCCCCCCCCCCCCAAAATTTTTTTCCCCTTTTTTGGGAAAAACCCAAAAAATCCCTTTTTTCCCCCCCCCCTTTGAAAAAAAACCCCCCCCCCCCCATTTTTAAAAAATAATTCCCCTTTTTTTTTCCCCAAATTTTTTTAAATTTTTTCTTTTCCCCCCCCCTTTTTTTCAATTTTTTTTTAAAAAAGGGCCCTGTTCCAAAAGGGGCCCTCCCCCTTTTTGGGTTTTTTAAATTTTTTTCCCCCCCCAAAAAAACCCCCCGTTTTTTCTTTTTTTTATTTTTTTAAAAACCCCAAATTTTTTTTTAAAATTTTTTTTTAAAAAATTTTTTTTAATTTTTTTTTTTAAAATTTTTTAAAATTTTCCGCTTTTAAACCCCCTTTCCCCCCCTTCCCCCCGGGGGCATTCCCCAACCCCTTTTTTTTTTTCCTTTTTTTTTTTCCCAAAAAAAAAAATTTTTTTATTTTTAAAATTTTGGGCCCCCCCAAAAAAAAAAATTTTTTTTTTTCCTCCTTTTTTTTTTTTTTTTTTTTTTTTTTTTTTTCCCAAAAAAAACCTTTTTCCCCAAAATTTTATAAAAACCCCCCTTTTTTTTTTTGGGGGGGGGGGGGGGGGGAAAAAAAAAAAAAAAAAATTTTTTTTTAAAAAATTTTTTTTAAAAAATTTTAAAAAAAATAAAAAATTCCCCCAAAAAAAAAATTTAAAATTTAAACCCCCCCCCTTTTTTTTTTTAAAAAAGGGGGGGGCCCCCCCCAAAAATGGGAAAAAAAAACCCCAAAAAAAAAAAAAGGGGAAACCCCCCTTTTTTTAAAAAAAATTCCGGGAAAAAAACCCCAAAAAAATTTCCCCCCCCCCGGGTTAAAAAAAAATTTTTTTTAATTTTTTTTAAAAAAAAAAGGGGGGGGTTTTTTAGGGAATTAACCCCCAAAAAATTTTTTTTTTTTGGTTAAAATTTTTCCCCCCTTTTTTTTTTTTTTTAACCCCTTTTTAAAATTTTTTTTTCCCCTATTTTTTGGGGGAAAAAAAAAAAAAAAAAATTTTTTTTTTTTTTTAAAAAAAAAACCCCTTTTTTTTTAAAGGGGCCCCCTTTTTAACCCCCTTTTTTCCAAAAAAATTTTTTTTAAAAAACCCCCCCTTTAAAAACCCCCCTTTTTTTTAAAAAAAAAAAGTTTTAAAAAAACCCTTTTTTTTTAAAAAAAAATTTTTGGGGGGGTTTTTTATTTTTTTTTTTTCCCCCTTTTTTTTTTTAAAAATTTAAAAAAGGGGGGGGGGGGGGGATTTAAAAAAAAAAAAAAGGGTTTTTTAAAAAAATTTTTTTAAAAAAAAAATTTTTGGGGGGGAAAAAAAAAAAGGGCTTTTTTTTTAAAAAAAAAAAAAAAATTTAAAATTTTAAAAAGGGGAAAAAAAATTTTTTTAAAAAAAAAAAAACCCCCCCTTTTTTTTTAAAAAAAAAAGGGGGTTTTTAAAAAAAATTTTTGGGGGGGAAAGGTTTTTAAAAAAATTTAAAATTTTTTGGGGGGGTATTTCCCCCTTTAAAAAAAAATTTTTTTGACCCCCTTTTTTTTTTTCCCTTAAAAAAAAGGGTTTTTAAAAAATTTTTTTTAAAAAAAATTTTTTTTTTTTTTGGGGGGTTCCTTTTTAAAAAAAAATTAAAATTTTTTCCCCCCTTTAAACCCCAAATTTTTTTTTTTTTTAAAAAAAAAAAATCCCAAAAATTTTTAAAAAAAAATTTTTTTTTTTTTTTTGGGGAAAAAAAAAAAAGGAAAAAAGTTTTTAAAAATTTTTTTTTTTTTAAAAAAAGGGGGGGAAAGGGGGGGGTTTTTCCCCTTTTTTTTTGGGGAAAAGGGGGGTTTTTTTTGGGGAAAACCCCTTAAAAGGGGGAAAAGGGGAAAAAAAAAAAGAAAAAAAATTTAAAAAATTTAAAATTTTTAAAAAATTTTTTTTAAAAAAAAAAAAAAATTTTTTTAAAAAAAAAAAAAAATTTTTTAAAAAAAAATTTTTTTTTTTATAATTTTTAAAAAAAAATTTAATTTTTTTTAAAAAAAAAAAAAAAAAAAAAAAGGGGGTTTTTTTTTTTAAAAAAAAAAAAAAAAAAAAGGGGGGGTTTTTTAATTTTAAAAAATTTTTAAAAAAAAAAAAAAACAAAAATTGGAAAAATTTTTTTCCAAAAAAAGGGGTTTTTTGTTAAAATTTTAAAAAATTTTTAAAAATTTTTATTAAATATTTTAAAAAAAAAATTTTATTAAATTTTAAAAAAAAAATTAAAAAAAAGGGGGTTTTTTTTAAAAAAAAAAAAGGGAAAAAGGGGGGGAAAAGGGGGTTTTTTGGGGTTTTTTTTTTTTTAAAAGGGGGGGGGCCCGGGGGGGGGAAAAAAGTTAAATTAAAAAATTTTTTTAAAAAATTTTTTTAAAAAATTAAAATTTTTTTAAAAAAAATTTTTAAAAAAAAAAAAAAAAGGGGAAAAATTTTTGGGGGGCCCCCAAAAAAAAAAAAAAAAAGGGTTTTTCCTTTTAAAAAAAAAAGGGGGGGGGAAAAAAAAAAGGGGTTTTGGTTTTTGGGGGCCCCCGGGGGGGGGGTTTTAAAAAAAAGGGAAAAATTTTTTTTTTTTTTAAAAATTTTTTTTAAAAATTTTTTAAAACCCCCAAAAATTTGGGGGAAAAAAATTTAAATTACCCGGGGGGTTTTTTTTAAAATTTTTTGGGCCCCCCCAAAATTTTTTTGGAAAGGGGGGGAAATTTTTTTTGGGGGGGAATTTCCCCTTTTTTTTAAAAAAAAAAAATTTTTTTAAAAAATTAAAAAAAATTTTTTTTTTTAAATTTTTATTATTTTTAAAAATTATTATAAAAATAATAAAAATTTATATATTACATATATGCAATAAGATCACGGTAAACAGGTGATTTCAGAATATGCAAAACAACCACTGTGAAAGAATAGAGAAGTTCCAAGCGCTTGGAACTTCTCCATTCTTTCACAGTGGTTGTTTTGCATATTCTGAAAATCACCTGTTACCGTGATCTTATTGCATATATGTATTATATATATATTATATATATTTTATATATATATATATATAAATATATAATAAAATATATTATATAAAAATATATATATAAAATTTTATACATATATAAATATACGTAAAATATATATATATAGAAGGGCAAACTGATTCATTAAATAAAAATCCATTTACCAGCATCAATGCAATTTCTTCCTATTCAAGGGTCCTCTGATCTTCTTCTCTGTAAGCTAAAAGACGTCCTCACCAGAAAGGTATTGATGACATTACTGTTATAAGTCAACAGGTAGGTAGACAGGCGGAAAAGTAGACACAAACGAAGTATAATGCTATCCTTTATTTACAACGTTTCGCCCACACAATGGGCTTTATCAAGTCACAAACAGGTCTGTTTATAACGTGATGAAGTCCACTGTGTGGGCGAAACGTAGTCAGTAAAGGATCACATTATACCGTATTTGTATCTACCATTCCATCGTGTCGGTATTTCACACTACATATCTCTATATTCGTAAGTAGGAAGGACGGGTGTCCCTGTAGCTCTTAACAGACAGAGGATTCACATACCAGTTTTTGCTCTGAATTACCAACACGGTTTTAGTGCTTCAGTATCAATCTATCTCTCTGTCTATCTATCTATCTATCTATCTATCTATTTATCTATCTATCTATCTATCTATCTATATATCTATATCATATATTTATATATATATAAAATATATATATTTATATATATATATATATATATATATATATATATAATATATAAAATAAAATATATTATATACATATATATATATATATATAAAAATAAAATTTTATATATATAAAATATATATATATATATAATATATATAATATATATATATATATAATATATATATAAGGCCAAAGTATTTAAAGAGAATAAACCGAAAACAGATAACACAAACAGATAACAGATAACAGATAACACAAACATTACTTTGTAGTCCCCATGAATGTGGAAATATATTTCATGGAAAAAAAACTGTTGCTGATGCATGGTAAAGTGAAAGTTAATAAAGAGGGTAAGAAGAAAGATGGTAAGGATAAACTATATAAAGAGAAGGAAAATAACCGAGGACGAAGAGAGATGAGGGAAAGAAATTAAGAAATTATGAGGAAGCCAGAATGTCGAAGTGAAAGCTGGAAGAAGCGAGAAGGAAGAAGGAGGAAGTGAAAGAAGGTATAGGAAGGAGGAGAAAGTAAGAGGAAGTGAAGGAAAGAGAATGAAGAGGTAAAGAAGGAAGAGCAAGGAGCGAGAGGAAATGAGGAGGAAGAAATATGAGTAAATATACAAAGAAGGAAAAGGGAGAGACTGCAGAGGAAGGAGTAAGAGAAAGTGAGAAGCAGAGAAAGTACAAGGCAAGAGGAGGAGGACGTAGTAAGAGGAAGCATAAACAGGAAGAAGACAAACTAACAGGAAGTAGAGGAAGGAGTAGGAGGAAGTAGGAGGACGTAGAGAAAGGAAGAAGAGGAGGAGGACGTAAAGAAAGGAGGAAGAGGAGGAGGGCGTAGAAAAAGGAGGATTAGGAGGACAAGAAGGTAGGAGGACGTATACAAGAAGAGAAGGAAGAGGAAAGAGATGCTTTGCTTAAACAGACACCAGAATGAATATCTTACTAAACATGGATTTTAAGTATCACATAAAAAAAGTCCGAAGCCACCTAACACGACCCAAGTCGTTGGTAAAATTAATCCCCATGCCAGGACGTTGGTCAAATTATTCCCTTGTCCAAGTAACTCAAAGACCTTACAATTACCAAAATAAATACCTCCTTATATGAATTCTGGTGCACATTTGCATGTCTTGTTTTCTCCCGGGGTTCAAATTACTCAAATTTATTATTTACGTAGTAATTTTGGATTTTTTTTAGCGAGTAACTTTAACATAAAAGTTACGTTCTCGTGTAAATACTAAGTAAAGTGCTTGTCTAGAGCCAGAGTTAAGTTGTAGTGTAGAATTCCATATATACAAGTTTCGGTAGTATTTTTTTTACTTCGGCATTTTTTTCCCAAGAAGCTATTGTATATTTTGTATCTCTGTATTTCATGTTATTATCTAGAACAAACATTCGACGATGTAATCGGAAATCTTCTTGAGAAATTCTGATTATTTCGTAAGCCTGGAATAACGTACTATGTTGGAACCAAATGTGCTGCCAATAGTGAAGCAAAGACAACTGCAGAACAAACTTTTATTGGAACAATGTTTCCCTTTTGTGTAGAGCTTTATCAAGTCCTGAATAATGCTCTACATAGAGCAAAATGTTGTCCGGACAAAACCTTGTTCTGTAACTTAAATCTTTTCCTTAATGTTAAGGCATTCATGAATATTCATTCTATAGATATATATGTATAGTTGGAGAGGTATTAGGAGTGGGCACTGGACTTAAAGCTGAATTAAGAAGACATGCATGTGAATAGGATAACATGCGAGACACAAGGAAGAAAAGGATTGACCCTGGGATATAACTGGGCACAGGGAAAAATTATAGGCTGTCACATCTCCTGTGTTCAAGTAATTCTATTGAATTAGCCGACCTGTAACAGGATAGGAAGAATGTGCTATTCATGTCGTGAAAACGGATGTAAATAGGAACTATGTCATTGCTTTAGAGTGAGAGGCAGTAGACTGAAAAAGATATCTCAGTACAAGTTAATGTTTTAGGTCAACTGGCAGCAGCACTAGCAAGAGCTAGTACAAGAAAGGGGGAAAAAAAGATTTCTCAGTGATAGTCTGGTATGGTAAGAAATTAGTGGAATATACGTATTTGTGTTTCGAGATTGTTGGCTGCGAGCGAACATCAGTGGAGAGATGAGTAATACAAGGAAGGAACAAGACTAATAGGTTCCTTCCAAGTTGTCATGAAGAGCAAGTACTTATATAAAAGATATGCAAGCAGGCTCTATGTGGTACATGTTATAACTGTACTTGCTCGACAGGAAGGTAACTACTGGCTGCACCTAACATAAATATTATATGAGATATTGCAAAAATTTAATGAATCCATAAGACATTAACAAGTGAATATTTATAATATATATATATATATATAATATATATATATATATAAAATATATATATATATATATATATATATATATATATATATATATATATATAATATATATATGTATAATGTATATATATATGTATATATATAAATATATATATATATATATATATATATAATATATATATATATATATATATATATATATATATATATAATATATATATATATATATATATGTCGTGCCGAATATGTAAAACTGGTCAATTAGCAAGAACTCATTTAAAATTAATCCCTTTCTAAAATTTTCTCTTATACGTTTAAAGATATATTTTTTCATTAATGTTGGTGTAAAAATTTATAATTTTGCACCAAAAGGAACTTAGAAAACTTACCTAACCTTATTATAACAAGAACAATTTATTTTAGCCTAACCCAACTATATATATTTTAGATTTGTTTTCAATAATTTAATACTAAACAAATACAGTGAAATATATTTTTTTCGTTAGGTTCAGAATGATTTTGGCGAAATTATTGCATACACAAATTTTCGCTTGTCCTATATGGCAAGATGAGCGTTGCTATTTAAGCCAAGATCGCAAGTTCTGCCTATTCGGCACGACATATATATATATATAATATATATATATATATATATAATATATATATATATATATATATATATATATATATATATATATATATATATGTATATATATTATATATATATATATATATATATATATATATATATATATATATATATATATATATATATATATATATATATATATATATATATATTTATATATATATATACTTATTTATATATATATGCAAGTGGGATAAAAGTGGTATATAAATTACGAGGATTGGGGATTTATTTATTTAATTATATTTATTTATATGAAATTAATATCAAACCTATGTTGTCAATTCACCTCGATGAAAGTTTGGAACCTCGATCTTCCGTCAACTGAGAGCGAGACAGAACCCTGTTCAAGCAGCCACATAAGGTTCGAAGAGAGTGGTAGGTCGTTTGAAAAGTTATTTAAAATGATAAATTGCAAAACAGATATGGAGCTGTGTGTGGGTGTGGGTGTGTGGGTGTGAGTGTGGGTGTGTGGGTGTGAGTGTGGGTGTGTGGGTGTGTGAGTGTGGGTGTGTGGGTGTGAGTGTGGGTGGTGGGTGTGAGTGTGGGTGTGTGGTGTGAGTGTGGGTGTGTGGGTGTGAGTGTGGGTGTGTGGGTGTGAGTGTGGGTGTGTGGGTGTGAGTGTGGGTGTGTGGGTGTGTGGGTGTGAGTGTGGGTGTGTGGGTGTGAGTGTGGGTGTGTGGGTGTGAGTGTGGGTGTGTGGGTGTGAGTGTGGGTGTGTGGGTGTGAGTGTGGGTGTGTGGGTGTGAGTGGGGGTGTGTGGGTGTGAGTGTGGGTGTGTGGGTGTGAGTGTGGGTGTGTGGGTGTGAGTGTGGGTGTGTGGGTGTGAGTGTGGGTGTGTGGGTGTGAGTGTGGGGTGTGAGTGTGGGTGTGAGTGTGGGTGTGAGTGTGGGTGTGAGTGTGTCTCATCACAGAGAGAGAATTTGGCCAGTAGAATTAACTATTTATGAAGCGATCAGACTAAAAGGAAACTGCAGCACAATGGAAAGTTTATTTCCGAGAAGCTTCTCCTTCTTCAGTGCTGTATATGTGTCTTACTAATCTACTCGTCCGTATTGTATTCCATTAATACAAGGATACTAAAAGTTAATCCTGCATCATTTTCTTTACCATCACTAGATCGGGAGTATACAGGATGCTGTATCACTCTCTCTCGTCCTATAGAGCTGGATACATATTGATATTATAAATGAATTAGAAAAAAAAAGACCTGAATCCCAACGGGTCATATACATGTTAGATAGAAAGGAACGTTAATTTTTAAACAGTTTATGAATTTTGGTCTGAGGTCGAATGAGGGACGTAGAAGGTCACGCAAGATGAAGTGGCTGACAGAGTCACAATATGCATACAAATAAATGTCATCTATTACTTTACCAAATACACTCAATTAATATTGGTTATATATATATATATATATATATATATATATATATAAATATATATATATATATATATATATATATATATATATGTGTATATATATATATATATTATATATATATATATATATATATATATATATATATATATATATATATATATAAATATATATATATATATATATATATATATATATATATATTATTTTTTAACATGTTGGGCGTCTTTCACCGAGGCAGAGTAACCCAAAAAGAAAGAAAATCGCAAAAAGGAAAATACTTTCATCATCATTCAACACTTTCATCACACTTATACCTAATCAATGTTTTTGCAGAGGTGCCCAGAACACCACAGTTTAGAAGCATACACGCATAAAGATACACAACATATCCCTCCAAACTGCCAATATCCTAAACCCCTCCTTTAAAGTGAAGGCATTGTACTTCCCATTTCCAGGGCTTAAGTCCGGCTATTTAAAAATAACCGGTTTCCCTGAATCCCTTCACTAAATACTACCCAGCTCACACTCCAACAGCTCATCAGGTTCCAATTACCATTCGTCTCCATTCACTCCTATCTAATACGTTGGACGACCCCTACCCCGCCTTCCTTCCCCTACAGATTTATACGCTCTCCATGTCATTCTACTTTGATCCAGTCTCTCTAAATGACCAAACCACCTCAACAACCCCTCTTCTGCCCTCTGGCTAATACTTTTATTAACTCCACACCTTCTTTTAATTTCCACACTCCGAATTCTCTGCATAATATTTACACCACACATTGCCCTTAGACAGGACATCTCCACTGCCTCCAACCGTCTCCTCGCTGCAGCATTTACCACCCAAGCTTCACACCCATATAAGAATGTTGGTACCACTATACTTTCATACATTCCCTTCTTTGCCTCCATAGATTATGTTTTTTGACTCCACATATACCCCAATGCAGTACTCACCTTTTTTTCTTCAGTTCTATGGTTAACCTCATCCTTCATAAAACCTTCCGCTGACACGTCAACTCCCAAATATCTGAAAACATTCACTTCTTCCATACTCCTCTCCAATTTGATATCCATTTTTTCTTTATCTAAATCATTTGATACCCTCATCACCTTACTCTTTTCTATGCTCACTTTCTAACTTACTACCTTAACACACTCTCCCAAACCCGTCCACTAACCTTTGCAACTTTTCTTTAGAATCTCCCATAAGCACAGTATCATCAGCAAAAAGTAACTGTGTCACTTCCCATTTTGTATTTGATTCCCGATAATTTAATCCCACCTCTCTCCCCAACACCATAGCGTTTACTTCTTTTACAACCCCATCTATAAATATATTAAACAACCATGGTGACATTACACATCCCTGTCTAAGACCTACTTTTACCGGGAAGTAGTCTCCCTCTCTTCTACACACCCTAACCTGAGCCTCACTATCCTCATAAAAACTCTTTACAGCATTTAGTAACTTACTACCTATTCAATATACTTGCAACATCTGCCACATTACTCCCCTATCCACTCTATCATATGCCTTTTCTAAATCCATAGATGCAATGAAAACTTCCTTACCTTTATCTAAATACTATTCATATATATGCTTCAATGTAAACACTTGATCTACACATCCCCTACCCGCTCTGAAACCTCCTTGCTCATCCGCAATCCTACATTCTGTCTTACCTCTAATTCTTTCAATAATAACCCTACCATACACTTTTCTTGGTATACTCAGTAAACTTATTCCTCTATATTTTTTTACAATCTCTTTTGTCCCTTTTTCCTTTATATAAAGGAATTATACATGCTCTCTGCCAATCCCTAGGTACCTTCCCCTGTTTCATACATTAAACAAAAATACCAACTATTCCAACACTATATATCCCCCTGCTTTTAACGTATTTCTGTTCCTCAAAATATTCTCGCCATCTACCCAAGACCTCCATCTCCCCATATACTAACTCCCCTACTCTGTTTTTAACTGACAAATCCAGACTTTCCCTAGGCTTTCTTTACTTGTTTAACTCACTCCAATTTTTTTTCTTATTTTCATTAAAATTTCTTGACAGTGCCTCTCCCACCCTATCATCTACTCTCCTTTTGCACTCTCTCACCACTTTCTTCACCTTTCTTTTGCTCTTCATATACTCTACTCTTCTTATAACACTTCTGCTTTGTAAAAACCTCTCATAAGCTAACTTTTTCTCTTTTATCACACCCTTTGCTCCATCATTCCACCAATCACTCCTCTTTCCTCCTGCCCCCACCCTCCTATAGCCACAAACTTCTGCCCCACATTCTATTACTGCATTTTTAAAACTATTCCAACCCTCTTCAACCCCCCCCCCCACTACTCATACTTGCACCAGCCCACCTTTCTGCCAATAGTTGCTTATATCTCACCCGAACTTCCTCCTCCTTTAGTTTATACACTTTCACCTCCCTCTTACTGTTGTTGCCATTTTCCTCTTTTCCCATCTACCTCTTACTCTCACTGTAGCTACAACTAAATAATAATTCGATATATCAGTTGCCCCTCTATAAACATTTACATCCTGGAGCCTACCCATCAACCTTTTATCAACCAATACATAATCTAACAAACTATACTTTCATTACGTGCTATATCATACCTTGTATATTTATTTATCCTCTTTCATAAAATATGTATTACTTATTACCAATCCTCTTTCTACACATAGCTCAATTAAAGGATCCCCATTTCTATTTACCCCTGGCACCCCAAATTTACCTACTACTCCCTTCACAACATTTTTGCCCACTTTAGCATTGAAATCCCAACCACCATTACTCACACACTTGGTTCAAAACTCCCCATGCATTCAAGCAACATTTCCTAAAATCTCTCCCCTCTGCACTCTCTCTTCTCCAGATGCATACACGCTTACTATAACCCACTTTTCACATCCAACCTTTATTTTACTCCACATAATCCTTGAATTAATACATTTATAGTCCCTCTTTTTCTGCCATAGCACATCCTTCAACATTATTGCTACTCCTTTAGCTCTAACTCTATTTGAAACCCCTGACCTAATCCCCTTTATTCCTCTCCACTGAAACTCTCCCACCCTCTTCAGCTTTGTTTCACTTAAAGACAGGACATCCAGCTTCTTCTCATTCATAACATCCACAATCATCTCTTTCTTATCATTTCCACAACATCCACGCACATTCAGACTTCCCACTTTGACAATTTTCTTCTTATTCTTTTTAGTAATTTTTACAGGAAAAGGGGTTACTAGCCCATTGTTCTCGGCATTTTAGTTGACTTTTACAACACGCATGGCTTACGGAGGAAAGATTCTTATTCCACTTCCCCATGGATATAAAAGGAAAAGTAATAAGACCAAGAACTATTAAGATAAAATCAAAGAAAACTCAGATAAATGTGTAAAAATAAACATGTACATGTATGTGTAGTGTGACCTAAGTGTAAGTAGAAGTAGCAAGACCTACCTGTAATCTTGCATATTTTTGAGACAGACAAAAGACACCAGCAATCCTACCATCATGGAAAACAATTACAGGCTTTCGTTTCACACTCACTTGGCAGGACGGTAGTACCACCCTGGGTGGTTGCTGTCTACCAACCTACTACTATCTATCTATCTATCTATCTATACTATATCAAATCTATATCAAATATTTTATATATATATATATATATAATATATATATAATATATATAATATATTTAAATATATAATAAAAAATGTGAACCCTTTGGTGGTAAATGCGCAGCGAGGAGACGGTTTGGAGGCAGTGGAGATGTCCTGTCAAAGGGGCAATGTGTGGTGTAAATATTATGCAGAAAATTCGAGTGTGGAAATTAGGAGAAGGTGTGGAGTTAAAAAAAACATTAGTCAGAGGGCAGAAGGGGGGTTGTTGAGGTGATTTGGTCATTTAGAGAAATGGATCAAAGTAGAATGAAAATTGAAAGCATATAAATCTATAGGGAAGGAAGGAGGGGTGGGTCGTCCTCGAAAGGGGTTTGGGAAAAAGGGGTAAAGGAGGTTTTGTGGGCAAGGGGCTTGGACTTCCAGCAAGCGTGCATGAGCGTGTTAGATAGGAGTGAATGGAGACAATGATACTTGGGACCTGACGATCTGTTGGAGTGTGGGCAGGGGAATATTAGTGAAGGGATTCAGGGAAACAAGGTTATTTTCATATAGTCGGAGTTGAGTCCTGGAAATGGGAAGTACAATTCCTGCACTTTTAAAAGGGGGGGTTGGGATATTTGGCAGTTTGGAAGGATATTTGTGTATCTTTATACGTATATGCTTCTAAGCTGTTGTATTCTGAGCACCTCTGCAAAAGCCCGTGATAATGTGTGAGTGTGGTGAAAGTGTTTTAATGATGATGAAAGTATTTTCTTTTTGGGGATTTTCTTTCTTTTTTGGGTCCCCTGCCCCGGTGGGGGACGGCCGACTTTTTGAAAAAAAAAAAAAATTTAATAAAATTATATATTTATATATATATTTATAATATATAAATATATATATTATTAAAATTATATATTTTTATATATATAAATATTTATATATATTAAAATTTATTTTTTATAGAAAGACAGGGGGAAAGGGGGGATTTTTAAATTTAATCAAAAAAAAACCATTCTAAAAAATTAGAGAATTAAGGCTTTCGGGGCTATTAAAAAATTAAAAGGGAAAACTAGAAAAAAAACACCCAAAGGGAATATAAAAGGGGTTTTTGGGCCCGGCCCCTTCACTATCAGATCCCACAAGGGTTTTAAACACTGACGCGTGGGACCCAAACGGGGAAAGGTTTTGGGCTCAACTCACCCCAAAAAACTTTTTCTCCCCAAAAAATTAAAAAATTTTAAAAAGATTATTTGTCCAGTGTATTATAAATTCTTCCAAATTTTTTAAATTAATAAATGGATCTAATTTTTTATAAACCAAAGGAAATATTCATATTATTGTAAAAAACTGCTTTTTATAAAAACAAGTTTCCCAAAAAATTCCCTGTCGCCCCGGACTTGCTTGTTACTACTTTCCCCAATTTTTTGAAAATAAATTGGAGGGTTAAAATCCTTCCCTGAATAAAAAAGGGCTTTGGTTTCTTGTCCAGTTCTAAGCTTTTTTTTTATGTTGTTTTAATCTTATTTTCGAGTTTTTTACCAGTTTGCCGTAATAAACTTTATCGCAAATTTTACGGGAAAACTTATAGACACCCCCAATCAGCTTTTTGGGGGGGGAATTTTTTATCAAAAGGGGTTTTTTTAAACTGAAATCGGGGTTTTTTGGAATACAACTTTAATAAAAAAAAAAGTTTTAAAGAAAAAAGGCATTTAAACCCCAAGTTTTCATGGAAAGGGGAGAACCAACATATTTTTATTTAAAATTAAGGCGGGGTTGTCCCTTTTTGGATTGAAAAAAGTATTTATGGCAATTTTAAAAGATTTTTCTTTTAACTTTTCTTGGGTTTTTTAAAATCTTTAACCTTTTTCAAAAAAATTTTGGATATTTCCTCTTCTTAAAACTCGGGCCCAAAAATTTTCGAAAAGGGCTTCGGGAACATTGATGAAAAAAAAGACATTTTGACTCAAACTTGATGCGAGGAATAAATTTGGCAAAAAAAACTTTTTTAGTAGGTTTTCTAAAAATTTTTAAAATTTTAATTCTTTTTACCCTTAATAATTAAAACATCTAAAAAAGGCATGAGTTTTTTTCTTAAAAACTCAACAGTAAAGTTTTTTTTGAATGGGCTAAGTTTTTAAATTTTTTCCAAGGAAATGGTGTATATCAAAACAATTTTTTGGGGGCAAAAGACCAAAAAATCATAAACATATCTAAACCATTTAGCCCCTATTGGGGGAAGGTTTTGTGTTAAGTCCCCCCTTGTTTCAAAAAATTCCTGTATGGTTTACTAAGAACGGTAAAAGGGTTTTCCCCATTGCCATCCCCAAAATTCTGAGTGAAAAATTTTTTCTTAAAATAAAAATTTTTGCATCAAAAATGCAAAGTTTAATTTTTTTAAAATGATAGTGGGAACGGGAAAGGGGTAAATCTATTTAAAACCGAGTTTTTTCAATAAAAATTTTAAAAAAATCATCAACGGGAAACCTTTCGTAAACAAGGAAAAACTTTAAAAAACTAACCAATGTTAAAATATTTAGGTCTTTCAAGGAGCTTAATTTATAAACCCCAATCTATTGTTTTTTTTTAACTTTAAAAGTTAGAAATTTTGCCAACAATAGGGCTCAAAATATAAAACAAGCCTTTGGGAAAAAAATTTTATATAAACTGCCCCTATGGATTTAAAAATTTGGGTCTAAATGGTTCCCTGGTTTTTTTGTGTTTTTTTTAAAGCCCCATACATGAAAGGGGGCAAAGTTGGATTAGGGGGAAGAAAAATTTTTGACAAATTTCATCTTTCCCTTTCATTTAGTTTTTTTAAATTGTTTTTTAAAAATTTTGTTTTAAAAGGGTTTTTCTGGGGTTTTTTTCCAAATTTTAGAATGGGGTTTTCAGTATCATCTAAGGATTTTTCCCATTTTTTTTGGTATTCATTTTCTTTCTTAATTACAAAGGGATTTTTTTTGGTTGCTTTAGTAAGGCCCCAAATTTTTTTATTTGATTAATTGTTTTCTTTGGGACAAAAAAGAATTTTTGGGGAAATTTGGGGAAATTTTTGGGTTTTTAACTTGGCTATATACCATTCCTTTACTAATTTTAAATTTTTCATCAGGGGAAAATTTCAAAAAATTTTTTCCCAAATTTTAAAAAAGGCTTTTCCCAATTTAAACCCATTATTAATTTTTTTTAAAAGGTTGCAAAATTTTAAGCCAAAACAAGAGCAGCAGTTGTATGTTTGTCAAAAATTTCATCTGATAATTAAATTACAAAATTGTTATTAGCTTTGCTTTGCCCAAATCACATTTTCAATTAAATGTCTAATTTTCTTTGTAGTTTGCTTTGATTTCATTACAAATTTTTCCCTGAGTTTTTTAAACAAAAACCAACATACTGTTTTTCCCATTCGAGGGAAATTTGGCCCTTAATTTAAAAGAGTTTTTTTTTGTTTCTCTTTTTTTTTTGAATCCCTTCCTTCTCCTGTTTTTTTATTTTTATTTCAATATGTTTCTGAAGAAAAATTTCTCAAAAAAATCATCAAAAGGACGATCTCTCATGTAAAGGGAGTCTTTTTGGGTTTTTAAAAGGACTTGGGCAGAACTTTTTCATTTAAAAAAAATTTTTTAAAAAATTTAAAATTTCGAATTTTTAACTTGGGTGGGACTTGACCCGTGAAGAAAAAAAACGTGAAACAAAAAAAAATTGAAAGATTAGGAAATTTTAATCGAAAACCCAATTTTGTAATTAAAAACAGATAAAATTTTAGACAAACATCAACTGCTGTCTAGGTTTTGGTTTAAGTTTTGAAAACTTAAAAAAAACTTAAAAGGGTTAAAAATTCCCAAAACCCTTTTTTTTAACTTTGAAAAATTTTTTGATTTATCCCTGATAAAATTTAATTTTTGAAAAAGGAATGGTTTTGGGGCTCTATTTTTAAAACCCAAAACTTTCCCAATTGCCCTCAAAAAAACTTTAAGTTTATGTTTCATTTTTAATAAAAATTTAAAAATTTTGGGCCCCTTTAAATTAAACAGACAAAAAAAATTGAAATAGAAAATTATGAAAAAAAAAGGGTTTTCCCAAAAAAAAATTTAATAATCTCTTAGTTATACTGAAACCTATTCAAAAATTGGGAAAAAAATCCCCTAGAAACCTTTAAAACAGAAATTTAAAATAAAAAAAATTTTAAAACTTTATTTAAAAGGAAAAGATAAATTTAGCCCAAAAAATTTTACTTCCACAAATCCATCTTTGCCTTACTGAATGGATTTAATAAAAACACAAAAACCAGGGAACCCCAGTCAGCCCAATTTTTAGCTCCATAGGGTGGGTTTCATTTTAATTACCCCAAAGGGCCCTTGTTGAAAAATTTTTGACCCCTTTTTTTGGAAAAAATTTCTAATTTTAAAATTTTAAAAACAAAAATGATTTTGGTTGAAAAATTTTAAGCCCCCTTTGACTAAACCTAAATGTTTTAACGGGTTTTTTGATGTTATTCCTTGTTTACGAAATTTCCCTTTGTTGATGATTTATTTTTTTTCAAACTGAAAAACTCGTTAACTAGTTTTTTCCCATTGCCATTTTCCTACTATCATTAAACTTATTAAATTTTTGCAGGGTTGATGCAAAATTTGTTTTAATTTATAAATTTTTCACTCAGAAGTTTGGTATGGGAAATTTGGGAAAAACCTCTTTCACCTGTTTTAGTACCTATACTTGGGGGGAATTTTTTTTTAAACAAGGTTTTCTTAACACAATCCTCCCCCAATGGGGCTAAAAGGGGTTTAGATATGTTGTTTATTTTTTTGTGTCTTTTGCCCAAAAATGTAGATATACACCATTTCCTTGGAAAAATTTAAAAAGCTTAGCCCCTTCAATTTAAAATTTACTGTTTTAGTTTGAAAGAAAAATAAATCATTTTCCTTTTTTAGAGTTTTAATTATTTAAAGGGGAAAATTAATTCAAAAATTTTAAAATTTTTCAGAAAAAAAACCCACTTTAATTTAAAAGTTTTCCCATTTTCCACAAATTTTTCCTCGCATCGATTGAGCCCAAACCCGTCTGTTTTCTCATCAAAGTTTTTGGAAACTTTACGAAATTTTTAATCCGGGGTTCATAATGAGGGGAAAAATCCCAAAAATTTTTTGAAATTTGGTAATGTTTTAAAAAACCCAAAAAATGTAATTGATAAATTTTTAAAGTTGCCATAAATATTTTTTTCAATCCAAAAAGGGGGCAACCAGCCTTTTTAAAAAAAAAATATGTTGGTTCTCCCCTTTCCATGAAAACTTGGTTTATATCCTTCTCTTTTTTTAAGACTTTTTTAAAATTAAAGTTGTATTCAAAAATCTCGATACCTTTAAAAAAAAAAATTTTTTTTAAAAAGAATTCCCCCCCAAAAAAAAGGTTTGGGGGTGGGGGTATAAAAATTCCTTGTAAAATTTGCGATAAAGTTTATTACGGTCAAAATGGTAAAAATCCGGGAAATAAGATTAAAACAAATAAATATAGCATTAGAATTGGCAATATTCCCAATTTCTCTATTTATTCAAGTAAGGATTTTAAACCCCCCAATTGTTTTTTAAAAAGTTGAGGGAAAATTGTTAAACAAACGTCCATGGGTCACAGGGGAAAATAATTTTAATCTTGTTTTTAAAAAAAAACAGTTTTTACAATAATTGGGAATTTTTTCCTTTGGGTTTTTAAAAAATTTTTGACCATTTATAATTTAAGGGAAATTTTGGGAAAAAATTTAATTTAAAACACTGGAAAAAAATAAACTTTTAAAAAAAATTTTTTTTTCTTGGGTAGAATAGTTTGGGAGTGATTTAGCCAAAAGGACCTTTTCCCAAATTGGCTCGGCCCCGCGGGACGTGGGTTTTTAAACCCTTGTGGGGTCTGTAGTGGGTTTCCCACCCGACCCTTAATACTTCCTGGATGCTTTATTTCATAGTTCCTTGATAATTGGAGTAGTCACGAAAGCCCCTTTGGGAAATTTTTCTATTCTTTCAGATTTGGGTTTTTTTTTCAATATAAATATATTTATAAATTTTTATATTTATTTTATAATATATATTATAAATATTTTTATATATTATAAATATAAAATATATATTTAATTAATATAAATATCTATATAAAAATTTATATAATATATTAAAATATATTTATTAAAAATATAAAATATATATTAAAATATTTATATAAATTTAATTTTATATTATATTTAAATTTTTTGTAACCCCGAAAAGAGTCCCTATTATCAACAAACCAAAAAATGCGAATCGCCAAAAAACTCGAACCCCCGGGTGTTTTGGCCCGCCCCATGGTGAGCGAAAATCAAATGACCCCCCTAACCCCCAAGCCCTTTGGGTGGTCCAGTGGGTTAGAGCGCCATGGATTTTTGCTTACCTTTGGGGGCGGGCGAAAAAATCATGGGGGCGAGTCCTTGGCTATGGCAGTTTTTTTATAAATATATATATATATATATATATATATTATTTGGGTGTGTGTGGTGTGTGTGGGGTGTGTGTGTGTTTGTGTGTGGTGTGTGTGTGTGTGGCCCACCTAGTTGTAGTCAAACCCAGTTGAGGTTGCAGGGGGCAGTCCAAGCTCCTGGCCCCGCCTCTTCGTGGTCGCCCACTAGGTCACTCTCCCTTTAAAAAAAAAGACCCTTTTTCGTACCTCTCTTAAAGCTATGTATGGATCCGCTCCACTACATCGCTTTCCCCCCCTATTCCACTTTCCCGACTACTATTGGTGAAGGAAAAAACTTCCTAACAACCCCTTTTATTCATCGGGGTCTTCAGCTTCCAAAATGTGTTCCCCTGTTGTTGTTTTCCAGTTCTGGACTGGTGTGTGTGTTTGGGGTTTTTGTGTGTGTGTACCACCTAGTTGTATACCCAGTTTGGGGGTTTCGGGGGGGCCCCCCCGAGTCCCGGGGCCCCGCCTCTTTTCACTGGGTCGCTACTAGGGCAATCTCCCCGAGCCCTGAGCTTTATCTTTCCTTGCTTTAAAACTATGTAAAGGTTTCCCCCTCCACTACATCGCCCCCCAAAAATATTCCACTTAAATGACTACTCTGTGGTGAAGAAATATTTCCTAACACCCCGTGGTTTTATCTGTGTCTTCAGTTCCAACTGTGTCCCCTTTTTACTTTTCCCCAAACTCTGGAAAATCCTGGGCTTTGTCCCCTTTTCAATTCCCCTCAAAATTTTTTTATTCCCTTATCCCTGTCCCCCCATCTCTCCCGTCCTCCATGGGCCCTTTTGGTTAAATTTTCCCTTTAACCCCTTTCCCCGTAACATACCTCTTAGCTCTGGGCTAGTCTTGTTGCAAACCCCTTTTCACTTTTTCTAGTTTTTTTTACGTGCTTTGGGTAGGTGTGGGTTCCAAACTGGTGCCGCATTTCTTTCCCAAAATGGGCCCAAAGTAATTTCGGTGTACAGGGGGCCCGAAAGATTTCCCTTTTTAAATGGCCCGGGAAAGCTGTTCTGAGGGGTTTCTAGGGCCCATATTGCAGCAGTTATTTGGGTTTATGTGCGCTTCAGGAGATGTTCCTGGTGTTATACTCACCCCAAGATCTTTTTCCTTGAGTGGGTTTGTAAATCTCTACCCCCTAGACGGGAAATTCCCTTTTGGGCCTTCTTTGCCCTTCCCCCAAACTTCATACTTTCACTTGGTGGGAAATTTAAAACCCCGGAGCCAATTGTTTTGGGCCATTTTAGAAAAAACCTGTCCAGATCCCTTTGTAGTTCTGCCTGGTCTTCAAACGAGTTTTATTCTTCTCATCAAATTCACGTCTCTGCAAACAGGGACACCCCCAGGTCTAATTTCCCTTTCCCTCATGTGGGCCAAATACCAGAAACAGCATGGTCCCAGGACTGACCCCGCGGGACCCCCTGGTCACAGGGCCCACTCTGACACCCGCCCCGTTTTCCATGACTCGCTGCTGTCTTCCTGACAAGTAAACCCCGATCCATTGTTTTTTCCTTTCCCTTTTTTCCCTGCTTGGTCCCCCCAGTTTTTTCACCAATCTCTTGTGTGGAAAATGTGTTCAAAAGCCTTCTTTCAGTCCAAGGGGAAAAAGCAATCCACCCACCCCTCCTCTCTTGTCTTACGCTGTCACCAAAGTTAGAACTCCCGTTGGTTTGTGACACAGGGGTTTCCCGTCCCCCAAACCAAAGGGTGGCCCGCTGTTGAGAATCAATTTCCCTTTTTAGGTGTTCCACCACTCTTCCCTGATTTAAACTTCTCCCTGATTTTGAACTATACTGTCCCGTGACCTGGTCTGTAGTATTTAAACTTCATGTTTGTCTCCTTTTTTAAAGATTGGGGTACATTTGCGGTTTTTCCATGTCAGGCAAAACCCCTGTTTCGATAGATTTTTTTGGGAAATTGTTGTTAGGGGTAAACATAGCGCCCCCTTTTCCCCTTCAATACCCATGGGGAGATGTTAACTGGGCCCCCTTGCCTTTTAGGTATTAGCTCACTCAGAAGCCTCTTCACTTTTTCCTCGGTTGTGGCACTGTGTCCGCACTTGGGGGTGTGCCCCACCTCCCTCTTTCGGGAAAGCCCCTTTTTCTCCTTGTGAACCTTCTTTGAATCTCTTTTTGGTTTTTCCATACTTACGGTCTTTCCCTGTTGTCTCTCCTTTTCCTTTCCCTTTTCCGATTCCCGGCCCTTGAGTTGTTTTCCCCCGATGTGGCTGTAAAAACATTTTGGGTCAGATTTGGCTTTCGCGCTATGTCTTTATAGCGGGGCCTCCCTTTTACTGTGCTATTCGTTTTGCTCACACTGTTCTCCTTTTCTCCTGGGTCCTTTGCCTTCATTTTTCTTCCTTTCCCTAGCACACTGGTTTTTTGCCTCCCTGCACCTTGGGAAAACCAGGGGCTCATCCGGGCTTTTTCATTACTCCTTTTCCCCCTTTGGGGTAAAAACCTCTCCTAGCCTCCTTGCATTTTGTTGCTACAATTCCATCATCTCATTAACGGGCTTCCCGCCAGTTCTCTGCCCCATGAACCCCGTTCAGGTAGTTCCTCTTTCCCTTGTAGTCCCCTTTCTTGTATTTGGTTCATTCGTCCGGGCCTTCCTGTTTTCTCCCTCCATTTGTACTCTATGTGTATTCAAAGCTTAAAACCACGGGGCCTGGCCCCAAGGGGTCTTTAAGTGATGTCCTCGATTCTGCATACTAAGGTAATACTAATCCCCGCCTTGCTGGTTCATCCCCTTCCCCTTCTCTTGTGGCCCTTCGGGTTGGGGAATGAAGTTCTCCCTACCACCTCCATTCTTTTCCCCCCTTTCTTGGCCCCCATGTGGGTCCAAGTTTTTCCCAATCGATCTCCTTGTGGTTAAAGTCACCCTGTCAGGAGCTTTGCCCTGCATGCAGAGCTCTTCGGGCCACTTAGCCCCGTGTGTCAACCATGCTCATTGTTCGTCGTACTCTTGCCCTTGGGCCCCCGCTGTTCTGTGGTGGGTTACATCACTGTATTTCCACTTTGGGGCCTCCCGAGTGAAGTGTTCCCCCTTGTAATCCCTTTTTCTCCGCTATCTCCTCTCTCCAGTCATCAAAAAAATTTCCCGCGATTTTTGATCACAACCCATCCTCCCCCCCCCGTTCCCCCGTCTTTCCCCGGAATTTGGTATCCGTTGGAAAGATGGATTGTTACAAACCTGTAAGCTTGGTTTCTGTGAGAGTAGATGTCCCGGGGTGTTTTTGACTCTTTCGTGCCCCCCTCCCCCTTATTTGTTATTTTCCTCAGCATTTGGTACCTATCTTTAGTTTCCTTTCCAACACTGTGGTTTGGGGGCCTGTGGGGTGGGAGACCCGGTGGGATACTGTGGGATTCTATAGCTCGGTGTTGGGTGGAGGCTGTGGGTATGGATTGTAGTGTGTGTTGGGATGGTGTGATAGGTTGTATGGTTCTGAGAGTAGTTGTGTGTGTGCTTGCC
>NC_069401.1:51779076-51797453 GCF_026875155.1 Cherax quadricarinatus | reverse complement strand
GGGGGGAATGAAAAACTTGTAAATATTGAGAAATTTTTGGGGTTGGGGGGGTGGAAGGAGGGACAATCCAAAAAAAAAACCTTGATCCAAGGAGATGGAGAATTTCGAAAACCCATAGGGGGGATCCAAAAAATTTGATCCGAGGAGATGGAGTCTTGGTATTATCGAGAAAAATTTGAGGTGGGGGGTGGGTGAAAGTGGGAGGGGGATCCGAGGAAGTGGAGACTTTGATATCGAGAAATTTTTGGGGTTGGGGGGTGAAAGTGGGAGGGGGAACCTTAAAAATTTGATCTGAGGAGATGGAGACTTTCGAAACCCCCATAGGGGGGAATCCAAAAACTTGGTAATATCGAGAAATTTTGGGATGGGGGTGAAAGTGAGAGGGGGAACCTTAAAAACTTGATCCGAGGAGATGGAGAGCACAAGAAAATGAAATTCAAAAAAAATTCGAAAAAAAATCGGAAAAAAATTCGAGGCGCGGGGGCGATCCGGACGACGCTGCAGAAGGCGCAGCAGAAGGCGCGGGCGGGGGTCGCGAAGGGCGCGGGCGGGCGCGCGCGGGCGGGGGCGCGCGGGCGGGCGCGCGGGCGGGCGCGCGGGGCGGGCGCGCGGCGCGACGGCGGGGTCGCGAAGGGGGGGGGGTCGTGGGCGGGGGTATTGGTTGGGGGGGTCAAGGGTGAGGTAGTCTCGAGGGCGAGGTCATGGTCAAAACCGGAAGTAACACCTAGGTGTGAAAAGGTGACCCTCCAGCTGCTGGTCCTAGACCGGAAGGGTGCGCTCAGTGGAAGGCCTAAACCGGAAGGGTGCGCTCAGTGGAAGGCCCAAACCGGAAGGGTGCGCTCAGTGGAAGGCCCAAACCGGAAGGGTGCGCTCAGTGGAAAAATCCACTACTAACGTCATATTGGCAACCAAGATCACCTACCTGACCCATAGTCAGGACATCCCAATTTAGCCCACCCAGGTAATTTTTCAGTCCCATGAAGTCGGCCAAGCGAAAATCTGGGACAGAGGTTTGATTGCAGTTATCTGGGTAATTCCATGATATATTAAAACTAAGTGATTTGTGATCACTTTCCCCAAGCTCATCATTAACCTCAAGATTATTAATTAGTGAATCTTTGTTGGCAAGAACCAAGTCAAGCAGATTGTTTCCTCTAGTTGGTTCTGTCACAACCTGTTCTAAAAAGCAATCCTGAACCGTATCAAGAAAGTCACTAGACTCAAGATTTCCTGTCATATTCTTCCAATGAATTTGTCTAAAGTTAAAATCTCCCATTATAACAACATTTTCATATCTAGATGTCTTATGATTTTCGTCCCATAACAGCTTACTGCCCTCCCTATCAAGGTTTGGGGGCCTATAAATCACACCCAAAATTAATTTGTCATGTCCCTCGAGAAACTGTAGCCAAACAGATTCTGTGTTCGATGTTTCTAATCTTATATCAAGTCTAAGACAACAATTTAAATTTTCTCTGACATACATCGCCACACCACGACCCTTCCTGTTGACCCTGTCAGTGTGGAATGGTTTATAACCCTGTATGTTGCATTCAGAAGGCATTTCTCTATCTTTCAGGTTGAACCAGGTCTCTGTTATATCAATAATATCTATATTACCTACACTTGCAAGTAATCTTAGCTCATCTATCTTATTTCTTAGACTCCTACTATTTGTATAGTAGCTAGTCACTCGTTGCCCTCTACTATCCCTCTTTGTTTGTTGATCAATTGATTTGCCATTACTAGCAACTTTATTTTGAATATTGTCTTTTAAACATATCCCTGGGGTATCCCGGAAATAACTGCTGTTTTTAACCCTAATGTTGCAGCCTGATTGTTTCCCACAAACACCCAGACCTCTATAATCTATCAGTTTAAATTCCTAGACAAGTCATCAATTACCCTCTCAATTGAATTGGCTAATGCAACCACTCCATCCCCAGAGAGATGAACCCCATCCCTTTCATACATATCACGTTTGTCAAAGAATAGGTCCCAGTTATCAATGAATGGGATTGCAAGTTCCTTGCAGTACCTGTCTAGCCAGCAATTTATACCAATTGCCCTAGACATCCATTCATTGCCCACTCCCTTTCTAGGCAAGATGCTACATATGACTGGAATCCCTCCCTTCTATGGCTGACCTGTACTTATCCAGCAGCTCCTCTCTTCTGCCCTTCCCATTGTCATTACCCCCAGCACTAAGACAGATAATGGGCTTGATCCCATTACCTGCCATAATATTATCCAACCTGCTGACTATGTCACCATTGTAAATAATATGGTGCTACCATCAAGTTGTGGAAAAATACACTAACGTACAGTTCAGGACGTTTCTTAAAGGACACATTTTGCCACGAGTAAGATCATCTGGAGGTTCGGTGGCTTAGTCAGCAACGCTCTCGCCTCACACACTGAGTGTCCGTGCTTCAATCCCCGGCCTAGTAAAGATATTGGGTATGTTTCCTTACACTTGTTGTCCCTGATCACCTAGCAGTAAGTAGGTACCTGGGTGTTAGTCGACTGGTGTGGATCGCATCCTGAGGGAGAAGATTGAAGGACCCCAATGGAAATAAGCTAGACAGGCCTCGATGACGCACTGACTTTATTGAGTCATCCTGGGTAGCTAATCCTCCGGGTTAAAAATCCAAGCAAATCTTATCTTAACTTATCAGTTCTAACAAAGTATGTAAAGTGACGAGACTCAGGTGGTAAGCAGTGAGATGGTGGTAGTAGTAGCAGTGGTGGTGGTGAGATTGGCAGGGTGTGAAGCATAACCTAGCAGCATCTGCGTGTACTTCATGTTCACAGTTACTTCCACAGAAAAAAGATATTGCCCAATAATAATAATAATAATAATAATAATAATAATAATAATAATAATAATAATAAATAATAATAATAATAATAATTATTATAATATATATTATTAATTATTATTATTATTATTATTATTATTATTATTATTATAATAATAATATAATTATTATTTTTTATTTTTTTAACACATCGGCCAATTCCCACCAAGGCAGGGTGGCCCAAAAAAGATAAACTTTCATCATCATTCACTCCATGACTGTCTTGCCAGAGGAGTGCTTTACACTATAGTTTATAAAACTGTAACATTAACACCCCTCCTTCAAAGTGCAGACACTGTACTTAACATCTCCATGACTCAAGTTCGGACTGCCTATTTCCCTGAATCCCTTCATAAATGTTACTCTGATCGCACTCCAACAGCACATCAAGTATTAAAAAAACATTTGTCTCCATTCACTTCTGTCAAATACGCTCACACATGCTTGTTGGGAGTCCAAGCCCCTCGCACACAAAAACCTCCTTTACCCCCGTCCTCCAACCCTTTCTAGGCCGACCCCTACCCCGCCTTCCCTCCACTACAGATTTATACACTCTCGAAGTCATTCAGTTTTGGCAATCCCGCACCTCCTCCTAAATTCCAAACTACAAATTCTCTGCATTATATTTACACCACACATTGCCCTCAGACATGACATCTCCACTGCCTCCAGCCTTCTCCTCACTGCCACATTCATCACCCATGCTCCACACCCATATAAGAGCGTTTGTAAAACTATACTCTCATACATTCCCCTCTTTGCTTCTAAGCACAAACCCTTTTCCCCCATCAATTCTATGATTTACCTCATCTTTCATAGACCCATCTGCTGACACGTCCACTCCCAAATATCTGAATATATTCACCTCCTCCATACTCTCTTTCGTCACCTAATCTTTTTGCTTTCCTCATAACCTTACTCTTTCCTATATTCACTTTTCTTCTTTTACATACCCTGCCAAATTCATCCACCAACCTCGGCAACTTCTCTTTAGAATCTCCCAAAAGCACAGTGTTATCAGCCAAAAGCAACTGAGACAACTCCCACTTCGTGTTGGATTCTTTATCTTTTAACTCCACACCTCTTGCCAAAACCCTCGCATTTACTTATCTTACAACCCCATCTATAAATATATTGAACAATCACGGTGACATCACACATCCTTGTCTAAGGCCTACTTTTACTGGGAAATAATCTCCCTCTTTCCTACATACTCTAACTTGAGCCTCACTATCCTCGTAAAATCTTTTCACTGCTTTCAGTAACCTACCTCCTACACCATACACCTGAAACATCTGCCACATTGCCCCCTATCCACCCTGTCATAAGCCTTTTCCAAATCCATAAACACCACAAAAACCTCTTTAGCCTTAGCTAAATACTGTTTACCTATATGTTTCACTGTAAACTCTTGGTCTACACACCCTCAACCTTTCCTAAAGCCTCCTCTTCATCTGTTATCCTGCTCTCCGTCTTACTTTTAATTCTTTCATTAATAACTCTACCATAAAGTTTACCAGGTATATTCAACAGACTTATCCCCCTATAACTTTTGCGCTCTCTTTTGTCCCCTTTGCCTTTATACAAAGGAACTATGCATGCTCTCTGCCAATCCCTAGGTACCTTACCCTCTTCCATACATTTATTAAATAATAGCACCAACCAATCCAAAACTATATCCCCTCCTGCTTTTAACACTTCTATCTTTATCCCATCAATCCCAGCTGCCTTACCCCCTTTCATTCTACCCACTGCCTAACGAACTTCCCCCACACTCACAACTGGCTCTTCCTCACTCCTACAAGATGTTATTCCTCCTTGCCCTATACACGAAATCACAGCTTCCCTATCTTCATCAACATTTAACAATTCCTCAAAATATTCCCTTCATCTTCCCGATACCTCTAACTCTTCATTTAATAACAACTCTCCTATTTTTAACTGACAAATCCATTTGTTCTTTAGGCTTCCTTAACTTGTTAATCTCACTCCAAAACTTTTTCTTATTTTCAACAAAATTTGTCGATAACATCTCATCCACTCTCTCATTTTCTCTCTTTTTATATTGTTTCACCACTCTCTTAACCTCTCTTTTTCTCTTCATATACTCGTCCCTCCTTGCATCACTTCTACTTTGTAAAATCCTCTGATATGCTAACTTTTTCTCCCTTACTACTCTCTTTACATCATCATTCCACCAATCACTCTTCTTCCCTCCCGCACCCACTTTCCTGTAACCACAAACTTCTGTTGAACATTCTAACACTACATTCTTAAACCTACCCCATATATCTTCGACCCCATTGCCTTTACTCTCACTAGCCCATCTATCATCCAATAGCTGTTTATCTCTTAACCTAACTGCCTCCTCTTTTAGTTTAAACACCTTCACCTCTCTCTTGATGCTTCTATTTTCCTTGTAATCCCATCTACCTTTTACTCTCACTATAGCTACAACTAGAAAGTGATCTGATATATCTGTGGCCCCTCTATAAACGTAAATATCCTGAAGTCTACTCAACAGTCTTTCATCTACCAATACATAGTCCAACGAACTTCTGTCATTATGCCCTGCGTCATATCTTGTATACTTATTTATCCTCTTTTCCTTAAAATATGTATTAACTATAACTTAACCCCTTTCTATACAAAGTTCAATTAAAGGGCTCCCATTATCATTTACACCTGGCACCCCAAACTTACCTACCACACCCTCTCTAAATGTTTCTCCTACTTTAGCATTTAGGTCCCTACCACAATTATTCTCTCACTTGGTTCAAAGTTTCCTATACATTCACTTAACATCTCCCAGAATCTCTCTCTCTCTCCTCTACATTCCTCTCTTCTCCAGGTGCATACACACTTATTATGACCCACTCTTCGCATCCAACCCTTAATTTAATCCACATAATCTTTGAATTTATTATTATTATTGTTATTATTATTTTTGTTGTTATTGTTGTTGTTATTATTATTATTATTATTATTATTATTATTATTATTATTATTATTATTATTATTATTATATTATTATTATTATTAAGAAGCAGAAGAAGAGGAAAGTGGAGGTTTGAAGTGATCGTACTGAAGTCACTTTTACCTCTTAATTCGCCTTGCTTTGCTTCTCTCACCAGAGTCAGTAAAGTAAGCTCATAAGAAGTATATTAAGAAAATGGAACCGAAGTGAAGCAAACAGGTAAAGGAGCCTCGGCAAACGAAGTACACAAGACAAGCACAAACGAGATAAAATAACTGAGCAAAGGAAATACAGCAAGAGACAAACACACGAGACACGAGACAATGGAACTATAGCAAAGAAACAAATGAAACATAAACACCATACGAGACACAACAAACGATGCTCGGTAAACAAGCAAACGTGGAAGAGTGAACGAATAAACGAGACACGCAACAAAAAAAAAAAACGTGGGCCAGTAAGCGAGCAAACTAGACACGCAATAAACGAGAACGAGGGAACGTTAACGAATAAACGAGACACAGCAAACGAGGCCCGGTAAACGAACAAACGAGCAACGGTGGCCCCACGAAGGCGCTCTGAGGCCCGGCTGAGTTGGCAGAAATTGGATTCCGCTCCAGCATTCCCCATTCAGCTCTCCGGCCTTCCTAGGCTTTATTCTCCTGCTGCTGGAGGTGCAGGAGGTGCTGGAGGAAGGCAGGGGGGTACTGGAGGTTCTGACGGTTCTACAGGCACTAAAGGTGCTTTAGGCGTGCATAAGGGTTGCTGGAGATGCTGTGGGGAGGGAGGAAGGATGCATGGGGGATGGGGGTACGGTGGTGGTGCTAGGGGTGTAGGAAAGGTACTCGGAGGTGCAGTATTGATACAGGAAGATTGCAGGAGGTACAGTAAGTGTACGGGCGACCTCACGCCAGAGTACAAGACCTGTGTAGTGACGCTGTGGTGTCATCCACGCCAAAGTACAAGTCCTGGAAGTGACCCTGTGGTGTCACACACGCGAGAGTAGAAGACCTGGAAGTGACCCTGTGGTGTCACCCACGCTAAAGTACAAGACCTCGAAATGACCCTGTGGTGTCACCCACGCCAGAGCGCAAGACCTGGAAGTGACCCTGTGGTGTCACCCACGCCAAAGTACAAGACCTGGAAGTGACCCTATGGTGTCACCCACGCCAGACCACGTATACAAGAACCTGCTGAACTTGACCGTGATGAGGGACCCCACGCATTACACAATATACCACTCACTACGCACCTTTCTACCCCATATATAGCTCTTAAACTATCCTAATAAACAATTTCGTTGAAAAAATAAAAAGGGTCATGCTTATCAACACACTACGAATCTCGAAAAAAATTATGGGAAGTATGGAAACAAGCAAACGTAGCATACATACCAGCGTAACAGATTTAATTAGATTTAGATTTTGCGTCTAAAGTGGTTATTCTACTGCAGATATAGCAGTGGTCAGACCGAACCTAGAACACGGTAATGCAACAGCTTGTTAGATACAGACACGAAACAGGTACGAAAACTGCATTCACTGAATTGTTCCAGAGACGTTAGAAGATTTTCTCTGCAAATTTTTCACACATCACAGTTCACTAATTATCTTCAAACACGAAGTTGCCAAACTCAAATTTCCTTAACACCACTGAATATATTATGGCAGGTGGAACCCTCTCATTATATGTAAAGCAGAAAATATTTTAATCATTAACTCAGTTGATACAAACAACTGAAAGAGCTAGACAATATCTAAACAAAACACAATACAATAATATAGTCATTAAGCAGAAACAAGATATGCAAACAAATACAGCAAACAGTCATAGGTGACAACAGACAACAGTTAACCAACACAAGAAGAGTAATTACACACTACAACTCACGTAGTCATCGAGTGAAGTACACTGCTTGTATCAACAACAACAAGAAACGAACATTTACTAGAGTCAGGATATTAAAGGCGTAAATCTAGCCTATCCTCATTTTTAAAAGGCAGAACAAAAAGGTACAATACCGTGAATGGAGCAATACATTAATAACCCGCACACAAGAGAAAGAAGCTTATGGCGACGTTTCGGTCAGACCGGGATCATTGACAAGTCACACTGTGTGAGGCAGAACAAATCTCGTGTTCCGACGACCTTCGGCTCAGTGTTGAGGGTCACAGAACTCAACACAGAGAAAAAAAAAAAAAGGTCTCCTTAGCGCCACTTAACAATCAGACTTGTCCTCATTTCGCTACGTTACTTTTTGGACTCATGAAGCTTGTTATATTTCTATTTTCTTGAAGTTAATTTGGGGCAGATTAGGTTAGGTTTACATAAAACCTGTAAAAACGTTTGCTTAACCTTAAATAGAAAATTAAAAAAAAAGGATCTTTTCATCTAGGAAAACAAAGCAGGAAACGTTCAATACTGAACGTTCATCACTGAACGTTCAACACTAAACATGCAAGAACATCCTGATATGAGAACATCTTGATGTGAGACCATCTTAGTGTGAGAACTCTGAGTGGACGGTTCAGCGTCACGTGGGAGATGTGTTACACCTCAGATCATGTGCACTAATCCCGTATTCCTATATTCTACTAAAGTTGATAAATTCTCTCTGAGTTTGATAAATCCCCTTGAGTTGATAAATTCTCCCTAAAGTTGATAAATCTCCCTAAGTTGTAAATTTATAAGATAATCTCCCTAAAGTTGATAAATCCTCCCCAAAGTTGTTAAATCCCCTTATACTTGATAAGGCTCCTAAGATTGTTAAGGCCCTTAAAGTTGATAAAGCCCCTAAGGATGATACATCCTCTCTAAAGCTGACAAATCCTCTAGAGTTGATAAATCCTTTCAAAAGCTGATAAAATCCTCCTTAAAGTTTATAAATTCCTTAAAGTTGATCCATCGTCATTTAAAGTTGATAAACACCTTAAACTTAATAAATCTTTCCTAATACTGATAAATCCTTCCTAAAATTGATAAATCATTTCTAAAGTGTCCCGTAGTCTGATCGCTAGTACATTCAGCTCACACACTGAGGTCCGGAGTTCGAATCCTCGGTAGGGCTGGATAACATTAGGGACGTGTTTTCATAGGACACCTGCTGTCTATGTTCACCGATCAGTAATAATGGGTACCCGGGTGTTAGTCGACTGGTGTGGGTCGCATCTTGGGTCAAAACTGACTTAATTTGCCAGAAATACTCTGCATAACAAAGGCTTTCTATATATCTCTATGCAGAAATAAAGATTTTATATTATTAAAAAGTTGATAAATTCTTCCTAAAATTGATAAACACTTCCTAAAGTTAATAACTCCTTCCTAAAGTTGAAAAATCCTCCCTAAACTTGATAAATAACCCAAAGTTGAAAAATCCTCCCTAAACTTGATAAATAACCTAAAGTTGAAAAATCCTCCCTAAACTTGATAAATAACCCAAAGTTGAAAAATCCTCCCTAAACTTGATAAATAACCCAAAGTTGAAAAATCCTCCCTAAACTTGATAAATAACCAAAGTTGAAAAATCCTCCCTAAACTTGATAAATAACCCAAAGTTGAAAAATCCTCCCTAAACTTGATAAATAACCTAAAGTTGAAAAATCCTCCCTAAACTTGATAAATAACCTAAAGTTGAAAAATCCTCCCTAAACTTGATAAATAACCTAAAGTTGAAAAATCCTCCCTAAACTTGATAAATAACCCAAAGTTGAAAAATCCTCCCTAAACTTGATAAATAACCAAAGTTGAAAAATCCTCCCTAAACTTGATAAATAACCCAAAGTTGAAAAATCCTCCCTAAACTTGATAAATAACCTAAAGTTGAAAAATCCTCCCTAAACTTGATAAATAACCCAAAGTTGAAAAATCCTCCCTAAACTTGATAAATAACCCAAAGTTGAAAAATCCTCCCTAAACTTGATAAATAACCTAAAGTTGAAAAATCCTCCCTAAACTTGATAAATAACCCAAAGTTGAAAAATCCTCCCTAAACTTGATAAATAACCTAAAGTTGAAAAATCCTCCCTAAACTTGATAAATAACCCAAAGTTGAAAAATCCTCCCTAAACTTGATAAATAACCTAAAGTTGAAAAATCCTCCCTAAACTTGATAAATAACCCAAAGTTGAAAAATCCTCCCTAAACTTGATAAATAACCCAAAGTTGAAAAATCCTCCCTAAACTTGATAAATAACCCAAAGTTGAAAAATCCTCCCTAAACTTGATAAATAACCTAAAGTTGAAAAATCCTCCCTAAACTTGATAAATAACCCAAAGTTGAAAAATCCTCCTTAAACTTGATAAATAACCTAAAGTTGAAAAATCCTCCCTAAACTTGATAAATAACCCAAAGTTGAAAAATCCTCCCTAAACTTGATAAATAACCCAAAGTTGAAAAATCCTCCCTAAACTTGATAAATAACCCAAAGTTGAAAAATCCTCCCTAAACTTGATAAATCCTTCTTAAAGCTGATAAATACTTCCTAAAGTTGATAAATCTTCGTTAAAAGCTGATAAATCCTCATCAGAGTTGATAAAACTTCTTTAATTAAGTTGATCATCTTTTTTTAAAGTTCATAAATTCTGTCTATAAATAAAAAGCAACAAGTTTTCTAGGTACTTGATAAATTCTCTAATAACTTTATTATAACTGAAGTTTTCGCTGCATTATAGCCAACCAAATCAAAAAAATTATTGGTTTATTGCCACTCGGGCGAGACGTTGTCCAGAAAAGTCTCTTCTCTCCGAGTTTCTCTCCCTCAGTCTCTAACTCAGTCTCTCTCTCTCTCTCTCTCTCTCTCTCTCTCTCTCTCTCTCTCTCTCTCTCTCTCTCTCTCTCTCTCTCTCTTCTCTCTCTCTCTCTCTCTCTCTCTCTCTCTCTCTCTCTCTCTTCTCTCAGTTACTGCAATATAACATTGATGAACGCAGAATATCATATTGCACAAATCGAAACCACATTTGCATAGGACTCTCCAGTAATCACCCTACATCCTGCTGGTGTTTCCTCCCTCTGCAACACTCATTTTGTCCTACAATGTCATGATCATTCAGTCATTATCCTCATCTACAATGTCATGATAGTTCTCTCCAGCGTCATAAGTCTCCATCGTCGTCATTTTATCCAACAATATCACCATCATCCTCTCCCCTTCCACTTCCTTCCATGTGGTACCTGGATGACAAAGGTGCAAATGTGTCCCTAGTAGCAAATCTTCCACATGTGAAGTCACGGGAAGAAGTCTTCCACAGGTGAAGTCAAGGGAAGAAGTCCTCCACAGGTGAAGTAACGGGAGTCGTCCTCAACACTTCCAGATGTAAAATCATCTCGACCAATAAGCCAATCATTAATGGTGTTAGATGCATTTTACCAGCAGCCTCAGCTATCATACCTCTTAGACCCAAAAACATCCTATGATGAGCAACTCTGGATCCTGAGACTATTAACACAACTCAGGATCCAGAGTTGTTTACAATAGGATGTTGTTGGGTCTGGGAAGTGTGATAAATGAGTCTTCTGGTAAGGTGAGTCTAACACCAGTAATGATTGGCTCGCTGGTTGAGATGATTTCACCTCTGGAAGTGTTGAGGCCGACTCTCAATACTTAATTAAGAGGATGAAGAAGAGGGAAAGTGATTTGGAATCCTACGATTCCTTGTGTCTCTTCATAAAAGATGACTGATAGTGCTGAGGCTTGCATCCTTTTCTAACAGCCAACAATTAATTGAAAACATCGAACTACAAAGATCAATTTTCAGGAAAGCAATAAATATGCAACTGGATGATCACCAATGTAATCAAGCAAAGCTGGTGGAAAAAAGAGTTCACAAAGCAACACAGGTAGCATTACGCACATTTCTATCCTCGTGTACTGCATCCAATAAACTAGTGAGGGAGATAATTCACAATTCAAATTTATCGGAGAGTTAAGGCAATGAAATACCCTTCCAGACCCTTCAAGGATACCAGTTCTTCCTAAAGATCACAAATAATCTTACTGGGACAGCCCCATTTTGAAAAAAATCGCCCAAATATTGCCAGATAGTGTGTTTAAAAAGGTTGGCCTCCCAGTGGTGAAGGCGCAAGATGCTCAGGATGTTCTGTAGGCTATCCTTAATTCCTCCTTGGGCACTCACTTCGACCCTCAAGTCATTCACATTAATGAAGCTCTTTTCCTAGCAGCTCCCTTCCTCACTAAACACAGATGTACCTTTGGCAGTGCGTCAGCAGGCAGATTTGGGTTCCATGGTCTCATCAAGCCAGACATGTATGGAACAGCGAGTAAACCAAGCCTGATAGCAACCATCAGGAAGGAGGCGTATGCTACCCTGGAAAGATATTAAGCTAATAGCAATGCATTGGCCGATACCTACCTAAGATATGCCGCAACTGAAGCGGGTAGTACCGTCAGTTTCAAGAAGACCCACCAGATCATAACAAATACAGTGACCTGGCATTTTATTCTCTATCCAATAGGATCATAGACCTTCGGAGCGTGGAGCAAATGTTCCCTTCAAGTTTCTCAAGAAATTAGGTGGCAAATTTGTCAGGGAAAACCAGAAATCTGGTAACGACCAGCTTTCTTATTTTAGACTCAGTATGACGTAATACAGAAAAAATGCCAGCAGCATGTTTGGCACTCGGGCATCTCTGGGGAAGTGGACGAACTGCTTGAAATGAAGGTTTTACGATCTCATCCATGTCATTCCTAAGAATCCATCTGTCGCTTCATTACCTATTTCGATCCTCTCTCGTCATGATCTACTTCGATCTGTCTTTTCAAGATCTACTTTAATCTATCGATTCATAATCAGCTTGGATCTATTGCTTCACTTTCTACTTTGAACTATTATTATGCAGTCTACTTTTACCTGTTCTTTCATAATCGTTATCTCTTCAATTAATTGCTTCGTAATCCACTGCCATTTATCGCTTCACAATATATTTCGATTTTTTCCTTAATAATTAACTTTGAACTATTCACTTCATAAACTACCTCCCTTCATCCCATGGTCTTCTCATTTTCAAAGCCTGATCACCTCCCTCGTACAGTCAACTTTCTACATTAAAAACGTCTTTCACTTTCTCAATCCTCCAGAGGAGAAACAGGTAAAAACAGAGAGGTAGTGTATCTATCACAAGAGTAGCGGAGGGGACGAACAAGCCTTCACCACACCTTGTGCTTGAATGATACACACGAGCCACGAAATACCATAATACAATAAACCTTCGTTTTATTGCTTTGAGCCTCAGTCCTGCACCTATCGGTCTCCGATGTTCGTTTTGCGCTGGGAGAGGGGGGAGGAGAACCTGATCATTCAGACCTCAACCCAGTCTCAACCCAACCCCTCCTCACCCTCCTCCTTCTACTTTCTTTGGGGTCCCCAGGTCCTCGGAGATTCCTCGCCACCCACCAAATCGCATCTGCTCCTTGGCTGGGAGACAGAGGGAGGAAATAAAAATTGAATTTCAATCAGCTTCCTCCCCGCGGATTTGCCCAGACCGATCCCGGTATGATTACTCCAGGAGGCGAGCTACTCCAGGAGCAGGGGTGAGGGAGACTACAGGGGGCAGGAGTAAGGAAGAAGAAGCACACTAAGGAAGGGTCACTGGGAAACGAGAGAAAGAGGAACAGTGTTTGAAGTGGAAGGACAAGAATACAAGGAAGGGAAGTTACGAAGGTAAGGAGGAAGGGGAAGGTGATGAATGGAAGAGTGGACAGTAATAATGCAGTGAATACGGTTTAATTGTTAATAATTAAGATAACTTTCACTGGAACCCTTAATACGAAGATGAATGCTAACAACGAAATAAAATGCCCAAAGTAATCGATACTTCCCCCACCCTTTAACTGTGCTTTTTACTCAAAGTAATCGATAGTTTTCTACCTTAGTTGTGGTTACCTTAGTGGTAATTACATCAGTTGCAATTTTGAACAACGAAACAAACACATAAATAGAAGTATCATACACTATTAAAAAATCTTTAACATCTTAAATTACCAAACGTAGACTAAGACAAAATAATAATAACAGAATAATATATATATATATATATATATATATATATATATATATATATATATATATATATATATATATATATATATATATATATATATATATATATATATATATATATATATATATATATATATAATCGCAGACAGGCGATCTTAACAATGCAAGACAACCCACTGGGGTGGGATGTTGCTGTGCAATTTTGAAATGGCAGCAACAAGAGAAGTTGGGTAAGTTTTCAGGGTATGGTAGTGAAAATGGTAGTGTGTAGGCACCAGCCAGACTCTGAGAGGCCAGCGGAATGCCAACCACCCACCGGTCTTCCCAGCCCCCCCCCCACACACCCCACGCCATATGGGGGCGGGTGGAGTAAGCCTCTCAGTTTGCAGATACCAAGAGGAAAATTACTAGAAGATAGTTAATAGCCAGCCCTAAGCTTCTAACCGCTGGGAACATGTCAAGTGGCGTAAAAAGTTACATTATAATAATGGATCATTTACAGCCTTCTAGGTAATGAAAAAGAGGGAAAATCCCTCATTTGTCAACCAGTGTCGCAGAACCTCCCAGAATTCTCTTATTCAGGCTTTCTTTCTTATAATAACTAGGCAATTCTTAATGCCATTCGTATCATTATTATCAACTATCACCCAGTAATATCTTTATTACTATCATCCCCATTATAATGTTATCAACACCCTAATTCAAATTGAACCACTAAAGTATTTGCAATCACCATGTTGCAACTACCTATGTGTACCTTTTGTACCTTGTACCACAGGTGGGTTCGGACCTCACTAGGTCACTACATTTCTTTGAGGATATCCCGGGATGATCGCACATCCGCCCCCATACCTAATACCCCATAACATTAATATCGACGTACACGCGCGACGGGCGTACCATGATGTCCAGTCTGCAGACTCAGGTCGACTATAACAGAAACATCAAGACACCCCCTGGCATAAGTAGCAATCCTGCGCTTTTGTATAACCTTGATGTTTAAGACTGTGCACAGTTGACTCCACTCAACAACTATCAAGTTTGTACAACCCATAATTTGAATTATATATGGCATTCCTATCATGTTTCAAAAGGGAGGATTATATTATGTTTCTTTCAATGATGGAACTGTTGGGTACAATTATCTGGGCGGCAGCCCGCCCTGGTGGGTGATTACACAAGTTGACATGGTTAAGGATCGTATTCAACATCTGGCCTGTCCTAAGTGAGTACCGGTGCTGGGATAATCTGGTTTCCAGGGGTTTACCTGTCTGACAAATGTATGAGAGTGGGCAAAGGGTGCATTGGACCTTATAGACACCACCGGCATTACCCACTTCAGCATTGAAATCCCCCACCACAAGTACTCTCACACTTGGTTCAAAACTCCCCACGCACTCACTCAACATTTCAAAAAAATCTCTCTCTCTCCTCTACAATTCTCTCTTCTCCAAGTGCATAAATGCTTACTACAACCCACCTTTCACGTCAAACCTTTATTTTACTCCTCATAATCCTTGAATTTATACATTTATATTCCCTCTTTTCCTGCCATAACTTATCCTTCAATATTATTGCTACTCCTTCTTTAGCTCTAACTCTATTTGAAACCCCCTGACCTAATCCCATTTATTCCTCCCACTGAAACTCTCCCACTCCCTTCAGCTTTGTTTCACTTAAAGCCAGAACATCCAGCTTCTTCTCATTCATAACATCCACAATCATCTCTTTTTTATCATTCGCACAACATCAACGCACATTTAAACATCCCACTTTGAAGGTTTTCTTCTTTTTCTTTTTAGTAAGCTATACAGGAAAAGAGATTACTAGCCCATTGTTCCCGGCACTTTAGTTGACTTTTACAACACGCATGGCTTACGGAGGAAAGATTCTTATTCCACTTCCCGATGGATATGAATATGAAAGGAAAAGCAATAAGAAGAAGAACTATTAAGATAAAATCAAAGAAAACTCAGATGAGTGTGTATACATAAGCGTGTACGTACCTGTATATGTACTGTGACCTATGTGTAAGTAGAAGTAGCAAGACGTATCTGAAATCTTACATGTTTATAAAAGAGAAAAAAGACACCAGCAATCTTACCATCATGTAAAACAAATATATATGAAGAACTCTTAAACAGCTTTGTAATGTCATCCTAAATGAAACTGCGCTCTGTGAAGCTGCGCACTGCGGAATTACGCACTGTGAAAATGCACACGAAGGCACTGCGCATTGTGAGCATGCGCGCTGTGCAGCCGTACACTATAAACCCACGGTGCTAGAGAGTGGTGTATGCATCAGTGCTTGTAAGTACACTAATACATGAGTGTAGAGTTAATATTACTCACACACACACACACACACACACACACACACACACACACACACACACATACACACACAGAGTAGAGGCCAGTGAGAGGCGGGGCCAGGAGCTATGAACCGACCCGTGCAACAACAACTAGGTGAGAACATACTCACACACACATATACACGTTTATAGTATGCAAAGTCATGGAGAAGATCATCAGGAGGAGAGTGGTGGAGCACCTAGAAAGAAAATCTTATAAACGGCAACAAGCACGGTTTCAAGGAAGAAAAATCCTGTGTCACAAACCTACTGGAGTTTCATGACAAGGTAACAGAAGTAAGACACGAGAGAGAGAGGTGGATAGATTACATTTTCTTTGACTGCAAGAAGGCCTTCGACACAGTTCCTCACAAGAGGTTAATGCAAAAGCTAGAGGATCAGGCACACATAACAGGAAAGGCACTGCACAGGATCAAGTAATATCTGACAGGGAGGCAGTGTCAGAGTGGACGCCTGTGACGAGCGAGGTTCCACAGGGGTCATTCGGAGGACTTGTGCTGTTTTTGGTATATGTAAATGACATAAAGGAAGGGACAGACTCAGAAATGTCCTTGTTTGCAGATGGTGTGAAATTAATGAGGAGAATTAAATCGGTCGAGGATCAGGCAGGACTACAAAGAGACCTGGACAGGTTACAAGCCTCGTCCAGCAACTGGCTCCTTGAATTTAACCCTGCCAAATGCAAAGTCATGAAGATCGGAGAAGGAAAAAAAATCTTGGGGTGAGTATAATACCGAGCACATCTCCTGAGGCGCACAACAATCAGATAACTGCTGCAGCATACGGGCGACTGGCAAACCTGAGAATAGCGTTCCGATACCTCAGTAAGGAATTGTTCAAGACTTTGTACACCATATACGTCAGGTCCATATTGGAGTATGTACCAGTTCGGAATCCACACCTGGTCAAGCACGTCAAGAAATTAGAGAAAGTGCAAAGGTTCGCAACGAGACTAGTCCCAGAACTAAGGGTATTGTCCTACGACGAAAGGTTAAGGGAAATTGGCCTGATGACACTTGGAGGACAGGGGGGTCAGGGGAGACTTGATAACGACATATAAAATACTGCGAGGAATTGACAAGGTGGACAAAGACAGGATGTTCTAGAGATGGGACACGGAAACAAAGGGTCACAATTGGAAGTTGAAGACTCCTATGAGTCAAAGGGATGTTAAGAAGTATTTAAGACGAGGTTTGATAAAGCTCATGGAGCAGGGAGAGAGTGGACCCAGTAGCAATCAGTTAAGAGGCGGGGCCATGAGCTATGACTCGACCCCTGCAACCACAAATAGGTGAGTACACACACACACACACACACACACACACACACACACACACACACACACATGGAAAACTCACGTGAGTCACAGGAATGTTAGAAAGTACTTTTTCAGTGATCGACTTGTCAGGAAGGGGAATAGTCTGGAAAGTGAGATAGTGGAGGCAGGATCCATACATAGCTTTAAGAAGAGGTATGATAAAACTCATGGAGCAGGGAGGAGGGGACCTAGTGGCGACCAATGAAGAGGCGGGGCCAGGAGCTATAAATCGACCCCTGCAACCACAACTAGGTAGTACACAGCAAGCAACAATCCAAGTGTCTTAATGCCATGTGTCTTGCAAGACAAATGGTAACTAACACAGACACACACACATGCACAAACACACACATAGATACACATATATTTATACTTTGAGAAAGAGAAGAAGTGATAGGGAAATATAAAAGCAATATAGAAAGATATATATAAGAGCACAGATAAAGAGAAAATGAAGAAGGAAAAATAAATGCAGCTGTGATAGAGGAGAGAGAGAGAGAGAGAGAGAGAGAGAGAGAGAGAGAGAGAGAGAGAGAAGCAAGGTAGTCAGCTGTGTGAGCCAGAGGGCTGTAAGAAGCATGTACCTCCCTGAACCAAAACCACTCTAGTGTGCAGGAGGTGTAAGGTTCACATTGCCTCGCCACCATCACGCTCGGCAGGGCTGTTTTTCACGTTATTTCCATGTCATTATTTCTATCCTCTGTCCTGACACCATTTTCGGTTTTCAGTGAGAAATGTATTTTAATGAGTGAATGATTTCTGGCATCACTTGCCGCTGTGCCAACACTCTCCCTCCCATCCCAGTGCCACTCCCTCCATCCCAGTGCCAC
>NC_069401.1:51761338-51778576 GCF_026875155.1 Cherax quadricarinatus | reverse complement strand
TTGGACACAGTAACAAGGGGACACAGTTGGAAGTTGAAGACACAGATGAATTACAGGGATGTTAGGAAGTATTTCTTCAGCCACAGAGTAGTCAGTAAGTGGAATAGTTTGGGAAGCGATGTAGTGGAGGCAGGATCCATACATAGCTTTAAGCAGAGGTATGATAATGCTCACGGCTCAGGGAGAGTGACCTAGTAGCGATCAGTGAAGAGGCGGGGCCAGGAGCTCGGACTCGACCCCCGCAACCTCAACTAGGTGAGTACAACTAGGTGAGTACACACACACTCACACACACACACACACACACACACACACACTCACACTCACACACACACTCACACTCACACACACACTCACACTCACACACTAACTCTCTCACACTCACACTCAAAATCACTTCCTGGAGGATTTGGTCTACATCGTTTGGAGGTTGGTTATCTGCCTTTCACAGTTATTAGACCATTACAACATGATCCTGGATTCAATGGAAGACAGAATGCGAGCAAAAGGAATAACTGGTAAAGTGGGCAGATAGATATTCAACTTTTGAACAAACAGAACCTACAAAGTAATGATAAACAGTGATAAACTAGGTTGCCACACTGAAAAGATCTGTTCCACAAAGCACAGTACTCCACCCACTTCAGTTTCTCATTCTTATATCCGACATGAACCATGTCACTGTAACATCCTTTGCTGGTGACACCAGAATCTGCGCTAATGGCGTCAGTCGAAGATATAGCAAATATTCAAGATGACATATCTTTTTTTTTAACACTTTTTTTTTTACAGGCTAGGAGCTGTTATCCTACCTCATCTCATTTCAAAACCCAGTTATGTATAAGATATACTTCCAGCCTCCTAGATGCGACCCACAACAGTTGACTAACGCCCAGGTACCTACTTACCGCTAGGTGAACAGGGCCAGCAGGTGTAAGGAAACATGCCCAGCATTTCCAGCCGTTCAGGTGGTAAAAGTCTTGAACTTAGGTTAAAACACTATAAACATTGCATTAGAAGTGGGCAAGATTCTCATGCTCTGTTTATTCATGTGAGAAATGTTAACCATCTAATTGATTTTCTAAAGGATGAGAAAGTAGTATCAATAGAATCATGTTTCGTAAAAAGTAGTTTGGAAAATAATATGAATATTTCTTTTGGTTTATATAAATTGTATTTATTTGTAATTAATAAAATTTGGGAAGAATTTAAAGTATATTAGACAATTTTTTGGGTAGAATATAAGCCGTGCTTTACGGCTTATATTCTACCCTTCTACTCTTATATTCAGGTTGTGTTGTGGGGTGGCAGCGAGGTGTAGTCTCGTCCTTATATGCTTTCCTGTTAATCTTTTATTTTTATAGTTCCTTGATAATGTGAGAAGTCACGAATGTGCTTGAAATTTCGCTATTTTTTCACAGTGGTTGTACGTGAAGAGGTATCACACTGGGCGCCTGTTACGAGCGGGGTCGCACAGGGGTCAGTTCTAGGACCAGTGCTATTTTTGATATATGTGAACGACATGATGGAAGGAATAGACTCTGAAGTGTCCCTGTTCGCAGATGACGTGAAGTTGATGAGAAGAATTAAATCGGACGAGGATGAGGCAGGACTGCAAAGAGACCTGGACAGGCTGGACATGTGGTCCAGCAACTGGCTTCTCGAATTCAATCCAGCCAAATGCAAAGTCATGAAGATTGGGGAGGGGCAAAGAAGACCACAGACAGAGTATAGGCTAGGTGGACAAAGACTACAGACCTCACTCAGGGAGAAAGACCTTGGGGTGACCATAACACCGAGCACATCACCGGAGGCACACATCAACCAAATAACCGCTGCAGCATACGGGCGCCAGGCAAACCTGAGAATAGCGTTCCGATACCTTAATAAGGAATCGTTCAAGACACTGTACACTGTGTATGTTAGGCCCATACTGGAGTATGCAGCACCACTCTGGAACCCACACCTGGTCAAGCACGTCAAGAAGTTAGAGAAAGTACAAAGGTTTGCAAACAAGGCTAGTCCCAGAGCTCAAGGGAATGTCGTACGAGGAAAGGTTAAGGGAAATCGGACTTACGACACTGGAGGACAGAAGGGTCAGGGGAGACATGATAACGACATACAAGATACTGCGGGGAATAGACAAGGTGGACAGAGATAGAATGTTCCAGAGAGGGGACACAGGGACAAGGGGTCACAACTGGAAGCTGAAGACTCAGACGAGTCACAGGGACGTTAGGAAGTATTTCTTCAGTCATAGAGTTGTCAGCAAGTGGAATAGCCTAGCAAGTGAAGTAGTGAAGGCAGAAACCATACATAGTTTTAAGAAGAGGTATGACAAAGCTCAGGAAGCCGAGAGAGAGAGAGGATCCAGTAGCGATCAGTGAAGAGGCGGGGCCAGGAGCTGAGTCTCGACCCCTGCAACCACAATTAGGTGAGTACAATTAGGTGAGTACACACACACACACACACACACACACACACACACACACACAAAACAGGCCTAGTGTCTAATCGACATGTGCCTAGGACAAAATGGTAACTAACACACACACACACACACACACACACACACACACACAAACACACACACACACACACACACAGACATGATAACGACATATAAAATACTGCGCAGAATAGACGAGGTGGACAAAGACGGGATGTTCCAGAGATGGGACACAGACACAAGAGGTCACAATTGGAAGTTGAAGACTCAGATGAATCAAAGGGATGTTAGGAAGTATTTCTTCAGTTATAGAGTAGTCAAGCCGTGGAATAGCCTAGAAAGTGAAGTAGTGGAGGCGGGAACCATACATAGTTTTAAGGCGAGGTATGATAAAGTTCATGGAGCATGGAGAGAGAGGACCTAGTAGCAATCAGTGAAGAGGCGGGGCCAGGAGCTGTGAATCGACCCCTGCAACCACAAATAGGTGAGTACAAATAGGTGAGTACACACACAAAAACACACACACACACACACATACACACACACACACACACACACACACACACACACACACACACACACACACACACACACACACACACACACACACACACACACACACACATGCACACACTCACACATACACAGATGAAGCACAAGGATGTTAGGACGTATTTCTTCAGTCATATGTCAGGAAGTGGAACAGTCTGGAGAGTGATGTAGTGGAGGCAGGAACCATACGTAACTTTAAGAAGAGGTATGATAAAGCTCATGGAGCAGGGTGAGAGTTGATCTAGTAATGACTAGTGAAGAGGTGGGGCCAGGAGCTATGCGTCGACCCCTGCAACCACAATTAGGTGAGAATTAGGTGAGTATACACACATACTCACACATTCTCTCTCTCTCTCTCTCTCTCTCTCTCTCTCTCTCTCTGTCTCTCTCTCTCTCTCTCTCTCTCTCTCTCTCTCTCTCTCTCTCTCTCTCTCTCTCTCTCTCTCTCTCTCTCTCTCTCTCTCTCTCACTCTCAGTTTCCTTTTCTCCTCTCTCACTTTTCACTCCTTGCTTTCATTACAATGCCACAGGGTAAAAGTCTCCCCCATCCTCCCTTGAGTATGGTTATGGTAATGGCCAGCCCACCTGGAGGAGAGAGAGAGAGAGAGAGGTAAGGGTGTAGCAGGTGGTAAAGGTATTTAGGGAAAATTTTAGAGGTTGGGAGAGAGAGATGGGATAGATGTGGAGGAGAGAAGGGAGATGAGAGGTGGAGATGAGGTCAGTGGTTGGGGATAGTAAGGGAGAGGCTTTGGATGGGGAGAGGGTGGAAAGAAAGCACAGGTGGGGAACGAGCGTCGGGGGTCAAAGGTCACCTGCCAGTTGGTCACCATATTTCTCTCCTACGTACTCCCTCCCCTCCCCATCTACCCTCCTGCCTTCTCCCTTCTCTTTCTGTTCTCCCCCAACTCGTTCCTTATTACTCACTTATTCTCCACCTCCCTCATTTTCCTCGTCGCTTATCCTTTTCCTTCCTTCCTCCCTAACTTCCCTCCTCCTCCCTCCCTCCCTCCTTCCTTGACATTCTCTTCTCTTTTCCCTACTCTTTCTCTTCCTCCTTCCCTTCCTCCTTCCTTTTAATTCTCTTCTCTCTTCCCTTGCTTTCTCCTCCTCTTTCAATCCACATTCTCTTCCCTCAAAACATTGTAACGAAACTGAGTGGCAGAGGCTGCAACACGAAAGTATGTAAAGGTTTATTTCAAACGGAATTATAACAGACTGGAAAAAACTATCCGCGCAAGTTGTAAGTGCGGCAACAATACAGTGGTTTAAGAACCAGTTGGACAGTCACTCAACAAGTGTAGGATTCAGCTAGAATTTACGTTGGGGCAAACTGAACGTAATGGATTTCCGATCTTTGTACTGCAACTGCTTCAAGGCGATCATTTGACAAAGGGGAAACCTTAACTGATAATAGTAGTTGTGGTAAAAGTAGGTGGTTGTGTACACAAAAGGTAAAACCAATAATATACACAGTTCTCTGAGGGGCATTGCATTACAATAGTTTAAGAGAGAAAAATCGGACATTGTAGCCCACGTCTGCCATTCACTGCCATCTCTCCTCTACGTTTGATGATATTTTTCACCCTGGTATGGACTTAGACTCCTCATTTTACCACGTAAGTGGTTAGTTTATTGTGCACCCCATATCTATCCTGTGGACGGTAGCGCGAGACCATATGGATGCACAAAAAGCCTAGGAATTAGTCCCCAAAATCGTTTACAGAAGTACATCTGGATTTGTATCTACAGTACACTTATTTGTTGAAAGTAAATTTAGGAAATTTGCTTAAAATATATCTGGTATCTTATTTTCATTAATAAGATACCTTGACATGTCACAGAGGTTATTATACTGTCTGTCTCTATATTCCTCAATAAGTGGGCAATAAAGCACGTAGTGTTCATGATAGTGACCATAGAGCTGGCCACTGTTGGTATATATATTTTTTTCTCCGTAGTTGTTTGCCTACTCCCCTCCTCCTCTCTTACTTCCTTCCTTTCTCTTTCCTTCAGGCCCTCCTCTTTTTTCCCCTACTTCCCTCCTCCTCTCTTCCCATTTTCCACCTCCCTATTCTCTTATCCCCTCCCCTATCTCCCATTCTCATACGGTCATTCTCATCTCTTCATAATCCTTCCTGATTATCCCTCTATCGCTTCTCTCACTTTCGCTTCTCTTCTTCCTTTCCTCCTCTTCACCCCAAGAAAGTCTCCCACCTCCGGCTCAAAGATTTCAACACCATCTGTATAACGTATGTGGTGGAATATAACACAGAAACATAGTTTTAGTTACAATAATGAAATTGCCGTAAGGATTAAGGTAGCAGCACGCTGATGATGTATTCAGTTTTGCTAAAAAGGGGGAGGGGGGTATTTCCCGGCCTAAACCACAGCACTGGTACCTGATTGCTGCTTCTCTTGATTATCTTCATCTTTCTTATTCTTTCTCATCTTATTCCAAGACCTCACTTACAGACCCTTAGTTTGCTGCTCTCTCTCTCTCTCTCTCTCTCTCTCTCTAACAAGGTTAGGTTATGGATCCCTAACTTTATTGACAAGCTATTGACAAGTTAAAAATTCCTAACTTTACTGACAAGCTAAGAGCTGTTACTTACATCAGCTCATTTGAAAGCATTTTTGTTGTTATGAAACATACAAGTAGAGAATAGGATGAAGTTGGAGCCATCTGTGGGCCAGCATTTTCATTTGATCGGCTGACGTTATCTCGTTGACATCACAATGCTGTACGAATGTGTTCCATACTCGAGTCATCCAGGGGATAAATGACCTCAGATGAAGTGATGTCCTGAAAACGTCTACAGCCAGAGTGAAGTTGCTGCTTTCTGCCCGTCTTGAGGTATAGAAGCCTTCTCGCTGTCCTCGAAGTGGACATTACTGTTATATGCAAGGCCATGCTGGCCTTGCATATAACAGTAATGCTGCCCACATCCCTCCTGTGTTGAAGGCTCTGCTGAAATGGCAGATCTATCCAGGATGGGTCCAGGTGAGAGATAAAACGTCTTGCTCTGTTCTCTACTCTGTCAAGCAGTCGCAGATGAGAGGGGGCGGGGGGCAGGCAAACCAAGAAAGTGGAGCATAATCAAGGTGTGAGCGTACTTGTGACTCGTACAGAATCTTGCAACCCTTACTGCCAAGCAGATGTTAGATATGTCGAAGTGCTGTAAGCTTCCTGGCTGCCTTGTTTGCACCCCAAAGATTTCAACTTCTTCCCCAGGTACCAACACTCTCCCATTCACGCTTACTACTGCTCCATCATTATCATCATGGTGCCTAGAGACCATCATTTGTATTTTCTCAGGTACAAATGTTACCTGCCATCGGTTTTTCCAAGCTGATATGGCTCTGAACTGGATATTGATGAAGCTTAGAGCAGCTGGCATTTCTTCTCCTGGATAAGTAAATGTCAGAGTACAGTCGTCTGCATATGCATGGGATTCTGGGATGAGATGAAGAATGTCACTGAAGTTGACATTCCATAACAATGGTCAAAGCACACTTCCTTGTGGAACACTTGCCCCAGTAGGATGTCTTGTTGATTCCGTTCCATTGAGACTACCCTGCAATTCCCAGTGCTTGCAGTTTTGCCAAGAGGTCCTGGTGCCACACTCGGGCCAAAAACACTAATAGTGCCCAATGCTACCACACAGATGACTTTGGATTCATCCAGTGACTGGTGCCATTTAGTGGAGAGGCTTAACAACAGATCAGCAGCAGAGTAACCTTTCCTGAAGTCATATTGACGGTCACAAAGTAGTGAGTGGTAGTCAAAAATCTCTGACATTTGTCTTGAGATTATTGTCTCCAGGATCTTACCAGTGATTGACAGGAGTGACATTGGTCTGTAGTTGCTGATTTCTGCTCTGCTCTTCTTTTTGTGAACAGAGACTACATTTGCTTCTTTCCACAGAGAGGGCCATTTACACTGTACTAGGCAGTGCTGAAAGATGCGAGTTAGAGGTGCTCCTAGATGGTCTGCGCATCTCAGCAATCTTAGGTTCCTCTCTCTCTTTAACAAGGTTAAGGATCCCTAGCTTTATTGACAAGCTATTTACAGGTTAAGAATTTCTAACTATATTGACAACCTAAGACCTGTTACCTACGTCATCCTCTCTCTCTCTCTCTCTCTCTCTCTCTCTCTCTCTCTCTCTCTCTCTCTTTTAATGAACCACTCAGCTGAATAGATTTATTTCTATAATTTAAGGTTTACTTAATTATTAATTGTTTTCACAATAATGAGCCCAGCCAAGGTGTGTATGTGTGTGTGTGTACTCACCTAATTGTGGTTGCAGGGGTCGAGACTCAGCTCCTGGCCCCGCCTCTTCACTGATCGCTACTGGATCCTCTCTCTCTCTGCTTCCTGAGCTTTGTCATACCTCTTCTTAAAACTATGTATGGTTCCTGCCTCCACTACTTCACTTGCTAGGCTATTCCACTTGCTGACAACTCTATGACTGAAGAAATACTTCCTAACGTCCCTGTGACTCGTCTGAGTCTTCAGCTTCCAGTTGTGACCCCTTGTCCCTGTGTCCCCTCTCTGGAACATCCTATCTCTGTCCACCTTGTCTATTCCCCGCAGTATCTTGTATGTCGTTATCATGTCTCCCCTGACCCTTCTGTCCTCCAGTGTCGTCAGTCCGATTTCCCTCAACCTTTCCTCGTACGACATTTCCCTGAGCTCAGAAACTAGCCTTGTTGCAAACCTTTGTACTTTCTCTAACTTCTTGACGTGCTTGACCAGGTGTGGGTTCTAGACTGGTGCTGCATACTCCAGTATGGGCTTAACATACACAGTGTACAGTGTCTTGAACGATTCCTTATTAAGGTATCGGAACGCTATTCTCAGGTTTGCCAGGCGCCCGTATGCTGCAGCGGTTATTTGGTTTATGTGTGCCTCCGGTGACGTGCTCGGTGTTATGGTCACCCTAAGGTCTTTCTCCCTGAGTGAGGTCTGTAGTCTTTGTCCACCTAGCCTATACTCTGTCTGCGGTCTTCTTTGCCCCTCCCCAATCTTCATGACTTTGCATTTGGCTGGATTGAATTCGAGAAGCCAGTTACTGGACCACATGTGCAGCCTCTCCAGGTCTCTTTGCAGTCCTGCCTCATCCTCGTCCGATTTAATTCTTCTCATCAACTTCACGTCATCTGCGAAAAGGGACACTTCAGAGTCTATTTCTTCCATCATGTCGTTCGCATATATCAAAAATAGCACTGGTCCTAGAACTGACCCCTGTGGGACCCCGCTCGTCACAGGCGCCCATTGTGATACCACTTCACGTACCATGACTCGTTGTTGCCTCCGTGTCAGGTATTCCCTGATCCATTGAAGTGCCCTCCCTGTTATATGCGCCTGATCCTCCAGCTTCTGTGTGCGTGTGTGTGTGTGTGTCTGTGTGTGTGTGCTCACCTCACCTAGTTGTTCTCGCCTAGTTGTGGTTGCAGGGGTCGATTCATAGCTCCTGGCCCCGCCTCTTCGCTGGCCGCTACTGGGTCACTCTCCCTGCACCATGATCTTTATCATACCTCTTCATTAAGCTATGACTGTATCCTGCCTCCACTACATCAATTCCAAACTATTCTACTTCCTGACTACTCTGGTGACTGAAAAAATACTTCCTAACATCTTTGTGATTCATTTGAGTCTTCAACTTCCAAATGTGTCCCTTTGTTGCTGTGTCCCATCTCTGGAACATTCTGTCTCTGTCCACCTTGTCAATTTCTCTCAGTATTCTATATGTCGTTATCATGTCCCCCCTATCTCTCCTGTCCTTCAGTGTCGTCAGGTCGATTTCCTATAAGCTCTCCTCGTAGGACATACCCCTTAGCTCCGGGACTAGAACGGTTGCAAACTTTTGCAATTTCTCTAGTTTCTTTACGTGCTTGGATAGGTGTGGGTTCCAAACTGGTGCCGCATACTCCAGTATGGGCCTAACGTACACAGTGTACACTGTCCTGAACGATTCCTTGTTAAGATGTCGAAATGCTGTTCTTAGGTTTGCTAGGTGCCCATGTGCTGCGGCAATTGTTTAGTTGATGTGCGCCTCAGATGTGCCTGGTGTTATACTCACCCCAAGATCTTTTTCCTTGAGTGAGGTTTGTAATCTCTGGTCCCCAAGACTGTACTCTGTCTGCGGTCTTCTTTGCCCTTCCCCAATCTTCATGACTTTGCACTTGGTAGGGTTGAACTCCAGGAGCCAATTGTTGGACCAGGTCTGCAGCCTGTCCAGATTCCTTTGTAGTTCTGCATGGTCCTTGTCCGATTGAATTTTTCTCATAAACTTCACATCATCTGCAAATAGGGACACTTCAGAATCTATTCCTTCCGTCATGTCGTTCACAAATTCCAAGAAAAGCACTGGTCCAAGGATTGACCCCTTTGGAACCCCACTCATCACAGGAGCCCACTCTGACACCTCGGCACGTACCATGACTCGCTGCTGTCTTCCTGACAAGTATTCCCTTATCCATTGTAGTGCCTTCCTAGTTATCCCTGCCTGGTCCACCAGTTTTTGCACGCCTTCTTACAGTCCAAGAAAATGCATTCTACCCACCCTTCTCTCTCTTGTCTTCCTGCTGTCACCTTGTCATATAACTCCAGTAGGTTTTTGACACAGGATTTCCCATCCCTGAAACCGTGTTGTATGTTGTTCATGAGTTCATTTCTTTCTAGGTGTTCCATCAATCTTCTCCTGATAATCTTCTCCTAGACTTTGCATACTATACATGTCAGTGACACTGGTCTGTAGTTTAGTGCTTCACGTCTGTCTCCTTTTCTAAAAATTGGAACTACATTTGCTGTCTTCCATACCTGTTTCGATAGATGTGTTGAATATTGTTGTTGTTAGGGGTACACATGCCTCTGCTCCCTCTCTTAGGACCCATGGAGAGATGTTATCCGGCCCCATTGCCTTTGAGGTATCTAGCTCACTCAGAAGCCTCTTCACTTCTTCCTCGGTTGAATGTATTGTGTCCAACACTTGGTCGCTTCTTGTTGTTTCTCCTCCTTCCTTCCTTAGCCTGATTACCTGGTCCTTGGGTGTTGTTTTCCTCCTGATTTGGCTGTATAACATCTTCGGGTCAAATTTGGCTTTCGCTGCTATGTCGTTTTCATATTGTCGTTGTGCATATTCATTTCTGGCTCTACGACTGCTCTCTTTTTCTCCTGGGTTCTTTGCCTTCTGTACTTCTTCCATTCTCTAGCACACTTGGTTTTTGCCTCCCTGTACCTTTGGGTGAACCATGGGCTTATCCTGGCTTTTCATTATTCCTGTTACTCTTGGGTACAAATCTCTCTTCAGCTTCCTTGCATATTGTTGTTACTTATTCCATCACCTAGTTTACTGACTTCCCTGCCAGTTCTCTGTCCCACTGAACCCCGTTCAGGAAGTTCTTCATTCCTGTGTAGTCCCCTTTCTTGTAGTTTGGCTTCATTCGTCCTGGCCTTCCTGCTTCCCCCTCCACTTGTAGCTCTACTGTGTATTCGAAGCTTAAAACCACATGATCGCTGGCCCCAAGGGGCCTTTCATATGTGATGTCCTCAATATCTGCACTACTCAAGATGAATACTAGGTCCAGTCTCGCTTGTTCATCCTCTCCTTTCTCTCTGGTAGTGTCCCTTACATGTTGGTACGTGAAGTTTTCCAGTACCACCTCCATCATCTTAGCCCTCCACGTTTCTTGGCCCCCATGTGGCTTCAAGTTCTCCCAATTGTTTTCCTTGTGGTTAAAGTCACCCATGATCAGTAGCTTTGCCCTGCTCGCCCTGCCCTGCCCTGTGTGTGTGTGTGTGTGTGTGTGTGTGTGTGTGTGTGTGTGTGTGAGTGCTGCATTAGCTTTATCATACCTCATCTTAAAGCTATATATGGTTCTGCCTCCACTACCTCACTTGCTAGGCTATTTCACTTTCTGACAACTCAATGACTGAAGAAATACTTCCTAACATCCTTTTGACTCATCTGAGTCTTCAACTTCGAATTGTGACCAAAAGTTTCTGTGTCCTCTCTCTGGAACAGTGTCTCTCTGTCCACCTTGTGTATGTGTGTGTGTGTGTGTGTGTGTGTGTGTGTGTGTGTGTGTGTGTGTGTGTGTGTGTGTGTGTGTGTGTGTGTTGTGTGTGTGTGTGTGTGTGTGTGTGTGTGTGTGTGTGTGTGTGTGTGTGTGTGTGTGTGTGTGGTGTGTGTGTGCGTGTGTGTACTCACCTAATTGTGATTGCAGGGGTCGATATTCAGCTCTTGGCCCCGCCTCTTCACTGAGTGCTAGTAGGTCCTCACTCTCTCTGCTCCATGAGCTTTATCATACGGGTATGTAGATGAGTGGTTCAGAGAACCGACAAGTTGATAAATTAGACACATCTGCAACACTTGGGTATCTTTATTGAGGAAACATTTCGCCACACAGTGGCTTCATCAGTCCATACAAAGGAGAACGGAGAAGAACAGGAGGAGCTTGAGGTAATCAGTCCCTCAGCCTTGAGTCGATGTGGTCAGTCCATCAATCATGAAAAGAATACAGCATATCTGCGAAGAAGTAGCTTATATACCATAGGCAGGAGAGGTGCAGCAGTCATAGGAGGTATCACATTTGTCCTTAATACAAGGAATTCTTCACTAGCCTAACCCTTGGGCACGACCTACTTCCACATTGGACAAATGTGACACCACCTACGACTGCTGCACCTCTCCTGCCTACGGTATGTAAGATGCTTCTTCGCAGATATGCTGTATTCTTTTCATGATTGATGGACTGACCACATCGACTCAAGGCTGAGGGACTGATTACCTCAAACTCCCCCTGTTCTTCTCCGTTCTCCTTTGTATGGACTGATGAAGCCACTGTGTGGCGAAACGTTTCCTCAATGAAGATACCCAAGTGTTGCACATGTGTCTAATTTATCAGCTTTATCATACCTCATCTGAGAACTATATATGGTTCCTGCCTCCACTACCTCACTTGCTAGGCTATTCCACTTCTTGACTACTCTATGGCTGAAGAAATACTTCCTAACATCCCTTTGACTCATCTGGGTCTTCAACTTCCAATTGTGATCCCTTGTTTCTGTGTCCCATCTCTGGAAGATCGTGTCTGTCCACCTTGTCTATTCCACGCAGTATTTGTGTATACGTGTATGTGTGTGTGTGTGTGTGTGTGTGTGTGTGTGTGTGTGTGTGTGTGTGTGTGTGTGTGTGTGTGTGTGTGTGTGTGTGTGTGTGTGTGTGTGTGTGTGCGTGTGTGTTTGAAAGAGTGAGAAATTGCCAGTGTAATGACTTTTTTGTAGTTATAAGAGCTATCCCCGTAATTTTTTTTTTTTTAGAAATTAGTTCATCATATAGGTTTTTCAAGCTTCCAGGTGACTTATCGCACAATTCCACGTCTTGTATATGTTTACGACAAGAGAATAAAACAAAATTATTAGGAAAACATTCGGAGGCTAGTCAGCAGGGAAGTACTGAAGGAGTCTTTAATAGCAACTGTTACATGTGAAAGAAGACTCAGGTGGCAACTTATATGTGTCTACTTGTTGTAAACGACCGGAGTTTGCAATTTACTAGGTTGCAAGTTTTCTGTTAGAAGTAGAAGAAACAACGTAATAAGAGGTAAAGGCGGTAGGGTAGAAATAATGGAGGCTAGGAGGTAGGATCGAAGATTGGGGTGGGCGAATTAAGGATACAAAAATTAGCTAGACATGGTCGATTCGGACGGCCACTCACACACGCTGAAATTACTGTGTCTAATGGGTGTTCCGCCCAGCACTCACCAAGCCTTACCTTTCAGGGGACACGTGAAGGGGTAGAGAGTGGATGAAACCGGGAATGCAAACCCAGAGACCACGAACCCAGAGACGCTGACGCAGAAACTCGAATTCGGGGATTCAAACCCGGGAAAGCGAACCTTGCGACGCAAACCTAGTGGAGCAACGTAATGAATTAGGGGAACTCGACTCGCTCTGTCGGATAACTAACAGGTAGTTATAAGAAGAGCATGAGTAACTGGCAGATTACAATCTGCCAGTTGCTCATGCTAGGCGAGTTACACTCTAAATGAACTCTTGATATAAACCAGTTGATGTTAACCAAATCTTCCAGTGGGCTACAGACAACCATATGATGTTCAGTGAGGACAAATTCAGTTACTACGTTACGGAAGAATGGAGGAAATATAAACGGCCACCTTCAAGGAAGGAGAACTTCTTGAGCTATAAAATGTACCGAGAACCTTCACAGCTCGAATAAACTCAGTCAAGCACCTAAGTTACTGAGAGCGTTTGAAGTCCCTAGAACATAGGAGAGAAAGATACTGTATTATCTATAAGTGGAAGCTATTACAGGGATTGATCCCAAGCCTGCACAACGAAATTAGTACGTATGAGCTGTGGGTACACAGAGACAGGACTCAATAAGTGTAAAGGGACCACGATTTTTCAACACCTTCCCCCTAGCTATCTTAAAGAAGGAGCTCAATAGATTCCTCAAAATAGTTCCTGATCACCTAGGGTGTGGTGGATACCTTGGACTTCGGGCGGCGGACACCAACAGCTTGATCAATCGATCAGGCTAGCGACCGGCCCACAGTGGGTGATGACCCTGGAAGAGACTTAAGGTAACCACCATACTCATGGCTCAGACATGGGCTCGACGTCTCGCTTGTTCGGATACAGGCTCTTCCTTGCATAACTGGCATCTGTAGGCTTATAAAAAAAAACAAAGAAACTGAATGAAAAAAAATATCTATGAATTATTTGCAGCTAACGGCATATATTCTTCATTTAGCTATGTTTTATCAACTGTGGATAAATTTAATTAATATAAATATGTATTCCTTAAACAGAATCAAAATAATCAACCAGAAAAAAATAATCACAAGGAAGCTAAAGTTTTAGTAACAGTTGACTTCCTGATGCATCGATGAGATTAAGTGGTGGGAATTACTTTTCCTAATAACCCCGCTACAGAAAGTAATGACAGTCATACTACCTGGTAAACATCACTGAATTCGAAAATGTTAATGTGAGACAATCGAATACAAAAACAATAACAATATTTCAAGTGATTCAACTAATTGTCTATTAACATTCAGGCAGTTATGAGGTACTTTTATCGCAACTCCCATACTTTTAAGACACATTGCATTTAAGGAACATTTATAAACAAATAAGAGTGTCCCAGACGCTGCCCCATACTATCTTTCCTACACACAGGGGGTGTGTGTCTCTCTCAGTGTATATTTGCTGTAAATTTACTTTAGACCCGATTTTAGGGATTAAACTATTCTTGAGTTATGATTGATATCCAGCTTACCCAAAGACTGGTGCAAATGACCATTCTTAGTCGACGGACCTGAAACAGAACGAAGATAAAGAAGAAAATACGATACCAGGGAACAAAAAAGTTTTTCTAATTATTATGTACATGAGTATCTCCATTAATCCTCAAATGTGATGAAGTAGGTGACGTAGTCAGGTGACTTAGCTGTCATAACATATACAGTTTTGGCGTATGTCTGAACCTCGCAGATCAACCAGAAATAAGCAAAGACATTCCTTTACATATGTCATTCTCTGTCTTGTTAATATCCGTAGGTCTCGAGGAGACAGCAGCTCTCTATGATTCGCGAGGTTTGACAATTAGTGTGTTTATGGCCTGTCCTCGCCAGAATTATGAGTGATGTGACGAATTATCGTTTCATTTAACAAATGTATTGAACTGTACATAAGTGTCACTTCTGCAGTTTCTCGGTATCGTTATAAGTTTTGAAGAGAAATGCACAAGTTACAGAAGAAACTTTTATTTGGACAACGTTTCGCTCGCAATTTGACAAAAACTGTACATAGAAATGTTGTCCCGATCAAAGTGTGTTCGGCAACTTGTGCCGTTTCTGTACTCAGAAATAACTGGAGGGCTGGGAGAGAGAAGACGAGGAAAACCTACCAAGGCTGACAGTATCCACCAGTTTCAGTTTTGTATTGTTTTGTTTAGTATTTTTTTTATGTAATATGTACTTCTTTCTCGAATCAAGATATCTATACATTTACCTATCAATTTACTGGACTCCCGATTTTTTGAGTGAGCAAAGCTAATTTTGGTGTGGGTGTGTGTTGCATAATTTGTTACAGCAGGTAACAAGTAAGTTGCATTTTATTCAACCATTGGTAGGAGCCATCTTCCCGTGTTTATATAAAATATTTTTATTGTTCTTAACAACTAAAAACAGGGAATGTATGTAGTCTTCCCCTTAAGCTATCTTAAAATGTCATAAATTTAATTATTATTATATTTCTTCCTGTTCCTTCCCTGTTCCTTACGTAATTCAGAGTTCCTGTGGTGGAAGGGGTGAAGGAGAGGAGGAAGTCAATCAGTAAACTGTATCTCATAATATGTATTAAACACCGAACATTGCATATATCAACGATTAAGATTAAAAAAATGCAGAATAGTTAATGATTAAAAAATTAATAAGGCTATATATTGTTTAAATAAAAACCTGTTACTTAAATGTCTACCATTATGTATGCATACGTATACGTTGCTTTACGAATAAGTATGATTTATCCCAAGAGGCGAGGAACTTGTTTAGCCAGACGTGAGGATGTTAGAGAAGGGTCCAAGAGCTGAGCGTCAACACCTCCACCCAAACACACCCACATGAGTCCCTTCTCTGTTTTTGTTGAATCTTTCCCCTCCTTCCTTCCCTAAATTTATTGTTTCTTCTTCCCTTTGCGTTCATCTTTCTTTTACCTTCATCGTGCAAAATATAACGTAGCATTTTATATTTTTTAAGTGTTACCGAATTTTAATAAAAAAATACCGAGAAACCAAAAAAAAAAAAAAAAAAAAAGAGAAGATAAGTAATGCAGTTTATGTAAATATATTATTGTAGCATAAAGTGCACTGCTGGATATATTATTTAAATTTCTTAACCGAGTTAAGATCTCAGCCTCCCACCCCTCGTCCCACCTTCTTACACTGAAGTAACATTAATCACTTCACTCACCTGTGTGGGAGTGGGTAGTCGGCACCTCCACCCCTCGAGAGGGCACAGCCTGGGCACTGTATTGCATTGTATTTCATAAAGTGTTAAACCCGTGTGGGATCTTTCAGCACAAGGAGTGGCACAGGCTCAATGCGTTGCTCGCATTTTTTTTTTTTTTTTTTTGAGATGAGAGGAATATAATACTCGCCAGGTTGACGATTGTTGTGTTGTCAGGTTTAAAGGCAGTCGACTGCACGAAGGTAGCTAATATATATATATATATTATATTTATATATATATATATATATATATTATATATATATATATATATATATATATAATTATATTATTATATATATTTATATATATATATATATATATATATATTATATATATATATATATATATATATATATTATATATATATAATATAATATTATATATGTCGTGCCGAATAGGCAGAACTTGCGATCTTGGCTTAAACAGCAACGCTCATCTTGCCATATAGGACAAGTGAAAATTTGTGTATGCAATAATTTCGCCAAAATCATTCTGACCTAACGAAAAAAATACATTTCATTGTGTTTGTTTAGTATTAAATTACTGTAAACAAATCTAAAATATATTTAGTTGGGTTAGGCTAAATAAATTGTTCTTGTTATAATAAGGTTAGGTAAGTTTTCTAAGATTCTTTTGGTGCAAATTAAAAATTTTTACATTAAAATTAATGAAAAAAACTATATCTTTAAACGTTTATAAAAGAAAATTTCAGAAGGACTTAATTTTAAATGAGTTCTTGCTAAATGACCAGTTTTACATATTCGGCACGACATTTATTATATATATATATATAAAATATAATTATATATATATATATATATATATATATATATATTATATATATATATATATATAATATATATATATATATATATATTTATATATATATATATATATATATATATATATATATATATATATATATATATATAAATATGTATATATATATATATAACCAAACTGCGACAGGCCACCCACGAACATCGTCCCGCATCAAGAGACAACACAACATACGTGTCACCTTACCACTGAGCCAGCGGTCCTTCAAAGATCACGCATCCAGTCAAGCTACATGTTTTTCTCGTGATCCGAGGACATTCGTGGTAGGGGTATCTCTAGGATTAATTTCAGCCTTCTCCTGTTTGAATACCCCCTTCAACAAGCAGTCTACATAGCAATGAAATCACGAAGCATGT
>NC_069401.1:51753105-51755838 GCF_026875155.1 Cherax quadricarinatus | reverse complement strand
AAAAAAGAACTTTACTGTGAAAGAAGACTCAGGTGGCAACTTATATGTGTCTACTTGTTGTAAAGACCGGAGTTTGCAATTTACTGGGTTGCAAGTTTTCTGTTAGAAGTAGAAGAAACAACGTAATAAGAGGTAAAGGCGGTAGGGTAGAAATAATGGAGGCTAGGAGGTTAGGATCGAAGATTGGGGGGGGCGAATTAAGGATACAAAAATTAGCTAGACATGGTCGATTCGGACGGCCACTCACACACGCTGAAATTACTGTGTCTAATGGGTGTTCCGCCAGCACTCACCAAGCCTTACCTTTCAGGGGAAAACTGAAGGGGTAGAGAGGGGATGAAACCGGGAATGCAAACCCAGAGACCACGAACCCAGAGACGCTGACGCAGAAACTCGATTCGGGGATTCAAACCCGGGAAAGCGAACCTTGCGACGCAAACCTAGTGGAGCAAACGTAATGAATTAGGGGAACTCGACTCGCTCTGTCGGATAACTAACAGGTAGTTTAAGAAGAGCATGAGTAACTGGCAGATTACAATCTGCCAGTTGCTCATGCTAGGCGAGTTACACTCTAAATGAACTCTGATATAAACCAGTTGAGGGTTAACCAAATCTTCCAGTGGGCTACAGACAACCATATGATGTTCAGTGAGGAAAATTCAGTTACTACGTTACGGAAGAATGGAGGAAATATAAACGGCCACCTTCAAGGAAGGAAAAATTCTTGAGCTATAAATGTACCGAGAACCTTCACAGCTCGAATAAACTCAGTCAAGCACCTAAGTTACTGGGGAGCTTTTTGAAGTCCCTAGAACATAGGAGAAAAGATACTGTATTATCTATAAGTGGAAGCTATTACAGGGATTGATCCCAAGCCTGCACAACGAAATTAGTACGTATGAGCTGTGGGTACACAGAGACAGGACTCAATAAGTGTAAAGGGACCACGATTTTTCAACACCTTCCCCCTAGCTATCTTAAAAAAGGGAAAGCTCAATAGATTCCTCAAAATAGTTCCTGATCACCTAGGGTGTGGTGGATACCTTGGACTTCGGCGGGGGGACACCAACAGCTTGATCAATCGATCAGGCTAGCGACCGGCCCACAGTGGGTGATGACCCTGGAAGAGACTTAAGGTAACCACCATACTCATGGCTCAGACATGGGCTCGACGTCTCGCTTGTTCGGATACGGGCTCTTCCTTGCATAAACGGGCATCTGTAGGCTTATAAAAAAAAAAAAGAAACTGAATGAAAAAAAATATCTAGAATTATTTGCAGCTAACGGCATTTATTCTTCATTTAGCTATGTTTTATCAACTGTGGATAAATTTAATTAATATAAATATGTATTCCTTAAACAGAATCAAAATAATCAACCAGAAAAAAATAATCACAAGGGAAACTAAAGTTTTTAGTAACAGTTGACTTCCTGATGCATCGATGAGATTAAGTGGTGGGAATTACTTTTCCAAAAAACCCCGCTACAGAAAGTAATGACAGTCATACTACCTGGTAAACATCACTGAATTCGAAAATGTTAATGTGAGACAATCGAATACAAAAACAATAACAATATTTCAAGTGATTCAACTAATTGTCTATTAACATTCAGGCAGTTATGAGGTACTTTTATCGCAACTCCCATACTTTAAAGACACATTGCATTTTTAAGGGGAAAATTTATAAACAAATAAGATGTCCCAGACGCTGCCCCATACTATCTTCCTACACACAGGGGGTGTGGGGTCCTCTCAGTGTATATTTGCTGTAAATTTACTTTAGACCCGATTTTAGGGATTAAACTATTCTTGAGTTATGATTGATATCCAGCTTACCCAAAGACTGGTGCAAATGACCATTCTTAGTCGACGGACCTGAAACAGAACGAAGATAAAGAAAAAAATACGATCCAGGGAACAAAAAAGTTTTTCTAATTATTATGTACATGAGTATCTCCATTAATCCTCAAAGTGTGATGAAGTAGTGACGTAGTCAGGTGACTTAGCTGTCATAACATATACAGTTTTGGCGTATGTCTGAACCTCGCAGATCAACCAGAAATAAGCAAAGACATTCCCTTTTCATATGTCATTCTCTGTCTTGTTAATATCCGTAGGTCTCGAGGAGACCAGCACTCTCTATGATTCGCGAGGGTTTGGACAATTAGTGTGTTTATGGCCTGTCCTCGCCAGAATTATGAGTGATTGTGACGAAATTTTCGTTTCATTTAACAAATGTATTGAAGTTTCATAAGTGTCACTTTGCAGTTCTCGGTATCGTTATAAGTTTTGAAAAAAATGCAAAAAGTTACAGAAAAAACTTTTATTTGGACAAACGTTTCGCTCGCAATTGCAAAAACTGTACTAGAAATGTTGTCCCGATCAAAGTGTGTTCGGCAACTTGTGCCGTTTCTGTACTCAGAAATAACTGGAGGGCTGGGAGAGAGAAGACGAGGAAAACCTACCAAGGCTGACAGTATCCACCAGTTTCAGTTTTGTATTGTTTTGTTTAGTATTTTTTTTATGTAATATGTACTTTTTTCTCGAATCAAGATATTTATACATTTACCTATCAATTTACTGGACTCCCGATTTTTTGAGTGAGCAAAGCTAATTTTGGTGTGGGTGTGTGTTGCATAATTTGTTACAGAAGGTAACAAGTAAGTTGCATTTTATTCAACCATTGGTAGGAGCCATCTTCCCGTGTTTATATAAAATATTTTTATTGTTCT
>NC_069401.1:51745605-51750605 GCF_026875155.1 Cherax quadricarinatus | reverse complement strand
AACGTACCTCAGGGAAAACTCTAGGTTCTCCCCGGAGCTGTTTGAATATTTTCTTCTCCAACCACCCTCTATAATTTTAAGCTACATGTGAACTTTATTAATAAACAGAATACATTGATAGAAAATACAAACATGAATACATTGGTACAATATATCAAAGGTTATGAATCTCCTCCAGCTCCTCCGAAGCTGGACGCCAGCCCAGTATGCAACAAGCATTTCCCCTCCGGATGGCCACGCTGACGCGCTTGAACATGAAAGTGGCTGCCCTTGGGTCCCTGGTGGTGTCGATGAGTCTGGAACCCAGTTCTTTAAGGAAACGTGTGGCATGTTTTCCCATATGATCCCAAGGTTTCTGATCCCACTGGGACAAATTTATATTGTTGCCTTATGTCCCTGTACTTGCTGATCTTGTACTCCTCCCTGTGGCCAGCATCTCCTCCCTTTCGCCTGACACTGTGATGGATATAGGTATCCGCCAGTGTGGACACACAGATATATTCCCATGCTAAGAGCTTGCCATTCTTCCAAGGATTGATGGTGATCCCGTAAGGGGCGGTTTGCTGGGTTGTGTATATTGTTGGCTGCTAGTGATCGGGGCTCCCTCTCAGCTGGGCATCCAGCTGTAGCAATTGTTCTCTTTATGATGTCGTTGACCTCATTGTGTCTTGCATGCCAGCCTTGGTTTTGGAACAGTTAAGACCATGTAGACCATATTGGTCGGCTTGCGAATCGCCGCAAATACACGTATATTCCGTGTGAATTGGGGCAGCAAGGCACAGAGCCACTGCAATACGGAGGGTCTTAGGGTCGAGGCGCGTTCCCATTGCCGATATGGGAACTGTTAGAAGGAAGTCCCCAGAGTGAGGTGCGCTCACAGGTAGGAGACGGGCAATCTCCCTGTCTGATGTAGCAGCCCTGATCATATTGGCAAGCAATTTTTCAGCGATGGGGCCATCCCAGCTTGACTGTTTGTAAGCCATTGCTGCACTAAGGTTTGGTGCTGGAGCAGCAAGAATCTCCCATTCAGTGATGGTACTGTCATAGTTAGGGTTCTGTATTCCTGCTGAGTCACTGAGGTTGTTAGGAAGAAATCACGAAGCATGTGACTCACATCTAGCAGGGCTGGAAGCGGGATCTTTGAGAGACCGCTGGCTCAGTGGTAAGGTGACACGTATATGTATATATATATATATATATTATATATATATATATATATATATATATATATATATATATATATATATATATATATATATATATATATTTATATATATATATATGTATGTATATATATATATATATATATATATATATATATATATATATATATATATATATATATATATATATATATATATATATATATATATATATGTATACAAAACAACCACTCTGAAAGAATAGAGAAATTCCAAGCGCTTTCGTGACTACTCACATTATCAAGGAACTATCACATTATCAAGTTCCTTGATAATGTGAGTAGTCACGAAAGCGCTTGGAATTTCTCTATTCTTTCAGAGTGGTTGTTTTGCATATTCTGAAATCACCTGTTTACTGTGATATTATTGCATATATATATATATATATATATATATATATATATATATATATATATATATATATATATATATATATATATATATATATATTTATATATTATATATATATATATATATATATATTCCTGTAGCTGAACCGTTCTTCTTAGTGCACACACACCAAATAAGATATACTCATAAGCATGTATGTACAGAGTACCACACTGCTGTTGGTTAGTGAGGTTTAAAGCCTATCGGCTATACCTTTTCTCTACCAGACTAGAATATTTTAATCCCTAAGATAGGTATTAAAGCAAACTCTCAGCATATATATGCTGAAAAAAGTACGTCTCTCGGTGTATATATCATATTCTCCTATTCCACAGTACCAGTACACTACTAGTATAGCAATCGAAGGTTGCTATATTAAGTTTCCTCTATTTTAACCTTATTTATTGAAAAAACTTATTTCATATGCCACATATTACATGCTGTGTCTGCCTTTGCTGACTTTACTAGAATTTGTTTGAGACTGTCATCCATTGAGGACACTGCAAATCTCAAAGTGGATACAAACCAAGTCTTTAAAAGGACCACAGAAAACAAAATGGTATTCAGTGAGGACAAATTTCAATTACTCCGTTATGAAAAACATGAGGAAATAAAACCTTGGTCTGCCTATCAAACAAATTCTAACCACACACTGCAGCGAAAAACTAATGTGAAGGACCTGGGAGTAATAATGTCACAGAGCCTAACTTTAAGAGGTCACAATAGCTTCTCTATCACAGCTGCTAGCAAAATGGTAGCGTGGATAATGAGATCCTTCGAAGCAAGGGATGCCAAGCCAGTGATGGTGATTGTCTTTAAATCACTTCTTCTCTCTAGGCACGAATATTGTTCTACACTAACAGCCCCTTTCAAGGCAGGCGAAATTGCAGATCCGAAGAATATACAAAAACGTTCACTTCACGTATAAGTACAATCAAGCACCTCAATTATCGAGAACGTTTGAAGTCTCTTGACCTGTACGCAGGCGAGAAACATGAATCATAATTCACACATGGAAAATCCTAGAGGGACTGGTCCCTAAACTGCACACGAAAATCATTCTCTACGAAAGCAAAACACCCGGCAGGCGATGCAACATCCCCCTCAATGAGTACGTTATAAGATAACAAAATAAGTGTCTCCCAGCATACATAAGGGAGATTACCAATAAACCCCTAGCTGTCATCAGGAGGGAGCTGGACAGATACCTGAAGTCAGTACCTGACCAGGCAGGCTGTGATTTGCACGCTGGATCGCGTACGGCAGACAGTTACAGCCTTGTTTATCAGGCCAGGTCATGGACTGGACCGCGGGGGCGTTGACCCCCGAAATACCTTCCAAGTAGACTCCAGGTTGGTAAACATTATTTGGCAACGTACAAATCAGTTATAGATATTACTGAATAATTTAATTTTCTTAAATACACTTTTGAGACAGGGTAAACTAAAAGCATTTAAGTGATGGTATGGTTACTGTGATTCCTAGAGTTAATATATGTATAAATTACAAGAGAGAGAAAGAGAGAGAAAGAGAGAGAAAGAGAGAGAGAAGAGAGAGAGAGAGAGAGAGAGAGAGAGAGAGAGAAGAGAGAGAGAGAGAGAGAGAGAGAGAGAGAGAGAGAGAGAGAGAGAGAGAGAGAGAGAGAGAGAGAGGAGACAGACAGACAGACAGACAGACAGACAGACAGACAGACAGACAGAGACAAAGAGAGACAGAGAGAGACAGAGAGAGAGAGAGAGAGAGAGAGAGAGAGAGAGAGAGAGAGAGAGAGAGAGAGAGAGAGAGAGAGAGAGAGAGAGAGAGAGAGAGAGTGGAGGGGGAAGGAGGGAGAGTCTAAGAAATAATGTAGAAAATGTGAAAGAAGATAAAAGAAATAGGAAGTAATGCGCTGGAGAGACGGAGCAGCAAAGTCGCAATATTATTATTATTATATTTATACGAATCTGGAACACTTTCTCACCTTAAGGAGGAGGAGCCTGAAGAAGTCAGAGCCTGGAGGTGAAACGCGTGCCACAGCTGGACATTACAAAGAAATTAAGATTTCCTTCCCCACTCTTGGATAGTAATGACTTTTTTTGTGTGGACACAGACATGCCGAGATAACTTCGTTCATTGGCATTAGAACAGCTCTCGGGAACGATCTGTATCTAGAATCACCGCGTCGGCTGGATTAACACGATAAGTACTAACATAATAGAGAGAGGCTAAGATTGTGCTCAACACGATGAGATGAGGCTGCATTCTATTGTTGAACTCTAAAGGAGGACTCAAGCTTTTGTTTTTTTTCCTCTTGCGTGTGAACATGTAAAAATTTTTCCTTTACTCAAACATTTGTGAAGACATTGCACGCTTAGCATGTTAGCATGTTTATTCCTGTCTTTATATGCTCACAGCGTCTACCGTGATCTACGTTATTTATCAGGCAGGTGAAGACAAGTTGAGCAAAATACCGACAGGATGGAAGATGTTCAAATAACCTTTATATTCATGGGCTAACTTAGAATAATGTTTTCAGCCTTCATTTCAGAGCTGATATGTCTCTATTAATTTTTTGTTGTGCCTTAACGTAAAATATATCTGCGATGCATAATTGCTTCGCTAGGAGGCCGTCAACTTAGCAAGCGTCTGGCAGGGCCTGGACAACCTTCGCAGGTGGTGAGGACGGTCACTGAACAATTATTATGGGTGTTGAGGCCGGGCCCTGAGCAACCTTCATGGGTGGTGAGGCTGAGCCCTGAACAACCACGTGAGGTGAGACCGGGTCTGGACATTTCTGGAACTACACTATTCATCACGAGGCAACCGCCCCGACAGGTGCCTCTTTAGGTCGTGCCCTGACGCATTCACCTCACCACCAAATGATAGTTTCTCCCTCCCCCCTCCCCCTCCCCCCTCCCCCCACACACAAGACGTTGCCTGTGGGCTAGTGTTGGCGAAGGTGGTGCTTAGTGCCTCCCTGGAGACCCGGCTGACGTAGATCATTGCCCCTCAATGAAAATCATCTACCTCGACTTCCAAACCAGTTGCGACTTGATAATGGTACATAAGGGACCGAAACGTCGTTCTCTGAATTTGGGGATGATTAAGCATGGATTTCAATCTGGGAATATTAAAAAAATCATAAATACTGAAAAGCTTTAGTGTTTAAAGTCACTGGTCAAAATAATGATGAGAAAATTGGCCGTTAATTAAAAAAAAATTACATCCGAGGACTAAAAAGCCCCCAGATGTAAGCAAGTAGCCTCACTCCACTGAGTCTGCCCAACAGGAGTTGGGGGATTGTTCCATCCACGGTAATGGGATTAATATTTATCACGGTTAGAACTGATCGAAAATTGAGACCTTAGAAAGCTACAATGGGACTCACAGCAAAACACCCAGGTTGGGTATATTTAGATTTAGAAGGGA
>NC_069401.1:51720605-51740605 GCF_026875155.1 Cherax quadricarinatus | reverse complement strand
CTTAATGCCTCAAATGACGTAGTGGAAGTTTTAGCAGTAAAGGTCGAGAACCAAAACCTAGTCATTGTGGTAGTCTACAAGCCTCCGGATGCAACATCCCAGCAATTCCAGGAACAGCTGTTAAAAATTGACCACTGTCTGGAAAATCTTCCAGCTCCTGCACCCAACATCTTGCTCCTGGGGGATTTCAACTTAAGGCACCTAAAATGGAGGAATATAGCAAATAATATTGTTGCAGTAATAACACCAGGAGGCAGCTCTGATGAAAACTCACACTCACACGAGCTTTTAAATCTCTGCACAAAATTCAATTTAAACCAGCAAATAATAGAGCCTACTAGACTGGAGAATACACTAGACCTCATCTTCACTAACAATGATGATCTGATAAGAAATGTCACCATATCAAAAACAATATACTCAGATCACAACATAATTGAGGTTCAGACATGTATGCGTGGAGCCTCAGACCGACAAAATGAGACTAGTCACGAGGGAGCATTCACCAAATTCAACTTCAATAACAAAAACATAAAGTGGGACCAAGTAAACCAAGCCCTAACCGATATAAGCTGGGAAGATATACTAAGCAACACAGACCCAAACTTATGCCTAGAACAGATTAACTCGGTGGCACTCGATGTATGCACAAGGCTTATTCCTCTAAGAAAAAGGAGGAGTAGATGTAAAATAGAAAGAGACAGGCGCTCCCTTTACAGGCGACGGAAAAGAATAACAGAGCGGCTAAAAGAGGTCAATATATCAGAAATGCGCAGGGAGACACTGGTCAGAGAAATAGCAAGCATCGAACTTAAGCTAAAAGAATCCTTTAGGAGTCAGGAATCGCGGGAAGAACTAAAAGCCATAAATGAAATCGAAAGAAACCCAAAGTATTTCTTCTCCTATGCCAAATCAAAATCGAGAACAACGTCCAGTAATTGGGCCCCTACTTAAACAAGATGGTCCTAACACAGATGACAGCAAGGAAATGAGTGAGCTACTCAAGTCCCAATATGACTCAGTTTTTAGCAAGCCGCTAACCAGACTGAGAGTCGAAGATCAAAATGAATTTTTTTTTTGAGAGAGCCACAAAATTTGATTAACACAAGCCTATCCGATGTTATCCTGACGCCAAATGACTTCGAACAGGCGATAAATGACATGCCCATGCACTCTGCCCCCGGGCCAGACTCATGGAACTCTGTGTTCATCAAGAACTGCAAGAAGCCCCTATCACGAGCCTTTTCCATCCTATGGAGAGGGAGCATGGACACGGGGGTCGTCCCTCAGTTACTAAAAACAACAGACATAGCCCCACTCCACAAAGGGGGCAGTAAAGCAACAGCAAAGAACTACAGACCAATAGCACTAACATCCCCTATCATAAAAATCTTTGAAAGGGTCCTAAGAAGCAAGATCACCACCATCTAGAAACCCATCAGTTACACAACCCAGGGCAACATGGGTTTAGAACAGGTCGCTCCTGTCTGTCTCAACTACTGGATCACTACGACAAGGTCCTAAATGCACTAGAAGACAAAAAGAATGCAGATGTAATATATACAGACTTTGCAAAAGCCTTCGACAAGTGTGACCATGGCGTAATAGCGCACAAAATGCGCGCTAAAGGAATAACAGGAAAAGTTGGTCGATGGATCTATAATTTCCTCACTAACAGAACACAGAGAGTAGTCGTCAACAGAGTAAAGTCCGAGGCAGCTACGGTGAAAAGCTTTGTTCCACAAGGCACAGTACTAGCTCCCATCTTGTTCCTCATCCTCATATCCGACATAGACAAGGATGTCAGCCACAGCACCGTGTCTTCCTTTGCAGATGACACCCGAATCTGCATGACAGTGTCTTCCATTGCAGACACTGCAAGGCTCCAGGCGGACATCAACCAAATCTTTCAGTGGGCTGCAGAAAACAATATGAAGTTCAACGATGAGAAATTTCAATTACTCAGATATGGTAAACATGAGGAAATTAAATCTTCATCAGAGTACAAAACAAATTCTGGCCACAAAATAGAGCGAAACACCAACGTCAAAGACCTGGGAGTGATTATGTCGGAGGATCTCACCTTCAAGGACCATAACATTGTATCAATCGCATCTGCTAGAAAAATGACAGGATGGATAATGAGAACCTTCAAAACTAGGGAGGCCAAGCCCATGATGACACTCTTCAGGTCACTTGTTCTATCTAGGCTGGAATATTGCTGCACTCTAACAGCACCTTTCAAGGCAGGTGAAATTGCCGACCTAGAAAATGTACAGAGAACTTTCACGGCGCGCATAACGGAGATAAAACACCTCAATTACTGGGAGCGCTTGAGGTTTCTAAACTGTATTCCCTGGAACGCAGGAGGGAGAGATACATGATTATAATACACCTGGAAAATCCTAGAGGGACTAGTACCGAACTTGCACACGAAAATCACTCACTACGAAAGCAAAAGACTTGGCAGACGATGCACCATCCCCCCAATGAAAAGCAGGGGTGTCACTAGCACGTTAAGAGACCATACAATAAGTGTCAGGGGACCGAGACTGTTCAACTGCCTCCCAGCACACATAAGGGGGATTACCAACAGACCCCTGGCAGTCTTCAAGCTGGCACTGGACAAGCACCTAAAGGCAGTTTCCTGATCAGCCGGGCTGTGGCTCGTACGTTGGTTTGCGTGCAGCCAGCAGCAACAGCCTGGTTGATCAGGCGCTGATCCACCAGGAGGCCTGGTCACAGACCGGGCCGCGGGGGCGTTGACCCCCGAAACTCTCTCCAGGTAAACTCCATTAATAATAATTACAAGGATTTATCAGCTTAGGTCAGGCTTTAGGGGATTATACGCTGCCACCAGTCAATAGAACCAAGGTACATGTACAAAGAGCTTTGTGAGCCTAGAGTCTATTTACATTAAAAGTGCATGTAGCACTCTCCGCAATGACCTCCTCTCATCTTCACTCAATCGACACTGTAAAAGACCAGGAGGAGCGACCACTCGCAAGCCTTGACACGCGCTGCCACTGTGCTCACATGTAAGTACTCACCTATTTGCGGTTGAAGAGGCCGAGTCTCAGCTCTTGGCCCTGCCTCTTCGCTGCTAGGCTGGTATCGGGTTTTCTGTCTCCTAGCAGCGTGAACCCTTTCATACTTATTCTTAAAACTATGCATGGATACTGCCTCTACCACTTCGCTGTCTAGGTCATTCTACGTCCTGACCACTCATAGGATAAAGAAGTATTTCCTCACATTCCCGCAACTCTAAAGTTTCTGTTTTTTAACTTCTAGCTGTGCTCCCGTGTACCTGATTCTCGCCTCTCGAATAGACTAAAACAATGTGTGTGACAGCTACAGTCTGCATCAAAGGAAAAGTGGGTTGGAAGACCTCACTTCAAATTATCGTTGTTATAAGGAAGGTAGCGCTAAACCCGTAGGGGTCGCACAATACCTGGAGAATGGGAGGTAATCAGATTTGATTCATGAAGGGCAAGGTAGCTCTGATTCCTTGACTCAAGATCTCCTCGCTAGCAATCAAGACAATTTTAAAAGGGGCCTTGTATAACGACGATGTTCCTGGGGTTCCTTCTTAATTTGATAAATTTCTACTCAGAGTGAAACGTTGCCTCAATAAAAGCTTGTTCCTTTACATGTATTTTTCTTCAGTATTGTATGCAGTGTCACATTTGTATACAGTAACAAATGTTAGACTATTATCTACGGCAGCTATAACACAATAGTTGAATAAAGAAAAGAAGCATTTAATATATACCTCAGTATATATTGATGTTCAGAACGTATTCACAGCTACATTTCTAGGGCTACGTTTATATAACGTAATAAGCTATAACAAGAAACTTAGGCTTAATTTCCAGGTGAAGCGTTTAGAAAAAATCTCCTTACAGCAGCTGCACTTGTTTATCCAGAGCAGCTGACATGCTAAAAATGACATGCTAAAGGAAAAATATATAGACGGATATGATCCAATTTCATAAATCTTGCAGCCTGAATGCCAAAACTGAAGACATTTGATTGTGGATTCGTATCAGTTTTTGGTACAACGTACCTTTGTGAACAAATATTTCCAGAAATGAAGTATGTTATGTCTAAATATCGCACAAATTTATCTGCTAAGCATTTGAAATCCATTCTGATAATTGGCTCCTCAAACCTGAAACCTCAATTCAGCAATATTTTGAAAATTAAAAACCAGTTCCACCATCCTTGTGCCAGCTTTACTTATCTGCAGTTCAGTAATAAACTATACTATATGTTTGACATTATAAGCCATTATATAACATTTCTCAGTGTAAGCAGGGTATCGTTTCTTCATAATTGTTACAGTTCTCTTTTGTACTGAATCATATCCTGCTGATTACAAAAAGAATTCAAATAAAACTCACTGATTCATTTAAATTTTATTCATTCATTGATATTTATTTGTAAGACTGGTTTTTTCTCTTTGGCCTGGGAAAATGTGTAAAATATACGATTTGGCATTCGTAGTGAAAAGTTTAGAGGCCTACATTACACTAATATACTACTGATTTTGTTCTGTGAAGACGAGGCCTCCTCGTGAAACATGAACGTTTTGGAAGATCGGTAAGTGCTATTAGGTAGCATGTCTGTCTTGCTATTAGTTGATTATCCACACGGGTTTAGTGCGTTATATAATAATAACAAAATAATAATAATATTAATAATAATAATAATAATAATAATAATAATAAATTATTATAATAATTTTAATAATAATAATAATAATAATTAATTATTATTATTATTATTATTATTATTATTATTATTATTATTATTATTATTATAATAATTAGATGTTAAAATGTTAAGTACGTTAGAAATGCTTATGTTAATAATTTCAGTCCATGAACAAAGGATATTACAAATAAAAGTTTCAGTGGCTAACAATATAAAGTTTATACACTTGAAGCCAAAAACATTTTTCACAATAGAAATCTTCCGTACGAAGGAAAAGACACAAATTACAAAAGAAACTTTCCCTCTGGGTACAGCTTTTTCACGGAGAGAAAAGTTGTCCCATTGAAACCTTGTTCTGTAGCTTGTGTCTTGGTGTTCACACTAGATTACAATACGTTATTATACTCAGAAATCCGCAGCTTCACTGGGTAGAAATCTCTCGGAACAGATCACGGAGTCGCTCGCTGTTCGGTGTGAAGCGTTCCTGGAGGTTTCCTGTCTATTCCTCGCCATTGTCAGGCGAGGTAAGCCTCGCACGCTATGTCTTCACGACATGTAAGGCAGCCGCGCACCTTACCCGGAAGGAAAAATCGATTATTGAAAAATCCAGCGACCCATTTACCGAGACTCAATTACAGAGATAGGCTGGGGCGAGAGTGAGAGTGAGAGTGAGAGAGAGAGAGAGAGAGAGAGAGAGAGAGAGAGAGAGAGAGAGAGAGAGGAGAGAGAGAAGAGGGAGAGAGAGAGAGAGAGAGAGAGAGAGAGAGAGAGAGAGAGAGAGAGAGAGAGAGAGAGAGAGAGAGAGAGGAGAGAGAGAGAGAGAGAGAGAGAGAGAGAGAGAGAGAGAGGAGAGAGAGAGAGAGAGAGAGAGAGAGAGAGAGAGAGAGAGAGAGAGAGAGAGGAAGTGATAGGCCTAAACAGAAAGAAAGAAAGAGTTGTTTCTAAATATAGTGTGAAAAAAATCGTGTAGGGAGAAAACATATATTATTCTTCCCTTCCCATTCACCAGAGACCTCCTGACTGCCCATTGATCATCCAAAACACACACACAAAAAAAGAATCACCTGGGGAATTTTGTCCGACGCTGTTTATTTCAACAATAACAGAGAAAAAATCATTACACTGATTCCTTTTTTCACCCAGATTTCCAGTAATGACAACTTTCTCTTCATATTACCTATATCTTTAGTAAAGGTACATCTACAACAGCTCTTTTTGGGGAATATTTTAAGACTTACAAAGAAATGCCAAAGAAGACAGCGGAGAAACATCAACATAATACAGTCTTTCCAGGTCGCATTGATCTGGTAAGGATTCTCTTGTACTCGTCCATATTAATTTGGGCTCCTGGAAGAAAGGAAGTGTTGACAATGCCGTGTGTCGCTTGGGACGAACTTGGATTTTACACTCTCATAAAATATGATGGATTTACGAATGGCTCTTTAAAGAAACATATTTAGGAAGCGTGTGGGTGTTGGAGTACATTTAAGGTATAAGAGGTTAAGGTGGGTGTGGTTGGTGTAAGGCACGTATGTGTCTTGAAGAGTATGGATATATGGAAGGGTATGGATATGCAAAGCATGCGTGGTAGGTATAGCGCAATGTGCATGAAAGAGTGTAATAAAGTGTCCAGCGATGGATGGATCTAGACTTTTAACAACAGCTGGATAACGAACGTAAATTAATAAAAATATGGTAACGAAAGAGCATGAAGAAACGGGATGCCAATATAAATATGTGTTGAACCACTTCTGGAGCTATCTCACATAAGAAATATTTTATACAGTCTATAGGGAAGCCGGTAAGGTCGTCGACTTCAAAATACAAGTTTGGGTTACCAATATTCTTTGCACAATTTGGAACCATTTACTGGCCCTTGTCTATTCTATAATTTGTTTATTTTCCATCGTTATCACTCCTCTATATTGTAAAACAGATTCATAACTGTCACAAACACACATATAAGAACGCTATTCAGTTTTCTGCGAGTAATGGAAAAAAATAGAATTTTGATCCTTTTACCAAATACGACAAAGCACCTAAATTACCCTTGATTTGTATTCCCTGGAGCGCAGGCGAGAACCATACATAAAATCGTAGAGGAATTAGTACCAAACTTGCACACGAAAATCACTCCCTACGAAAGCAAAAGATATCGGCAGGAGATGCAACATTCCCCAATGAAAAGTAGGGGCGACAAGAGTACGCTAAAAATACAACATAGTAAGTATCGTGGGCCCAAGACTGTTCAGCAGCCTCCCAGCATACATAAGTGGGGTTACCAATAGACCCCTGCCTGGTTGATCAGACCCTGATCCACCACGAGGCTTGGTCATAGACCGGGCCGCGGGGGCGTTGACCCCTGAAACCCTCTCTAGGTATATTCCACGTAAGTTCCTTTGGGCTTTCCTTATAAAGACATTTCTTTATCACCCAGACGGTGTGAGATACTATATAATATAATCTGAATAACCTCAGCATTTATATTTTTATAATAATTTTGGGCTGAGAAAAATCTTGCTTTACATAAAAAAAATAAGTTAAGGTTGTCTGAAAATAAGAAAGAAGAATAATGACTTTATGAGTAAAGACTAATTATGAATTATTATATATATTTATGAAAAGACTTTCCTTGTCTAGTTAATTTTTTTTTGAGGGGGGAGGGGGAAGGGAGGGAGGTTGTTAATGTTATTTTCAGGTAGCTTGACTTTGCAATTTTTTCCTCATCTCTTCCACTTCATACAAAGATAAAAAAAAAAAAATACTAGCATTACCTCTCAAATGAAGAGTTTACTGGGATGAGATTCTCCAGGAATATACACACTCATTGCTATTCAAGGAACGTGTCTTAATACCGGTGGAGGGATCTTAATCATAGAAACAGAATGTTAGGTAAGACACATATGCAACAGTTAGGTATCTTTATTTCGAAACGTTTCGCCTACACAGTAGGCTTCTTCAGTCGAGTACAGAAAAGTTGATAGAAGCAGAAGATACTTGAAGACGATGTAATCAGTCCATCACCCTTAAAGTTTTGAGGTGGTCAGTCCCTCAGTCTGGAGAAGAGCATTGTTCCATGGTATGAAACAATATGGAGATGAAGTGACAGGATGGAGCCTTACATAGCGCCAAGAGGTGAGGTACTAGGAGGTGATGGACTGATTACATCGTCTTCAAGCATCTTCTGCTTCTATCAACTTTTTTGTACTCGACTGAAGAAGCCTACTGTGTAGGCGAAACGTTTCGAAATAAAGATACCTAACTGTTGCATATGTGTCTTACCTAACAACCTGTCGGTATTTTATACCATTTTAATGTTCAATTCCATAGAAACAGAAGCTAACTTTCTCTTCCTCTGATCATCTCCTGTTATCAAGACTGTATGTATGGCCCCTTACAGATTTAATATGCACGATGATTAAAATAATGCTAATAATAATAATAATAATTAATAATTAATAATAATAATAATAATAATAATAATAATAATAATAATAATAATAATAATAATAATAATAATAATAATAATCTTACATTATCAGTGGCATTGAAGGTGCCAGAGGGAGTGCCACTCTTGCGAGCTGAGGGTACTTAGGGGATGGGATGGGAAGGATGATAGTGTGACCTATCAAGTAAAAAGAAGAGTGATCATTCCTTTCCCCGTCCCAGCCTCAGTAACCGGCCGGAGGGAGAGGGAGTCGCGGTTGGTCTTCCATACAGATAATTGATTTCTTATTAGAGTGGTCAAGTCAGTCGGGTCTACACCTCCCAGTGATTACCTTCTGCTTCTCCTCCTCCTCCTCCTCCTCCTGCATCTCCTCCTCCTGCTCCTCTTCTTCCTGCTCCTCCTGCTCCTCCTCCTCCCCCTTCTCCTCGTTTTCCTCCTAATCCTCCTGTTCTACAAGTGTTATGGATCTCATCACACATTGAATTACTCCATGATGAAGTTGGTATGTTAGCCAAGAAAAGTACCCTGAAGGATAATGAAGAGTATAACTTCGGTGTACCCGAGTCTAGCATTTGGAATAATATTAGGAGAGAAGTAAATAATGAAACTGAATGTCATAGGAATGCAATTAGAAGCCTGAATAGATCTATAACCCACTATGATAACATGAACAGATTGACTGATGTTGTAGTGGCCAGGCTTAGACTTGGTTACAAGTACTTCTGGCAGTTTGGGAGACACACAGATGATGATCAAACCAAATGTAAAGTATGTGACCAGCTCTGTGGTCACTATTTTGAACACTATGTGCTTGTCTACTTATTGAGCAATATTGAGACAGATAGTATAATAACCTATGTGACATGTTAAGATATCTTATTAATGAAGATAATATAAACGATATATAAAGCAAATTTTCTAAATTTCCCTGTAACAGACATGTGAACTATAGACATAATTCCAGATGTACTCCCGTTAACCCTTTTGGGGCCTAGTTCCTAGGTCTTTTGTGTATCCATATGCTCTTGCGCTACTATCCACAGGATGGATGTGGGGTACACAATAAACTTGCCACTTCGGTGGCAAAATTTAATCTCTTCTTGAACCTCCTGTTCCTCCTCCTCCTCTTCCTCCTCTTCCTCCTATTTTTCTTCCTCCGCCACAGCATCCTACTCCATCATCTCCTCCTGCTCCTTTTCCTCCTTCCCACCACCTCCTCCTTCACCACCATCTCCTCTTCCTATTCCTCCTCCTCTTCCTCCTATTTCTCCTCCTCCACCACTGCCTCCTCCTGCTCCTTTTCTTTCTCCTTCTCCACCACCAAGTCCTCTTCCTCCTCCTCCTCCTCCACCTCCTCCTCTTCCTCCACCCCCTCCTCCTCCTCCTCCATCAGTCATCATCCATCCAAGAGTTATCATGGGTCTTCCCCTCCCATAAACAAATATTCGTCCTCTCTCACGGACCCACAAGGAAGTATTCATGCGAGAGGCAGGAGCACGGGCCAAATATTCATTTAACACGGAGAGCTGGTTGGGGACAATTGGAGAGAGAGAGAGAGAAAGACACTCCCATCTCCCAGTCACCCCCACCCACCCAAGACCCACAACCCCAAGCATTTCTCTTCCTTCCTCCCACCCCACCTCTCTTCCTTCCTCCCACCCCACCTCTCTTCCTTCCTCCCACCCCACCTCTCTTCCTTCCTCCCACCCCCACTCTCTTCCTTCCTCCCACCCCACCTCTCTTCCTTCCTCCCCCCCCACCTCTCTTCCTTCCTCCAACCCCACCTCTCTTCCTTCCTCCCACCCCACCTCACTTCCTTCCTCCCACCCCACCTCTCTTCCTTCCTCCCACCCCACCTCTCTTCCTTCCTCCCACCCCCACCTCTCTCCTCCTCCCTCCCCACCTCTCTTCCCTCCTCCTCCCTCCCCCACCTCTCTTCCTCCTCCCACCCCACCTCTCTTCTCCTCCCTCCCCACCTCTCTTCCTCCTCCCACCCCACCTCTCTTCCTCCTCCCTCCCACCTCTCTTCCTCCTCCCACCCCACCTCTCTTCCTTCCTCCCACCCCACCTCTCTTCCTCCTCCCACCCCCACCTCTCTTCCTCCTCCCTCCCCACCTCTCTTCCTTCCTCCCACCCCACTCTCTTCCTTCTCCACACCCACTCTCTTCCTTCCTCCCACCCCACTCTCTTCCTTCCTCCCACCCCACCTCTCTTCCTCCTCCCTCCCCACCTCTCTTCCTCCTCCCACCCACCTCTCTTCCTCCTCCCACCCCACTCTTCTTCCTTCCTCCCACCCCACCTCTCTTCCTCCTCCCACCCCACCTCTCTTCCTTCCTCCCCCCCACCTCTCTTCTCTCCTCCCACCCCACTCTCTTCCTTCCTCCCACCCCACCTCTCTTCCTTCCTCCCACCCCACCTTCTTCCTTCCCCCCTCCCACCTCTCTTCCTCCTCCCACCCCACTCTCTTCCTTCCTCCTCCCCACCTCTCTTCCTTCCTCCCACCCCACCTCTCTTCCTTCCTCCCACCCCACCTCTCTTCCTTCCTCCCACCCCACCATCTCTTCCTTCCTCCCACCCCACCTCTCTTCCTTCCTCCCACCCACCCCATCCTCTCTTCCTCCTCCCACCCACCTCTCTTCCTTCCTTCCACCCCACCTCTCTTCCTTCCTCCCACCCCACCTCTCTTCCTCCTCCAAACAACAAGTCAATAAAAACTATAGAAGTTTTCCCAATAGATAAAAAGTGAACAAATATGCGAAGATAACCTACAAGTTAGTATCAGTGTTCTGCATATTATGTCAGACAACAGAAAAAAATAATCTTGAGAAGAGTAATGAAGCTCCTGAAGAGAAGTGATTTACAGAGAAACAACCAGTAAGGACTTAGAGATGATAAATACTGCCTCACAAACCTGCTGGAAATGTGCGAGAGGTTACCAGAGGTGAGGCTGGTGAGAAGGAAACGGGTTGACTGTCTATTCTTGGACTGCAAGAAGGCATTCAACACGGCCGGTTAAGAGGCTGCAATCACAAATAGGTGAGTTCACACGTCTCTTACTCCGCCTCCTCTCCCTCTTCCCTGTACCCATTCCCGACCAATATCACGTCTTTCCTGTCTTCCCTTCCTCAAGCTCTCCTTCATTCCAGTTTCCAGCTACCAAACATTCTCCTTCCGTCCTTCATTTCCTCCATTTTTCCTTATCTTTACTCCAATCCCTCCCTTTCCTTCCCACATTTCGCTACAGCTCTCCCTCCTTCCTTTCTTCCCCTCTCCTTTTCTCATTCCTCCTCCATTCGCTAAATTCCCACCGTTTCTGCCTCCTTTATTCCAATGTTTCCCAACCAGTGTGTTGCTGACAACCAAGGTACTGTCAGTATTTACCAGGGGTGCGATGTCTACCGGGAGTTGCACTGGATGTCTGCTAGGGATGCCGTGGATGTCTGCCAGGAGTGCAGTGGATGTCTCCAAAGGGTGTCGTGGATGTCTCCCAGGGGTGCCGTGGATATCTGCCAGGGGTCCAGTGGATGTCTCCCAGGGGTGTCGTGGATGTCTGCCGGGGTGCCGTGGATGTCTGCCAGGGGTGTCGTGGATGTCTCCCAGGAGTGTCATGGATGTCTGCCGGGGGTGCAGTGGATGTCTGGCAGGAGTATTGTGGGTGTCTGCCAGGGGTGCCGTGGATGCCTTGCAGGGGTGTCGTGGATGTTCGCCAGGGGTGCCGTGAATGTCTGCCAGGGGTGTCGTGGATGTCTCTCAGGGGTGTCGTGGATGTTTGCCAGGGATCTCGTGGATGTCTGCCAGGGGTGCAGTGAATGTCTGCCAGGGGTGTAGTAACTATAAGTCAGTATCTAACAGGACAGTGGGTACCAAAGATATTTTTCCGAGGTGCCGCAGATATTTGTCAGTACCAGAATAATGCTATTCGATAGTAACAATAAAGTATGAGGAAATACTTAGTATTTATTAGGAAACGTTTCGATCCTGGGACCTTCTTCACTCCTAAGATACAAATCCCAGGACAGAAACGTACCTTAATGATAGTTTTGGATGTCTGGCTCGTGTACCATTTCCTCAGCATATTGATATCACACATGGCTATATCACACACGGTGCAAACGATAATTTGCAATGTATCAGTCATCAGTCATCACTTTATCTGCTATACAGGAATTCACAAGACACATAAACACTACACACAGCTAAGAATTAAGTGCTGGGATTTATGAAATTATTTGTGGAGGTTTTGATACCATATATATTAGATAGGTTGCCAGAAATACTTCAACCCACATAAGCGGGCACAAATGTTTTTCCAGACAACGTAGTTTATATAATGCAATTGTGTTGAACGCGTAACCTTCCTAACCACTTTAAGAAATGAACAGAAGCCAAACTAGTCATTAAATACGACGACACATTCACAAGAACGTTTTAGGAGGTGTGTACCCTTCCACCAAGATAGACTGGTGTTCAACCTAGGTAAGCCTAGTTGTTTACCATGGCGTTATCGTTGTGACCAACTGTCAAATGGAATCTTTTTTATGCTACTTCTGTTCCTCATCATCCCACTTGATTCATCCTTCTCCAGCCTTTTCTTGTCACTGGTTAAACCCCAGGTTTAGCCAGTGACAGGCAAAAGCTTTCTGTCCAAGTGTAAAGCTGTTTTTAATTAAGGTACTTCAATCTGCACGTTGTCTTTTTTTTACATAAACTCTGTCGGAGTTCTTACTTCATTTATTATCATTTACCTAAGTGAAAACTTTGTAAATTTACGTTTATTAATGGTATTTAGGCTTAGAAACAAAATTTCTCTTTAGTAACTGCATCCTGGTGACCGACAAAAATAGCTGTTCTGTGAACTGAATGATAATTGATGCAGGACTACCCTTTCTACAGTTCTCCCTCCCTTCAGCCTCTCTCTCTCTCTCTCTCTCTCTATCTATCTCTCTCCCCCTCCCTCTCCCCTTTCCTTCATCTTCTTCCCTCAATTCTAGACATCGTTGAAAAGTACAAATTTCATGTTGGCTCCTGTCTCCATTCCTTAACAATACCCTACCAAGGATTGATGGGAGGAGCGTTAGTAACTGGTACAAGATCTGATAGTAGATTTGTAGTGAACTTGTGATAGTTGTGGTGAGAGAGAGTTGTGGTGAGGGAGGGTCGTAGTGATGGAGGCTTGTGAACCCAACATTATTATCACCGTGGGCTGTACTAAACACTAGGTTATTATCACCGTGGGTTGAGAACATAATTATGGTCCTTTATGTCAAATAAATTATGGTTACAATAATAATTAAGATAGTGCTAGATAAGGTCAAATTGGTGTCTTCAAAGAAAGTTAATAAATTAATTTGACGAAAGAAAACAAATAAAGATAATACTGAATTTAAAACTACTTCTGGATCAATATACCAAACAGAGGTACGTATCTCTCACTATTTATATATGTATATATATGTATATATATATATATATATATATATATAAAATATATATATATACTATATATATATATATATATGTATATATATATATATATATATATATATATATATATATATATATATATATATATTATGTATATATATATATATATATATATATATATAAAATATATATATATATATATATATATATATATATATACATTATATATATATATATATATATTATATATATATATATATATATATATATATATATATATATATATGTATTTATTATTTTTTTATCACACTGGCCGATTCCCACCAAGGCAGGGTGGCCCGAAAAAGAAAAACTTTCACCATCATTCACTCCATCACTGTCTTGCCAGAAGGGTGCTTTACACTACAGTTTTTAAACTGCAACATTAACACCCCTCCTTCAGAGTGCAGGCACTGTACTTCCCATCTCCAGGACTCAAGTCCGGCCGGCCGGTTTCCTGAAACCCCTTCATAAATGTTACTTTGTTCACACTCCAACAGCACGTCAAGTATTAAAAACCATTTGTCTCCATTCATCCTATCAAACACGCTCACGCATGCCTGTGGAAGTCCAAGCCCCTCGCACACAAAACCTCCTTTACCCCCTCCCTCCAACCTTTCCTTTGGCCGACCCCTACCCCGCCTTCCTTCCACTACAGACTGATACACTCTTGAAGTCACTCTGTTTCGCTCCATTCTCTCTACATGTCCGAACCACCTCAACAACCCTTACTCAGCCCTCTGAACAACAGTTTTGGTAATCCCGCACCTCCTCCTAACTTCCAAACTACGAATTCTCTGCATTATATTCACACTACACATTGCCCTCAGACATGACATCTCCACTGCCTCCAGCCTTCTCCTTGCTGCAACATTCATCACCCATGCTTCACACCCATATAAGAGCGTTGGTAAAACTATACTCTCATACATTCCCCTCTTTGCCTCCAAGGACAAAGTTCTTCGTCTCCACAGACTCCTAAGAGCAACACTCACCCTTTTCCCCTCATCAATTCTATGATTCACCTCATCTTTCATAGACCCATCCGCTGACACGTCCACTCCCAAATATCTGAATACATTCACCTCTCCATACTCTCTCCTCCAATCTGATATCCAATCTTTCATCACCTGATCTTTTTGTTATCCTCATAACCTTACTCTTTCCTTTATTCACTTTTAATTTTCTTCTTTTGCACACCCTACCAAATTCATCCACCAATCTCTGCAACTTCTCTTCAGAATCTCCCAAGAGCACGGTGTCATCAGCAAAGAGCAACTGTGACAACTCCCACTTTATGTGTGATTCTTTATCTTTTAACTCCACGCCTCTTGACAAGACCCTCGCATTTACTTCTCTTACAATCCCATCTATAAATATATTAAACAACCACGGTGACATCACACATCCTTGTCTAAGGCCTACTGTTACTGGGAAATAATTTCTCTCTTTCCTACATACTCTAACTTGAACATCGCTATCCTCGTAAAAACTCTTCACTGCTTTCAGTAACCTACCTCCTACACCATACACCTGCAACATCTGCCACATTGCCCCCCTATCCACCCTGTCATACGCCTTTTCAAAATCCATAAATGCCACAAAGACCTCTTTAGCCTTATCTAAATACTGTTCACTTACGTTTCACTGTAAACACCTGGTCCACACACCCCCTACCTTTCCTAAAGCCTCCTTGTTCATCTGCTGTCCTATTCTCCTTCTTACTCTTAATTCTTTTCAATAATAACTTACCATACACTTTAGCAGGTACACTCAACAGACTATCCCCCTATAATTTTTGCATCTCTTTTGTCCCTTTGCCTTTATACAAAGGAACTATGCATTGCTCTCTGCCAATCCCTAGGTACCTTACCTTCTTCCATACATTTATTAAATAATTGCACCAACCACTCCAAAACTATATCCCCACATTCTTTTAACATTTCTAACTTTATCCCATCAATCCCGGCTGCCTTACCCCCTTTCATTTTACTTACTGCCTCACGAACTTCCCCCACACTCACAACTGGCTCTTCCTCACTCCTACAAGATGTTATTCCTCCTTGCCCTATACACGAAATCACAGCTTCCCTATCTTCATCAACATTTAACAATTCCTCAAAATATTCCCTCCATCTTCCCAATACCTCTAACTCTCCATTTAATAACTCTCTCTTCCTATTTTTAAGTGACAAATCCATTTGTTCTCTAGGCTTCCTTAACTTGTTAATCTCACTCCAAAATTTTTCTTATTTTCAACAAAATTTGTTGATAACATTTCACCCACTCCCCATTTGCTCTCTTTTTACATTGCTTCACCACTCCCTTAACCTCTCTATTTTTCTCCATATACTCTTCCCTCCTTGCATCACTTCTACTTTGTAAAAATTCTTATATGCTAACTTTTTCTCCCTTACTACTCTCTTTACATCATCATTCCACCAATCGCTCCTCTTCCCTCCCGCACCCACTTTCCTGTAACCACAAACTTCTGCTGAACACTCTAACAATTTTTAAGCCTACCCCATACCTCTTCGACCCATTGCCTATGCTCTCATTTGCCCATCTATCCTCCAATAGCTGTTTATATCTTACCCTAACTGCCTCCTCTTTTAGTTTATAAACCTTCACCTCTCTCTTCCCTGATGCTTCTATTTCCTTGTATCCCATCTACTTTTACTCTCAGTGTAGCTACAACTAGAAAGTGATCTGATATATCTGTGGCCCCTCTATAAACATGTACATCCTGAAGTCTACTCAACAGTCTTTTATCTACCATACATAATCCAACAAACTACTGTCATTTCGCCCTACATCATATCTTGTATACTTATTTATCCTCTTTTTCTTAAAACATGTATTACCTATAACTAAACCCCTCTTTATACAAAGTTCAATCAAAGGGCTCCCATTATCATTTACACCTGGCACCCCAAACATACCTACCACACCCTCTCTAAAAGTTTCTCCTACTTTAGCATTCAGGTCCCCTACCATAATTACTCTCTCACTTGGTTCAAAGGCTCCTATACATTCATTAACATCTCCCAAAATCTCTCTCTCTCCTCTACATTCTTCTTTTTCTCAGGTGCATACAGCTTATTATGACCCATTTTTCGCATCCAACCTTTACTTTAATCCATATTAATTCTTTAATTTACAAAATTATATTCTCTTTTCTCCTTCCATAACTGATCCTTCAACATTACTGCTACCCCCTTCCTTTGCTCTAACTCTCTCAGATATCCAGATTTTTAATCCCATTTATTTCTCCCCCACCGAAACTCCCCTACCCCCTTTAGCTTTGTTTCGCTTAGGGCCAGGACATCCAAATTCTTTTCATTCATAACATCGCAATCATCTGTTTCTTGTCATCCGCACTACATCCCCCGACATTCAAGCATCCCAGTTTTATAAAGTTTTTCTTCTTCTCTTTTTTAGTAAATGTTTTACAGGAGAAGGGGTTACTAGCCCATTGCTCCCGGGTTTTAGTCGCCTCTACACACGCATGGGTTCGGAGGAAAGATTCTTTCCCATTTCCCCAGGACAAAAGAAGAAATAAAGAAGAACAAGAGCTATTTAGAAAAAGGAGAAAAACCTAGATGTATGTATATATATATATATGCATGTGCGTGTCTGTGAAGTGTGACCAAAGTGTAAGTAGGAGTAGCAAGATATCCTGTTATTAGCGTGTTTATGAGACAGAAAAAGAAACCAGCCCAAACCTATATATATATATATATATAATATATATATATTTTATATATATATATATATATATATATTTTATATATATAATATATATATATATATATATATATATTTATATATACATATAATATATTTATAGGTAGATAGCGAGAAAATTTTGAAGAACTTTTAAATGTTGAGGAAGAAAGGGAGGTGGTAATTTCAAGCACTGGTCAGGGAGGTATACCATATTTTAGGAGTGAAGAAGAGCAGAATGTAAGTGTGGGGGAGGTGCGTGAGGCATTACGTAGAATGAAAGGGGGTAAAGCAGCTGGAACTGATGGGATCATGACAGAAATGTTAAAAGCAGGGGGGTATATAGTGTTGGAGTGGTTGGTACTTTTGTTTAATAAATGTACGAAAGAGGGGAAGGTACCTAGGGATTGGCGGAGAGCATGTATAGTCCCTTTATATAAAGGGAAAGGGGACAAAAGAGATTGTAAAAATTATAGAGAAATAAGTTTATTGAGTATACCAGGAAAAGTGTATGGTAGGGTTATAATTGAAAGAATTATAGGTAAGACAGAATGTAGGATTGCGGATGAGCAAGGAGGTTTCAGAGTGGGTAGGGGATGTGTAGATCAAGTGTTTACATTGAAGCATATATGTGAACAGTATTTAGATAAAGGTAGGGAAGTTTTTATTGCATTCATGGATTTAGAAAAGGCATATGAAAGAGTGGATAGGGGAGTAATGTGGCAGATGTTGCAAGTATATGGAATAGGTGGTAAGTTACTAAATGCTGTAAAGAGTTTTTATGAGGATAGTGAGGCTCAGGTTAGGGTGTGTAGAAGAGAGGGAGGACTACTTCCCGGTAAAAGTAGGTCTTAGACAGGGATGTGTAATGTCACCATGGTTGTTTAATATATTTATAGATGGGGTTGTAAAAGAAGTAAATGCTAGGGTGCTCGGTGAGGGGTGGGATTAAATTATGGGGAATCAAATTCAGAATGGGAAATTAACACAGTTACTTTTTGCTGATGATACTGTGCTTATGGGAGATTCTAAAGAAAAATTGCAAAGGTTAGTGGATGAGTTTGGGAATGTGTGTAAAGGTAGAAAGTTGAAAGTGAACATAGAAAAGAGTAAGGTGATGAGGGTATCAAATGTTTAGATAAAGAAAAATTGGATATCAAATTGGGAGGAGGGAGTATGGAAGAAGTGAATGTTTTCAGATACTTGGGAGTTGACGTGTCGGCATATGGATTTATGAAGGATGAGGTTAATCATAGAATTGATGAGGGAAAAAAGGTGAGTGGTGCATTGAGGTATATGTGGAATCAAAAACGTTATCTATGGAGGCAAAGAAGGGAATGTTTGAAAGTATAGTAGTACCAACACTCTTATATGGGTGTGAAGCTTGGGTGGTAAATGCAGCAGCGAGGAGACGGTTGGAGGCAGTGGAGATGTCCTGTCTAAGGGCAATGTGTGGTTGTAAATATTATGCAGAAAATTCGGAGTGTGGAAATTAGGAGAAGGTGTGGAGTTAATAAAAGCATTAGTCAGAGGGCAGAAGAGGGGTTGTTGAGGTGGTTTGGTCATTTAGAGAGAATGGATCAAAGTAGAATGACATGGAAAACATATAAATCTATAGGGGAACGAAGGCGAGGTAGAGGTCGTCCTCGAAAGGGTTGGAGAGAGGGGGTAAAGGAGGTTTTGTGGGCAAGGGGCTTGGACTTCCAGCAAGCGTGCGTGAGCGTGTTAGATAGGAGTGAATGGAGACGAATGGTACTTGGGACCTGACGATCTGTTGGAGTGTGAGCAGGGTAATATTTAGTGAAGGGATTCAGGGAAACCGGTTATTTTCATATAGTCGGAGTTGAGTCCTGGAAATGGGAAGTACAATGCCTGCACTTTAAAGGAGGGGTTTGGGATATTGGCAGTTTGGAGGGATATGTTGTGTATCTTTATACGTATATGTTTCTAAACTGTTGTATTCTGAGCACCTCTGCAAAAACAGTGATTATGTGTGAGTGTGGTGAAAGTGTTGATGATGATGAAAGCATTTTCTTTTTGGGGATTTTCTTTCATTTTTGGGTCACCCTGCCTCGGTGGGAGACGGCCAACTTGTTGGAAAAAAAAAAAAAAAATATTATATATATATATATATATATATATATTATAATATATATATATATATATATATTATTTATATATATATATATATATATATATATATATATGTCGTCCCGAATAGGCAGAACTTGCGATCTTGGCTTAAATAGCAACGCTCATCTTGCCATATAGGACAAGTGAAAATTTGTGTATGCAATAATTTCGCCAAAATCATTCTGAACCTAACGCGAAAAATATATTTCAATGTGTTTGTTTAGTATTAAATTATTGTAAACAAATCTAAAATATATTTAGTTGGGTTAGGCTAAAATAAATTGTTCTTGATATAATAAGGTTAGGTTAAGTTTTCTAAGTTCCCTTTTTGGTGCAAAATTATAAATTTTTACATCAACATTAATGAAAAAAATATATCTTTAAGCGTATAAGAGAAAATTTTAGAAAGGACTTAATTTTAAATGAGTTCTTGCTAATTGACCAGTTTTACTTTTCGGCACGACATATATATATATATATATATATTATATATTATATATATATATATATATAT
>NC_069401.1:51703105-51713105 GCF_026875155.1 Cherax quadricarinatus | reverse complement strand
AGGTCTTTGTGGCATTTATGGATTTTGAAAAGGCGTATGACAGGGTGGATAGGGGGGCAATGTGGCAGATGTTGCAGGTGTATGGTGTAGGAGGTAGGTTACTGAAAGCAGTGAAGAGTTTTTGCGAGGATAGTGAGGCTCAAGTTAGAGTACATAGGAAAGAGGGAAATTATTTACCAGTAAAAGTAGGCCTTAGACAAGGATGTGTGATGTCACCGTGGTTGTTTAATAAATTTATAAATGGGGTTGTAAGAGAAGTAAATGCGAGGGTCTTGACAAGAAGCGTGGAGTTTAAAAATAAAGAATCACACATAAAGTGGGAGTTGTCACAGTTGCTCTTTGCTGATGACACCGTGCTCTTGGGAGATTCTGAAGAGAAGTTGCAGAGATTGGTGGATGAATTTGGTAGGGTGTGCAAAAGAAGAAAATTAAAAGTGAATACAGGAAAGAGTAAGGTTATGAGGATAACAAAAATATTAGGTGATGAAAGATTGGATATCAGATTGGAGGGAGAGAGTATGGAGGAAGTGAATGTATTCAGATATTTGGGAGTGGACGTGTCAGCGGATGGGTCTATGAAGGATGAGGTGAATCATAGAATTGATGAGGGGAAAAGGGTGAGTGGTGCACTTAGGAGTCTGTGGAGACAAAGAACTTTGTCCTTGGAGGCAAAGAGGGGAATGTTTGAGAGTATAGTTTTACCAACACTCTTATATGGGTGTGAAGCATGGGTGATGAATGTTGCAGCGAGGAGAAGGCTGGAGGCAGTGGAGATGTCATGTTTGAAGGCAATGTGTGGTGTGAATATAATGCAGAGAATTCGTAGTTTGGAAGTTAGGAGGAGGTGCGGGATTACCAAAACTGTTGTCCAGAGGGCTGAGGAAGGGTTGTTGAGGTGGTTCGGACATGTAGAGAGAATGGAGCGAAACAGAATGACTTCAAGAGTGTATCAGTCTGTAGTGGAAGGAAGGCGGGGTAGGGGTCGGCCTAGGAAAGGTTGGAGGGAGGGGGTGAAGGAGGTTTTGTGTGCGAGGGGCTTGGACTTCCAGCAGGCGTGCGTGAGCGTGTTTGATAGGAGTGAATGGAGACAAATGGTTTTTAATACTTGACGTGCTGTTGGAGTGTGAGCAAAGTAACATTTATGAAGGGATTTCAGAGAAACCGGCAGGCCGGACTTGAGTCCTGGAGATGGGAAGTACAGTGCCTGCACTCTGAAGGAGGGGTGTTAATGTTGCAGTTTAAAAACTGTAGTGTAAAGCACCCTTCTGGCAAGACAGTGATGGAATGAATGATGGTGAAAGTTTTTCTTTTTCGGGCCACCCTGCCTTGGTGGGAATCGGCCAGTGTGATAATAAATATATATTATATTATATATATATATATATATATATATATAATATATATATATATATATATATATATATATATATATATATATATATATATTATATATATATATATAATATATACACCTGGAGGTTATTTTCTCAGTGTATATACACTGAGAAGTTTGTATAAGCCAGTGTATATGCACTGAGAGGTTATCTCGTTTTAATGGATTAAAGTATTGTTGACGAGGTGTACATGTAACTCGCTGACTTAACAAGCTTCATGCAGTTGACAAGGATTACACTTAAAATCTGGATGATGTTAGTCATGACTGATTATAAGAAGAGTCTTGGAGGAAGAAAAAAAAAGAGACTAAGTTCACATTCTTCAAACGTTCATCTAGCAATAAGCAGTCTGGGAGCAATATATAATAAAGTTCAACCTGATAATAAAGCACCACGGGAAAACAATCTTCATTAAATAGTTCAAGTAATATATTACCCCGGGTTAAATAGCGATTAATAATACAGTAATTATAGAACTTACCTTGAGATGGATTGAGCAGTGATTAATCCGGATTTTAGAGTTTGCCGCCGAACCAACCAGTTAATAAAAAACACATATAAATCAATAACTTCGCGAATGATAAGCTTCTGAAATAATTATTTAATGTCTTTCAGTGAATTTCTGAACAGAAGAAAAAATCAGCTACATCAGAACCTGATAGCCTATCAAAGAATAGGTAAGATTAACCACTTATTTTTTGAAAGGCTTTATTACACACTATCCAGGATTACAATGAACAAATGAAAATTAAGAATAAATAAAGTAAAACTAAATAGAGTTATAAATATCTGACAGTATTGTGAGCAGAGGATTTATATTGTATAAATTTAGGTTGTGAAAGGCTGTAGAACTTCACTGATCTGGTAACAGAGTTACAGATGACGGGTACAACATCTAGCTTGGCTGGATGCACAATTGTTCAGGATTGTGTGGTATAGTGGTGTAAAGCGTCATGTGTTTTCGCTCACCATGAGGCAGGCCAAAACAGCAAGGGTTCGCTTCCTTGGCTAATGCCAAGGAAGTACAGTGCCGGCACTGTCCTTCCCATCTCCAGGAATCAAGTCCAGCCTGCCTGTTTCCCTGAATCCCTTCATAAATGTTACCTTGCTTACACTCCAACATCACTCCAAGTCCTAATACCGTTAGTCCCCATTTGCTCCTATCTAACACGCTCATACATGCTTGCTGGAAGTCCAAGCCCCTCGCACACAAAACCTCCTTCACCGCCTCCCTCCAACCTTTCCTAGGCCGATTCCTACCCCGCCATCTCTCCACTACAGATTTATACCCTCTCGAAGTCATTTTATTTCATTCCATCTTCGCTACATCTCAATAACTCTCCTCAGCCTCTTATTAGTTTTGGAAATCCCACACATACTCTTAATCTCCAAACGACGGATTCTCTGCATTGCCCTCAGACATGACATCTCCACTGCTTCCAGCCTTCTCCATGTTACAACATTCACCACCCATGCCTCTCACCCATACAAGAAAATTGGTATAACTATACTCTCATACATTCCCCTCTTCGCTTTCGTGGATAAAGTTCTTTGTCTCCTCAGTGCACCACTCACCTTTTTCCCCTCGTCAATTCTATGATATACCTCATCTTTCATAGACTCATCTGACACATCCACTCCCAATATCTGAATAAATTCATCTCCTCCATATTCTCTCCATCCAATCTTCCGTTACCTAATTTTTTTGGTAACCTCATCACCTAACTCTTTCCTATATTCACTTTTAATTTCCTTCTTTTACATAACCTACCAAACTCATTAACCAACCTCTGAAACTTCTCAGAATCTCCCAAAAGCACTGTGTCATCAGCATAGAGCAACTGTGACAACTCCCCTTTGAGTTAGATTCTTTATCTTTTAACCCCACACCTCATGTCAACACCCGAGCATTCACTTCTCTTACAACTCCATCTATAAATATATTGAACAACTATGGTGACATCGCACATCCCTGTCTAAGGTCTACTTTTACTGGGAAATAATCTCCGTCTCGCCTACATACTCGAACCTGAGCCTCACTGTCCTCGTAAAGACTCTTCACTGTTTCAGTAACCTACCTCCTATTCCACAAATTTGCAACATCTGCCACATTGCCCCCCTATCCACCCTGTCATACGCCTTTTCCAAATCCATAATTGCCACAAAAACCTCTTTACCCTTTTCTAAATACTGTTCACCTACATGTTTCACTGTAAACACTTGGTCTACACGCCTCCTACCCTTCCTAAAGCCCCTTGTTCATTTGCTATCCTGCTCTCCGTCTTACTCTTAATTTTTCCAATAATAACTCTACCATACACTTTACCAGGTATACTCAACAGACTTATTCTCTTTTAATTTTTACACTCTCTTTTATCCCCTTTGCTTTTATACAAAGGAACTATGCGTGCTCTCTGCCAGTCCCTAGGTACCTTACTCTCTTCCATACATTTGTTAAATAAAACCATTAACCACTCCAAAACTGTATCCCCACCTGCTTTTAACATTTCTATCTTTATCCTATCAATACCAGCTGCTTTACCCCCTTTTATTCTACCAACTGCCCCACACACTTTCCCTACACTTACAACTGGTTCTTCCTCTCTCCTATAAGATGTAATTCCTATTGCTCTATACACGGAATCACAGCTTCCCTATCTTCATCAACATTAACAATTCCTCAAAATATTCCCTCCATCTTCCCGATACCTCTAACTCTCCTTTTAATAACTCTCCTCTCCTATTTTTAAGAAACAAATCCATTCGTTTCCTAGGCCATCTCAACTTATTACTCTCACTCCAAAACTTTTTCTTATTTTCAACAAAATTTGTTGATAACATAAACCATACCACGGGAAGGGACAGAACCCGCTATCAGAGAGGCTCAAAACTCCAGACCGTCGCGATAGCCACTGGACCAGCTATCCACAATAAGATTCGTCCAACTAGGTATATTTCTACTCCATAGGAAGGTTAGCATAGGCACCACTGTGACCACAAATGCAAGTTTTTGCAGACGAATCTCCACCTAGCGTGGCCGTGATGAACTCTAGCTCAAGTCCCCTCAAAGCCGTTAACATGACTCACGAAATCGTAATGACACGATTGCAAACAAACCATACCACGGGCGGGGATAGAACCCGCGATCAGAGAGTCTCAAAACTCCAGACCGTCGCGTTAGTCACTGGACCAGCTAGCCACAATAAGATTCGTCCAACTAGGTATATTTCTACACCATAGGAAGGTTAGCACAGGCACCACTGTGACCACAAATGGAAGTTTTTACAGACGAATCTCCAGCTAGCGTGGCTAACGCGACTGTCTGGAGTTTTGAGACTCTCTGATAGCGGGTTCTATCCCCGCCCGTGGTATGGTTTGTTTGCAATCGTGTCATTACGATTTCGTGAGTCTTGTTAATAACATCTCACCCACTGTCTCATTTGTTCTCTGTTTACATTGCTTCACCACACTCTTAGCTTTTCTTTTCCTCTCCATGTGCTTCTCCCTCCTCACATCACTTCTACTTTGTAAAAGCCTCTCATATACTAACTTTTTTCTCTTACTACTCTCTTTACATCATCATTCCACCAATCGCTCTTCTTCCCTCCCCCACCCATTTTTCTCCAACCACAAACTTCTGCTAAACACTCTAACACTACATTCTTAAAGTTACCCATACATCTTTTGCTCCATTGCCTGTACCCCACAGTAGCCCATCTGTCCTCCATCAGTTGTTTATATCTTAACCTAACTACCTCCTCCTTATATCCCATCTACCTTTTACTCTCACTGTAGCTACAACTAAAAAGTGATCTCATATACCTTTGGCCCCTCTATAAACATGTACATCCTGAAGTCTACGCACCACTCTTATATCTACCAATACGTAATCCAACAAACTACTGTCATTACGCCCTACATCATATCTTGCACACTTATACATCCTCTTTTTTCTTAAAATATGTGTTACCTATAACCAAACCTTTTTTATACAAAGTTCAATCAAAGGCTCCCCATTATCATTTACACCTGGCACCACAAACTTATCTATCACACCCTCTCTAAAGGCTTCTCCTACTTTAGCATTTAGATCCCTTACCACAATTACTCTCTCACTTGGGTCAAAAGTTCCTACACACTCGCTTAACATCTCCCAAAATCTCTTTCTCTCCTCTCTTCTCCTGGTGCATACACACTTGTTATGACCAACTTTCCATATCCTACCCTTATTTTAATCCACATAATCCTTGAATTTATACATTAATATTCCCTCTTCTCTCTCCATACCTGATCCTTCAACATTATTTCTACCCCTTAGCTCTAACTGTCTCAGATACTCATGACCTAATCCCATTTATTTCACCACACTGAAACTCACTTGCCCCCTTGTGCTTTGTTTCGCTTAGGACTAAGACATCCAATTTCTTTTCATTCATGACATTAGCAATCATTTCTTTATCATCCGCCCTGCATCGGCGCACATTCAAACATCCCAATTTTCTATATTTTTTATTTTCCTTGTTTTTAGTAGTTTATATAGGAGAAGGGGGTTACTAGCCCACTGCTCCCGGCATTTAGTCGACTGCTACGACACGCATAGCTTACGGCGGAAGAATTCTGTTCCACTTCATCATAGAGAGAAGCAGAAACAAAAAAGAACAAGAACTAGGAAGAAAATTGAAGAAAATCCAGAGGAGGTTAGTATATATGCCTGTACATGCATGTGCAGTGTGACCTATGTATATATATATATATATATATATATTATATTATATATATATTATATATATATATATATATATATATATATATATAATATATATATATTTATATTATATATATATATATTATTTATATATATATATTATATATATATATATATATATATATATATATATATATATATCAATAACATCACTGCAACTAGCCGAGGACTCGAACCCATGTCGTTTTGGCCCGCCTCATGGTCAGCGAAAACAACATCACACTCTAACCCACAGGAACACTTAATCCTACAAGAATCACACACCCAGCAGAGCTAGGTGTTTTACCGTGATCCGAGGACATACGGTGGTTTGAGTGCCCTGAGCTAATTTCATTTTACTCCCCGTTTGGCGTACTAGCCTCCACGAGCAGTATATATATTATGGTAACCACGAAGGAGTGGTATTTAATAAATAACAACACTGCCACTGGCCGAGGACTCGAACACATGTCATTTTGGCCCACGTCACGATGAGCGAAAATCACATGACGCTCTAACCTAGAGGACTCGTTCGTGGTTACAACAATATAAGGGTGAAGGTGCATGAGACGTTCCTGAAGGGTGGAGGTGGATGAGACGTTGCTGAAGGGTGGAGGTGCATGAGACGTTCCTGAAGGGTGGAGGTGGATGAGACGTTGCTGAAGGGTGGAGGTGGATGAGACGTTCCTGAAGGGTGGAGGTGGATAAGACGTTGCTGAAGGATACTGGTGGATGAGACGTTGCTGAAAAGTGAAGGTGCATGAGACGTTGCTGAAGGGTGAAGGTGGATGAGACGTTGCTGAAGGGTGGAGGTGGATGAGACGTTGCTGAAGGGTGGAGGTGGATGAGACGTTCCTGAAGGGTGGAGGTGGATGAGACGTTCCTGAAGGGTGGAGGTGGATGAGACGTTGCTGAAGGATGGAGGTGGATGAGACGTTGCTGAAGGGTGGAGGTGGATGAGACGTTGCTGAAGAATGCAGGTGGATGAGACGTTGCTGAAGGGTGGAGGTGGATGAGACGTTGCTGAAGGGTGGCGATGGATGAGACGTTCCTGAAGGGTGGAGGTGGATGAGGCGTTGCTGAAGAATGCAGGAGGATGAGACGTTGCTAAAGGGTGGAGGTGGATGAGACTTTGCTGAAGGGTGCAGGTGGATGAGACGTTACTCAAGGGTGTAGGTGAATGAGACGTTGCTGAAGGGTAGAGATGGATGAGACGTTGCTGAAGGGTGAAGGTGGATGAGACGTTGCTGAAGGGTGCAGATGGATGAGACGTTGCTGAAGGGTACAGGTGGATGAAACGTTGCTGAAGGGTTGAGGTGGATGAGACGTTCCTGAAGGGTGCAGGTGGATGAGACGTTGCTGAAGGGCGGAGGTGGATGAGACGTTCCTGAAGGGTGGAGGAGGATGAGACGTTCCTGAAGGGTGGAGGTGGATGAGACGTTGCCGAAGGATGGAGGTGGATGAGACGTTCCTGAAGGGTGGAGGTGGATGAGACGTTGCTGAAGAATGCAGGTGGATGAAACGTTGTTGAAGGGTGGAGGTGCATGAGACTTTGTTGAAGGATGAAGGTGGATGAGACGTTGCTGAAGGGTGGAGGTGGATGAGACGTTGCTGAAGGGTGGAGGTGGATGAGACGTTGCTGAAAAGTGGAGGTGGATGAGACGTTGCTGAAGGGTGGAGGTGGATGAGACGTTCCTGAAGGGTGGAGGTGGATGAGACGTTCCCGAAGGGTGGAGTTGGATGAGACGTTGCTGAAAGACGGAGGTGGATGAGACGTTGCTGAAAGGTGGAGGTGGATGAGACGTTGCTGAAGAATGCAGGTGGATGAGACGTTGCTGAAGGGTGGAGGTGGATGAGACGTTGCTGAAGGGTGGCGATGGATGAGACGTTCCTGAAGGGTGGAGGTGCATGAGACGTTGCTGAAGGTGAAGGTGGATGAGACGTTGCTGAAGGATACTGGTGGATGAGACGTTGCTGAAGGGTGAAGGTGCATGAGACGTTGCTGAAGGGTGAAGGTGGATGAGACTTTGCTGAAGGGTGAAGGTGCATGAGACGTTGCTGAAGGGTGAAGGTGGATGAGACGTTGCTGAAGGGTGGAGGTGGATGAGACGTTGCTGAAGGGTGGAGGTGGATGAGACATTCCTGAAGGGTGGAGGTGGATGAGACGTTCATGAAGGGTGGAGGTGGATGAGACGTTGCTGAAGGGTGGAGGTGGATGCGACGTTTCTGAAGGGTGGAGGTGGATGAGACGTTCCTGAAGGGTGGAGGTGGATAAGACGTTCCAGAAGGGTGGAGGTGGATGAGACGTTCCTGAAGGGTGCAGATGGATGAGACGTTGCTGAATGGTGGAGGTTGATGAGACATTCCTGAAGGGAGGAGGTGGATGAGACGTTGCTGAAGGATACTGGTGGATGAGACGTTGCTGAAAAGTGAAGGTGCATGAGACGTTGCTGAATGGTGAAGGTGGATGAGACGAGGCTGAAGGGTGGAGGTGGATGAGACGTTGCTGAAGGGTAGAATTGGATGAGAAGTTGCTGAAGGGTGCAGGTGGATGAGACGTTCCTGAAGGGTGAAGGTGGATGAGACGTTGCTGAAGGGTGGAGGTGGATTAGACGTTGCTTAATGGTGGAGGTGGATGAGACGTTCCTGAAGGGTGGAGGTAGATGAGACGTTCCTGAAGGGTGGAGGTGGATGAGACGTTGCTGAAGAATGCAGGTGGATGAGACGTTGCTAAAGGGTGGAGGTGGATGAGACTTTGCTGAAGGGTGCAGGTGGATGAGACGTTACTCAAGGGAGTAGGTGAATGAGACGTTGCTGAAGGGTGGACGTGGATGAGACGTTGCTAAAGGGTGGAGGTGGATGAGACGTTGTTGAAGGATACTGGTGGATGAGACGTTGCTGAAAAGTGAAGGTGCATGAGACGTTGCTGAAGGGTGAAGGTGGATGAGACGTTGCTGAAAGGTGGAGGTGGATGAGACGTTGCTGAAGGGTGGAGGTGGATGAGACGTTCCTGAAGGGTGGAGGAGGATCAGACGTTCCTGAAGGGTGGAGGTGGATGAGACGTTCCTGAAGTGTGGAGGTGGATGAGGCGTTGCTGAAGAATGCAGGTGGATGAGACGTTGCTAAAGGGTGGAGGTGGATGAGACTTTGCTGAAGGGTGCAGGTGGATGAGACGTGAGGTCACAGACCCTGAGCTGCTTTGGGGATTAGCGTGAACGGTTACAAAGCATGGCTTGCTTCTGCAGTGTTTTAAAAACTGAGGTTGGAGAGTTGAAGGAGGAGGTCTTGCTTCTCCAGGAGGAGATTAGGAGGCTGAAGGTCCACCTCAATGCGCCTGGGAGAGAGTGTGAGGTGGTTGGAGAAGTGGGGAATGAGGCTTCTAGCAGTGAGGTGCAGTCTGTCTCTCACTGTGAGGAGGCTGTAGGTGGGGAGGTAGCAACGGCTACCAGCAGTGAGGTGCAGCCCAGCACCTGCTACAAGTGGCGAGTTGTTCACAGTAATGGGAGGCGCATCAGAGTAAGGAAAGTTAAGAGTGAAGATCTGAAGGTAGGAAATCGCTTCTCTGTTCTCCAGGATGAATGTACTTCAGTGGCCAGTGAAGGTAAGGGTACTACTGCCCCTGCTAATGAAGGTAAGCGCATTCTTGTGGTTGGTGACTCTCAGGTAAGATATGTTGACCGTGCTTTTTGTAATAGAATAAGAAGATGAGAGATAGAGTGTGCTTCCCTGGAGCTGGTGTTGGGGACATTGTCAACAGGCTGGATAATATCATGTCAGGTAATGGAAACAAGCCCATTATCTGTCTCAGTGCTGGTGGAAATGATATTGGGAAGGGTAGGAGAGAAAAGGTGCTAGATAAGTA
>NC_069401.1:51693444-51702605 GCF_026875155.1 Cherax quadricarinatus | reverse complement strand
CCCCACGCCTTTGAGGTATTAGTTCACTTGCAACCTCTTCACCTCCTCCTCGGTTTTGATATAGTACCCCATCACTCCGTGTTTCTGGAGTCCTTTCTGTCTCCTCTGTAAATACTTCTTTAAATCTGAAGCTGATCTCCTCAAATACTTCTCGGTCATTTTTTGTGAGCTCCCCTCCTTTCTTCAGCCTGATTACCTGGGCCTTGACTGATATTTTCCTCCTGATTTGTCTTTGGGTAGAACTTGGTTCTTGCTGATATATCATTTTCGTATTGTCGCTGGGCCTCCCTCTTTACCTGTGCTCATTCAGTTCTGGTATTTCAACTACTCTCCTTATTCTCCTGGGTCCTATGACTCCTATACTTCTTCCATTCTCTATTGCATTTGGTTTTTGCCTCTCTACACCTCCGGGTGAACCAAGGACTAGTCCTGGCCTTGTAGTTATGTCTGTTGCTCTTGGGTAGCTAGCCCAGAGGGGCCTCTCTCAGGTGGTGTCCTCAATACCTGCACTGCTTAAGGTGAATTCTAGTCCAATCGTGCTGGTTCGTCCTCTCCTCTCTCTCTCTCTCTCTGGTAGTGTCCCTAACTGTTTATGCATGAAGTTTTCCAATACCACCTCCATCATCTTAGCCCTCCACGTTTCTGGGCCCCCATGTAGCTCCAGGTTTTCCCAGTCAATTTCTTTGTGATTGAAGCCACCCACAACCAGTGTGTGTGTTTATGTGTGTGTGTGTGTGTGTGTGTGTGTGTGTGTGTGTGTGTGTGTGTGTGTGTGTGTGTGTGTGTGTGTGTGTGTGTGTGTGTTTTATGTGTGTGTGTGTGTGTGTGTGTGTGTTTATGTGTACTCACCTATTTGTACTCACCTATTTGTGGTTGCAGGGGTCGAGTCCTAGCTCCTGGCCCCGCCTCTTCACCGGTTGCTACTAGACCCTCTCTCTCCCCGCTCCATGAGCTTTATCAAACCTCGTCTTAAAACTGTGTATGGTTCCTGCCTCCACTACGTCATTTTCTAGTTATTCCACTGCCTTACAACCTCGTGACTGAAGAAATACTTCCTACTATCTCTCTGACTCATTTGTGTCTTCAACTTCCAATTGTGGCCTCTTGTTTCTGTGTCCCCTCCCTGGAACATCCTGTCCTTGTCCACCTTGTCTATTCCACGCAGTATTTTATATGTCGTTATCATGTCTCCCCTGACCCTCCTGTCCTCCAGTGTCGTCAGGCCGATTTCCCTTAATCTTTCTTCATAGGACATTCCCCTTAGCTCTGGAACTAACCTTGTTGCAAACCTTTGTACTTTCTCTAGTTTCTTGACGTGCTTTATCAAGTGCGGGTTCCAAACAGTGCTGCATACTCCAGTATGGGCCTGACATACACGTGTACAGTGTCTTGAATGATTCCTTACTAAGGTGTCGGAATGCTGTTCTCAGGTTTGCCAGGCGCCCATATGCTGCAGCAGTTATCTGATTGATGTGTGCTTCCGGAGACATGCTCGGTGTTATACTCACCCCAAGATCTTTCTCCTTGAGTGAGGTTTGCAGTCTTTGGCCACCTAGCCTATACTCTGTCTGTGGTCTTCTGTGCCCTTCCCCTATCTTCATGACTTTGCATTTGGCAGGATTAAATTCGAGAAGCCATTTGCTGGACCAGGTGTCCAGTCTGTCCAGGTCTCTTTGAAGTCCTGCCTGGTCCTCATCAGATTTAATTCTCCTCATTAACTTCACATCATCTGCAAACAGGGACACTTCTGAGTCTAACCCTTCCGTCATGTCGTTCACATATACCAAAAATAGCACTGGTCCTAGGACCGACCCCTGTGGGACCCCGCTCGTCACAGGTGCCCACTGTGATACATCATTACGTACCATGACTCGTTGTTGCCTCCCTGTCAGGTATTCTCTGATCCATTGCAGTGCCCTTCCTGTTATATGCGCCTGATGCTCTAGCTTCTGCACTAATCTCTTGTGAGGAACTGTGTCAAAGGCCTTCTTGCAGTCCAAGAAGATGCAATTCAACCCACCCCTCTCTCTCTTGTCTTACTTCTGTTATTTTATCATAAAACTCCAGAAGGTTTGTGACACAGGATTTGCCTTCCGTGAATCCGTGCTGGTTGGCATTTATACTCCTGTTCCGTTCCAGGTGCTCCACCACTCTCCTCCTGATAATCTTCTCCATAATTTTGCATACTATACACGTCAATGACACAGGTCTATAGTTTAGTGCCGCTTTTCTGTCTCCTTTTTTGAAAATGGGAACTACATTTGCCGTCTTCCATACCTCAGGTAGTTGCCCAGTTTCCAGGGATGTGTTGAAGATTGTGGTAAGTGGTATGCACAACATATCTGCTCCCTCTCTAAGGACCCATGGAGAGATGTTGTCCGGTCCCATTGCCTTTGAGGTATCGATGTCCCTTAGCAGTTTCTTCACCTCCTCCTCATCTGTATGTATGTCGTCCAACACTGTTGGTGTATTCCTTGTTGGTGTCCCCATCTGGTCTGTCCCCCCAGAGTCCTTCCTGTCTCTACTGTAAATACTTCCTTAAATCTCGTGTTGAGCTCCTCACATACCTCTTGATCGTTTCTTGTGAGTTCTCCACCTTCTTTCCTCAGCCTTATCACCTGGTCCTTGACTGTTGTCTTCCTCCTAATGTGGCTATACAGCAGTTTCGGGTCAGATTTGACTTTCGATGCTATGTCGTTTTCATACTGTCGCTGGGCCTCCCTCCTTATCTGCGCATACTCGTTTCTGGCTCTTCTACTAATCTCCTTGTTTTCCTGGGTCCTATGCCTCCTGTACCTTTTCCATTCTCTGTTGCACTTAGTTTTTTGCCTCCCTACACCTTCGGGTAAACCAAGGACTCGTTTTGGTCTTCCTATTATTCTGTTTCCCTTGGGAACAAAACTTTCCTCTGCCTCCCTGCACTTTGTTGCCACATATTCCATCATCTTGTTTACTGATTTTCCTACCATTTCTCTGTCCCACTGAACATCCTGCAGGAAGTTTCTCATACCTGTGTAGTCCCCCCTTTTATAGTTTGGCCTGTCCCCTTCAGTTCCTGTTACCTTCTCCACTTGTAACTCTACTATATAGTCAAAACTCAGAACCACATGATCGCTAGCTCCAAGGGGCCTCTCGTAAGTGATGTCCTCGATGTCTGAACTGCTCAGGGTGAACACAAGATCCAGTCTTGCTGGCTCATCCTCCCCTCTCTCTCTGGTTGTGTCCCTGACATGTTGATGCATGAGTTTTCAAGTACCACATCCATCATCTTGGCTCTCCATGTTTCGGGACCCCCATGTGGCTCCAGTTTTTCCCAGTCGATCTCCCTGTGGTTGAAATCGCCCATTACCAGTAACTTTGCTCTGCTCGAGTGAGCTCTTCTTGCCACCTCAGCCAGTGTGTCCACCATCACCCTGTTGTTTTCTTCGTACTCCTCTCTTGGCCTCCTGCAGTTCTGTGGTGGGTTATACATCACTCCAATGACTACTTTATGTTCTCCGGACTGAATTGTACCTACAATGTAGTCTCTTTCTCCAATCATGTCCATGCCTTCCATTTCCTCAAATCCCCATTGGTGTTTTATGAGCAGTGCAACCCCTCCTCCCCCTCTACTCCTTCTATCTTTCCCAACAGGATCTGATATCCTGTTGGGAAGATTGTGTCTGTTATTGTCTCAGCGAGTGTGTGTGTGTGTGTGTGTGTGTGGCCAAATCAACAATAATTATCGCCTGAGTTGAGTTTCATACCAGACAAGTTGAACGTCATGATAAGATGAACATATAATTACGCTTCATATTCTACAATATTAACTCATTGATAAAAGAATGTAAGAACAACAACAACAAAAAAAAAACTTTCTGTATATGCAACAAAAAATATTTTCAATCTATATTGTTGGCATTTTTAAATCAAATCTGTTAACTATGACACCTTTTTTTATATAAATTGCCATTACTCAGTAGAATATTTTTTGAACTGTGATCTGATCAGTTACTAACAAAAATGAGAATAAAAATGTGATTGAAAAACCCAGAAACTGAAGACGGAAGAGGAAAGATATCTCGGTCACTGCCGGACAATTATCAGATCATAAGTGTATCAATTAATAAAAGGCAATTGAAATGATAATTGCAAAAAAAAAAAAAAATTCCCTTGATACTAGTGAAGGGACGGAGCAGGAACTGAGGCTACACACACACACACACACACACACACACACACACACACAGTGGGCAACAACCGTTGGGACGCCTAACACCCAATATGTTAATTATTTTAACAACCAGTCCAGAGACAAGCACCAAGGACCCCCCTGCTCTCAACAGTGGCGGGGGAGGGGCCCCTGCTCTCAGTTGTGGGGAATGGGATCGCTGTTCTCAATAGTAGGGGAGGGGAGCCCTGCTCTCAATAGTGGGCGGAGAAGGGGGAAACAAGGGGGCACTTCCTTCTTTCCTACCCCCATGTTGGAGGGGCAGGAAGGATAGTGAGCGGGAGAACCAGAGAGAGAGAGAGAGAGAGAGAGAGAGAGAGAGAGAGAGAGAATGAGAAAAGGACGGAAAGGAGAGAGGAAAAGAAGGTCGAGGAGAGAAAGGGATAAGAAGAGACAAGAAGGAAAAAAGGAAGGAAAATGCTAAAATGGAGAAGAGGAAGAGAAAATAGAGAGGAAATATGTAAAGATATGATGGGAAGAGAGTTGGAGAGATAAAGGGTGCGGTAACTTGGGAATAAGTGTAAAAGATGTGGAATAGGGTGAGGGGCAAGGCTGCTTACCAGCAGAATCTGAACACCGCCTACTGGAAGTGTTACCTCGGGCAGGTTGTGACAAATATGTAGGCCTGCAGCAGGCAAGCACCAACAGCCTATAGTTGACCAGGGAGTTAGCAATTAAAGGGGATGGAAGGGGTGTTTGGCTGTGATGATCAGTACACTACCTCAGCACACTACCTGAGGCAATGGCTTCAAATTATTGCCAATTTCTAGTCCCGGGCCTTTTTTCTTCATTTACTTTCATTATCACTATAATTTTCATTCCGTACATAACCATTTAATTTTTTATGTATTACTTAACATTTATCAACACCGAAACTCATTTCCCACTGATTACTCCTATTAATAAATTGTCAAACACAGCATCGGCAAATTTTTATATTCACCAACATAACCCATTATCAAAGTCATTTATCTAAATGAAGACTGGAACCGGTCCTCAGACTAACCCTTGTGGGACGCCACTAAAAGTTTTGCCATTCTGAGACAATTCCGTTAAGAATTACCTATTTTTTATATTCAAGATAAACAGTTTCCGGAAATTTTAGAACATATCTGACTATAACATTCACCAATTATCTTTTTAAAGAAGTCTTTGTTGAGGAAACTTTATATAATTTTTATGGAAATTTAGTCCTGTCACATCTACTGCTTTGTTTTCCGAGTACATACACTGAAACAGCAGGAGTTATTCAAGCTCTGGACGGTCCGAGTACAAACGATACTCAAAGTACTCACAAGAGTGGAGGAGGAGGAACCTGAGGGACTTTGAAGTAACGATGTCGGAAGATCTTATGTTCAATGATCACGACTGAGGGGAAACTGGTGAGCTGGACAACAAGAACTTTCAAATCATAAAAAAAAAATTAATAATGATACTCTTTAACGCACTTGAATTCTCTGGACTGGAATTTATCGACATCCCAAAGCAGTACCGATTTTATTGAATGTTATATTTACAGTGAGTAGTAAATACACAAATGTCAAACAGTCCATACGGAATGGGAGATAATCAGGTTTAATGCGAGGAAAGGGAAGGCATTTGTACTTCTCGGGATAAAGGGCCCTTCATTACATTTTATTTTTTTTTTAGATTTTGCCGCCGAAATTGCTAGTTTATTGTGAACCCCATATACATCGTGTGGACGGTAGCGCAACAGCGTATGAATACACAAAAACCTAGAAACTAGGACCCAAAAGAAATAACAGGAGAACATCTAGATTTATAACTACATTTGTTCTTTCGGTTTCAAGCAAACTTGGGATATTCGCTTAATATGTTTGGTATCTGTTTTTTTATTAATAAAACACCTTCACATAACATATAGGCTATTGTACTGTCAATCTTACCAGTACATTCATTAATAAGTGGACGATGAAGCACATAGTCAAGCACTGGCAAGAAGGAACCTCTCTACATTCCCTGAAGGTTTACTATCAACAAAATTTAGAGTAACGCGGATCTTTGTTTAGAAACAGTAAATGTTCAACCACATTATCTTCTACAATATGTATGCAGTACTGACTTAATTTGAGAATTAACAATGACGTGTAGGAAAACTAAGAGGAGTGAGCTTACCAACGATCAGAAGGGCCGGAAATGTTGATAATAAAACCAAACACATATTGCTGTATTCAATGGAAGGTTATTACATCTCGTTACTTGTAATTAGGGTCGTGGGCTGTGTAATGTTAATCCTTCTGTAGCGGAGAGCAATTGCAGTAGTTTTCAAAAACAAATTGTGTGTTATTGAGGTGCAAATTGTTGGTTGTACAGAGGCAACGGTACCCGTCGACTGTTACCGTGTCGATGGTCACTCACATAAAGTTAATAGTCTTTAAAACTTAAGAACAGCTTTCTCAGCCCAAAGAGGATGAAAAAATGCTAACCCTTGTCTGCTAAATTAACAGCCAGTTGAAGGCAGATTGTTGGTTGTAAGTTTTTTTAACGTAGTCGCTGAGGCTCCAAAACACACACGTACGCGCGCGCACACACACACACACACACACACACACACACACACACACACACACACACACACACACACACACACACACACACACACACATACACACACACACACACACACACATACACGTGTACACATACTCAAACAAACCTAACCTAACCCATTAGCACATAAACCCACACATACACATAATTTTGCACAAAGCTGAAGGATCTAGAAGCTATCTGCAGAGAGCAAGAAGTGGGAATCACGAGCTGTAGCTGCTGAAGCAAAGATATAGAGACTGGAGGAAGAAATGGATATGCTGAAGCAAGATATAATGAGGTCTGAAAGGAGCAAGGGGACTGAAATTGGAATGTCATTAGGCAGGGAAGGAACTGAAGGAGGGGATTTAGCTAAGAAGTCCCTTGCAGAAGTAATATCAGGCCATTAGGGTGTCCAGGAAATGATAAGGGAAACAATAAAGGAGATGCTTAAATCAGATCCAGAGATATGGAGGGAAAAGAAATGGGAAGAAAAGGGGGAGAGGTCAATAATTATTCATGGGCTTCAGGAGGCTGAAGGGAAGACCTATGATGAAAGAAAGCATTGGGAGTAGAAAAAGATTAAGAGCATCATTGCAATAACAGGAGAGAAGGACATGTCTCAGGTAGAAAATTTTCACAGACTTGAAGGGTATTCAAGGGAAAAAATCGACAAATCAAACTGATATAAAGACAAAAGTGCCACGGAACAGGATACTACAACAGAAACCACTGTTAAAGGACTCTCAAGAATATCAACAAGTGTACCTCAATCGAGACAGAACACAAAAAGAAAGGGAACAACTGAGAGTGAGAGTAAGACAAAACCAGTGGAAGGAAACAGAGACAGGACAGGCAATGACAGACAGGAAAGCACAGGCTGAATGGGGAACATCAAACACAAATGATTACAGAAACCCCTCAACCCCTGTCACCCCATATCAATCAAACACAAATAACCAGAAACAAACCACACTTCATAGCCCCCACCACCAAGCACCAATTTCACAATCACAGCAGCCTCCCATAACATTCCGCCCTGCCTCCCACACCCCCAGCCTGCATCATCCTTTTCCACCTCCCAAAATACAGTACTGGAAAGGAAGCTCAAGGTATGGTTCACCAATGCAGATGGAATAACAAATAAGAGTGAAGACAGGCAAGAACAAATCATTGATGCATCACCTGATATCATAGAAATAACATAGACAAAACTTACAGGGATGATAACAGGTGCAATCTTTCAAATTGGATATCAGATCCTGAGGAAAGACAGAGAGAACAGAGGATGGGGGGGGGTCACTGCTCATCAAAAACCAATGGAGTTTTGAGGAAATGTTAGGAATGGACAGAGGGAAAACAGACTTGGGGTCCAAAGGTGATGATAGCAGTAATGTATAACCCATCACTGAACATCAGGAGACCAAGACAAGAGTATAAAGAGCGCAACAGAGCAATGGTGGATACACTAACTGAAGTGGCCAGGAGGGCTCATGTGGATAGGACAAAATTACTCTTAATGGGGGATTTAAGTCATAAAGAGATTGGGAAAACCTAGAGCCAGATGGGGGACCAGAAACATGGAGGGTTCAGATGTTGGAGACTGTATGCATCAACATGTTAGGGATACAACCAGAGAGAGAGGAGAGGATGTTACAGTAAGGCTGGATCTCATATTCACCATGAATAGTTCAGACATAGGGGATATTACACACGAAAGACCCCTTGGTGCTTGTGGTCACGATGTCCTGAGTTTTGAAAACCTTGTAGAGTTAACAGTGGAGAATGCAGCAGCACGAGAAGGACGTGAGAAGCCAAACTTCAAGAAAAAGGACTACATAGGCATGAGAAGATTTCTGCATAAAGTGCAGTGGGACAGGGAACTAGTGGAAAAGACAGTAAATGAAACGATGGAACTAGTAACCACTAAGTGCAGGGAGGCAGAATAAAAGTTCATACCAAAGGGTAACAGAAAAATGGTAATACCAGAGTGAGCCAATGGTTTAACTGGAGGTATAAAGAGGCCAAAGCTAAGTGTGCTAGAGCATGGAAAAAGTATAGAAGGCCCCGAGACTGTATTCCGTCTGCAGTCTTCTTTGCCCTTCTCCAATCTTCATGATTTTGCACATTGTTGGCTTGAACTCCAGGAGCCAGATTCTGGACCAGGACTGCAGCCTGTCCAGATCCCTTTGTAATTCAACCTGGTTCTCGTTCGATTGAATTCTTCTCATAAAGGGATAAGGAGAGAGGCCCAGAGGCAATACGAGAACGACATAGCATCAAAAGCCAAATCTCAACCAAGGTTGTTACACAGTCACATTAGGAGAAAAACAACAATCAAGGACCAGGTAATCAGGCTGAGGAAAGGAGAGGAGCTCACAAAGAGTGACCAAGAAGTATG
>NC_069401.1:51673444-51688444 GCF_026875155.1 Cherax quadricarinatus | reverse complement strand
TGTAATACGGTGATCAGAACTGTGCAGCATAGTCTAAATGAGGCCTAACCAAGGATATATAGAGTTGAAGAACAATCTGTGGACTTCTATTATTTATACTTCTAGATATGAATCCAAGAATTCTGTTAGCTTTATTGCGAACACTAATGTACTGTTGTCTTGGTTTTAGATTACTGCTAACCAGAACCCCTAAATCCTTTTCGCAATCAGTAGTATTTAAGATCTAGATTATTTAGTATGTATGTCGCATGGTTATTTTCCTGTCCAACATTTAGAACTTTGCATTTGTCTATATTAAACTGCATCTGCCACTTCTCCGATCATTGCATCAGTCTATTCAAATCATCTTGGAGTGCTGTAGTGTCCTCATTAGAATTAATTGGACGGCCTATTTTGGTGTCATCAGCAAATTTGCTTATGTCGCTATTTATTCCCTCATCTATGTCGTTTATGTAAATTGTGAACAACAACGGGCCCAACACTGACCCCTGAGGAACACCGCTTGTGACGTGCCCCTATACTGATTTCTCCCCATTTATGCAAACTCTCTGCTGCCTATTTGTCAGCCATGCCTCTACCCAGGAAAAAATTTCTCCTCCTATTCCTTGTGGCTTAAGTTTCCTCAATAGCCTCTTATGTGGAACTCTATCGAAAGCCTTACTGAAGTCCATACACACACTATCATATTCATTACAATGATCTACTTCCTCAAACCCCTTAGTGAGAAATGTTGGTAAATTTGTAAGGCAGGAACGCCCCTTTGTAAAACAGTGTTGAGATTCATTATTCAATCTGTGCCTGTCAAGATGACTACGAATTGCTTCGGCAATTATTGATTCCGTAAATTTTCCCACTATGGAGGTAAGGTTTATTGGTCTATAGTTCGAAGCCAAGGACCTCTCACCTGCCTTGTAAACAGGTATTACATTTGCCATTTTCCACTTATCATGCACTTTGCCAGTTTGTAGTGATATGTTAAAAAGATTAGCCAAAGGTATGTTAAGTTCCTCTTTACATTCCTTTAACACCCTTGCAAACAGTTCATCAGGGCCTGGGGATTTGTTAGGTTTTAGTTTCTCTATTTGTATGAGGACCATGTCACTAGTTACCGCAATCGTACATAGTTTGTTATCGTGCAGTTCTACATAATTTATTATTTCTGGAACATCGCTAGTATTTTCCTGGGTGAAAACTGAGAGGAAGTAAGTAATTAGAATTTCACACATATCCCTACCACTATCAGTGATATGACCAGAGTTGCTATTAAGTGGGCCACTCTTGTCCCTAATCTTACTTCTGTATACCTGAAAGAACCCTTTTGGGTTAGTCTTTGAATCCCTTTCGACCTTAGCCTCATAATCTCTTTATGCTTTTCTTATTCCTTTCTTTATATCTCTCTTTAATTGAATATATTGATTTCTGAACTGCCAATCCCCTCTTTTGATACGCCTATATATGCCTCTCTTTTGACCAGTGAGATGTTTTAATCTATTGCTCATCCATTTAGGATAATTTTTGTTAGATCTAATTTCCCTACTGGGAACAAAAGTTGTCTGGGCAGCTAGAACTATGCTCTGAAAGGCGTCATATTGGAAACCAAGATCACCTACCTGAACCATAGTCAGGACACCCCAATTTAGCCCACCCAGGTAATTTTTCAGTCCCATGAAGTCGGTCAAGAGAAAATCTGGGACAGAGATTTGATTGCCGTTATCTGGGTAATTCCATGATATGAAAGTTAAGACACATGTGCAACATCTGGATATCTTTATTGTAGACGTTTCGCCATCCAGTGGCTTTATCAATACAGATTCTAGGACATAATAGGAAGACAGTAGAACTATATACAAAAGATGAGGTAATCAGTCCCTCGGCCTTGGAGTTAGTGTTCACAGCATCGTGGTGGAGGAGAATCTGGAGCAAAGACAAGAAGGCTGACGGTTATATAGGCGTCAGTGGATAGGGACGGGCAGCAGACGAGGGCAAAGTCACTGGTAGGCGGGATTCCCCAGTGGAAGTAGGTCCTTCCCAAAGAGATGGGTTAGTTGCTGTGAACACTAACTCCAAGGCGAGGGACTGATTACCTCATCTTTTGTATATAGTTCTACTGTCTTCCTATTATGTCCTAGAATCTGTATTGATAAAGCCACTGGATGGCGAAACGTCTACAATAAAGATATCCAGATGTTGCACATGTGTCTTAACTTTCATATTGTCGGTATTTTATACCTTTCTTGCACAACTTGTCAGACAGTGCAACATCATGGAATCTTGGTTCAGAGGACATCTACAAGACCTTCTTCACGGCTGCTGCAACTAACCCATCTCTTTGGGAAGAACCTACTTCCACTGGGGAATCCCGCCTACCAGTGACTTTGCCCCCCTCTGCTGCCCGTCCCTTTCCACTGACGCCTATATAACCGTCAGTCTTCTTGTCTTTGCTCCAGATTCTCCTCCACCACGATGCTGTGAACACTAACTCCAAGGCCGAGGGACTGATTACCTCATCTTTTGTATATAGTTCTACTGTCTTCCTATTATGTCCTAGAATCTGTAGTGATAAAGCCACTTGATGGCGAAACGTCTACAATAAAGATATCCAGATGTTGCACATGTGTCTTAACTTTCATATTGTCGGTATTTTATACCTTTCTTGCACAATTCCATGATATATTGAAACTAAGTGATTTGTGATCACTTTCCCCAAGCTCATCATTAACCTCAAGATTATTAATTAGTGACAATTTGTTGGCAAGAACCAAGTCAAGCAGATTGTTTTCTCCAGTTGGTTCTGTCACAACCTGTTCTAAAAAGCAATCCTGAACCGTATCAAGAAAGTCACTAGGCTCAAGATTTCCTGTCATATTATTCCAATCAGTTTGTCTAAAGTTAAAATCTCCCATTATCACAACATTTTCATGTCTAGATGCCTTATGAATTTCGTCCCATAACAGCTTACTGCCCTCCCTATCAAGGTTTGGGGGCATATAAATCACACCCAAAATTAATTTGTCACGACCCTCGAGAAACTGTAGCCAAACAGATTCTGTGTTCGATGTTTCTAATCTTATATCATGTCTAAGAGAACAATTTAAATTTTCTCTGACATACATCGCCACTCCACCACCCTTCCTGTTGACCCTATCAATGTGGAACAGTTTATAACCCTGTATGTTGCATTCAGAAGGCATTTCTCTATCCTTCAGGTTGAACCAGGTCAATTACGTTTTTTGGGTATTTCAGATCATTAGCTATTTCATAAATGTTCAACTAAAAATATGTTGGTTCTCCCTTACCATGAAAACTTGGTTGATATGCCTCCTCTTCTTAAGACTTTTAATATCAAAGTTGTGTTTAAAAATCTTTATACATTAAAAAAAAACTTTTGATAAAGATACGTATGTCGTGCCGAATAGGTAAAATTGGTCAATTAGGAAGAATTCGTATTAAAATTAAGTCATTTCTAAAATTTTCTTTTATACGTTTAAATTTATATTTTTTCATTTATGTTAATGTAAAAATTAACATTTTTGTACCAAGAGAACCTTAGAAAACCTACCTAACCTTATTATGACTCACGAAATGGTAATGGCACGATTGCAAACAAACCATTCCAGGGGTGGGGTTTGAACCCACGGGTTCAAACCCTACCCGTGGTATGTTTTTTTTCTAACCTTATTATAACAAGCGCAATTTAATTTAAACTAATCGAACTAAATATATTTTAGATTAGTTTACAAGAATTAAATAATAAATAAACACATTGAAATATTTTTTTTTCGTTAGGTTCAGAATGAACCTGACACAATCTTTGTTTGCTTTATTCGGCAAGAAGAGCGTTGCTATTTAAGTAAAAATCGCAAGTTTTATCAATTCGGCACGACATATATATATATCTATACAAATCTATAATATATATATATATATATATATATATATATATATATATAAATATATATATATATATATATATATATATAATATATATATATATATATATATATATATATATATATATATATATATATAACAAATCTAATTTCATGGGATCTCTGCTAACTGGTATTCTGTGGTGCAATATAATGATCATAAGATATTTTATCACACAACGATACTTACACAAATAAACAAATAGTTCTCAGCGTATTATTAAGGCAACTGTATTAAGCCTGGCGATAAAGTTTATTAAAAGTCACTCTACTGCAGTTCCGAGTTACAGCCTGAGTGCGCGAAACTTATTCGTCCGGTTGCACATCTATGAGGCTTAATCCCCAAGGTAGTATTCTGGGTCCCTTATTATTACTATGTTATGTAAACGACATGCCCATCAGTGTCAAGTGCAAACTCCTACTGTGTGCGGATGACTGTGCTCTGTTAGTGTCAGGTAAAGACCTACAAGATATAGCTAATGTAATAACACTGGAACTGGAGTCCTGCAGTAAATGGTTAGTAGACAAGAAACTATCGTTACATTTCGAGAAAACGGAAACCATACTCTTTGGCACGAAGCATAAACTGAGAAGGGCAAATAATTGTAATGTCCGGTGTAATGGGGAACCCATCACTTCAGTTTCCTCAGTAAAATATCTGGGAATCCCCTTTGTCCCATGCATGTCAAGAGAATTGATAGGGAACTTTATAGTAAAGAAAGCGAATGCCTGACTGAAGTTCCTCTACAGACAAGCACAATGTCTACCTACTGAGGCTCGCAGGACCCTATGTCTAGCCCTTATACAATGTCATGGACTACGCTTGCTCTTGATGGTACTCTGCCGTGACAAAAAAAAAAAAAACTGATAGACTGCAAATCACCCAAGAGAACATGTAGGATGAATTACAACAATTGGATATGCTGAATGTTTAAGACAGAGTAAAACAAATGAAGTTAAATCAAGTTAATAAAATTGCTCACAAACAATGTCCAGAATATCTTGTTGTCAATTTTGTCAAGGTTGGGAACCGCAGCAATCATAGTACTAGGGGCAGAGAGCACAACTTTGTAGTACCCACAGTCAGTGGCCAGGCTTCAAACACCTTTTATTGTACATAAATAAAGGAATGGAGCAGATTGCCCGTACATGTCAAAGCCAGTCATAGCATGAACCAGTTCAAGAAGAGTGCCAAAAGGTGTCTGATGAATGTAGCTACAGAAAGGGAGGAGAATGATTTTTTATTTTTTTTTAGCTAACACACATGCAAATATAAATAACTTTTACTTTATTCCTAGTATATCTCTTTTATAGTATAATGATAAGATATTATCTCCTTCATAGTATAATAATAAGATATTATTTCCTCTAGAGTATAATAATAAGGTATTAAAAGGACCCCAATGGAAATAAGTCACTTTGTTTAACTTTTCTGGGTTATCCCAGGTTCTCTACACATGCGATGAATGGTTGAGGGACTGATTACCTCACACTCCTCCTCTCCTTACGCCTTCTTTGTATTGGACTGATGAAGCCACTGTGTGGCGAAACGTTTCCTGAATAAAGATTCCCATATGCTGCATAAGTGTCTCAATCTTCAACATTCTCTACACATGCTGATATGTATGTTAATCCAAGTAACTGCATTTGTGTACACCTGAATAAACTTACTAATCCCCGCAAAACATAGTCCTAGGTGAGTACAAGTAGATTAGTCTGAATCACTAACTAAGATCTACACCAAGTTAATGGATACGGGAAGGTTAGGTAAGATTTGTCAGGAAACGGGACAAGTGTTTGGCAAATGGACACAATGAAATGTTACATTAGTTGCACTTGTGTCCTTTTACCTAAAATATTGTCGGTAATTCTACCAACATTAATACACGACAAATATTTGCTGACGCGGATCTTAGTCATATGATGACCCGCCACTGGAGCTGTTGATCATCTGACTGAGACCTTTCACCGGCTTATCGGTCCACCCCTTTAAAAAGTACAGTTATGATTATATGGGAAGGTTGTCAGACGTCTCGAAGACAGTTCATAAAGTTATTAAATTAAAAAAAAGAAGAAATATTAAGTTAGTACAAGTAAACGAGTACATCTACGGGAGTACAGGTAGGCGATTAAAGCTAGCTGAGTACAAACAGGCGAATGCAACTAGTAATAACCACCATACACCAATACCTCCCTTCCCTAATTGATTTCTACAGTTCCACATACACATACATTCATGTGAACACGGACGCACACACACACACACACACACACACACACACACACACACACGACATGACGGAAGGAATAGACTCCGAAGTGTCCCTGTTTGCAGATGATGTGAAGTTCATGAGAAGAATTCAGTCGGACGAAGACCAGGAAGAACTACAAAGGGATCTGGACAGGCTGCAGACCTGTCCAGATACACACACATACATACACACACACACATTCACGTACACATACACGCGCGCATATACAACAGGCCTAGTGTATAATCGACATGTGCCTAGGACAAAATGGTAACTAACAAAATGGTAACTAACACACACACAGCCTTAGAGTTGTCAGGAAGTGGAACAATCTGGGGAGTGATGTAGTTGAGGCAGAATCCATACAAAGCTTCATGAAGAGGTATAAGGCTCTAGGAGCGGGAAGAGAGTGACATAGTGAAGAGTCTGGTTAGCGAAGAGACTGGACCAGGAGCTGTAAATCGATCCCTGCAACCACATGATCAGCTCATTTGAAACCATTTTTATTGTTATAAGACATGCAAGTAGAGAACAGGATGAAGTTGGAGCCATCTGTGGGACAGCATTTTCATTTGATCAACTGACTTTACCTCGTTGACATAATTATGCTGTACGAATGTGTTCCATACTCGAGTCATCCTGGGTATATATGATCTCAGATGGATCTCTCTCTTTCTTTCTCTCTCTCTCTCTCTCTCTCTCTCTCTCTCTCTCTCTCTCTCTCTCTCTCTCTCTCTCTCTCTCTCTCTCAAAATTAATCAAATGAAGTCTTATATACATGTTTGTCACTCGCAATTACTCATGCTGATTTCAGAAATGACCAAAGTCTTCCCCACCCGCCCTCCCTCTGTTATTACATTACAACGCTAAACCCGTACGGGTCATACAGCGTCTGAGGAATGGAAGGCCATCAAGGTTTGATCAGAGGTTGTGGAAAATAATTCCAACTGAGTGGATCAAAAGCCCTTTTACCAGCATCAAGGCGCCTGTCTTCAAAGGTCTCCTGCCGATCCTCTCACTTCTACATTGTCCAGGATAGAAAGGGTGAAAGCCCTTTCTATCCTGCCCTGCCTCCCATTATTCTACCATATATCCTATCCTACTCTCTCTTCTAGTGTTCATTTTTCTAGAAAATAATTTTAAATATACTAGTCTTGTGTCTTCACCAATTCTTTTTTTTAATATTTCTTTTTTATGTTAATGTTGTATTTCCTCTGTGTTGCCCCTCACCTTCCTACCTCTTCATTCTCTCTCTCTCCCCCACATCCCATCTGCCAGAGAGCGTGACAGGCCTCTGAAATCAATATTGATCGTGTTGCAGAGCTCAACAGCCGTGTGAATGGTGTGTAAGGGTTGGAGAGGGGGAAGGATGTGGGAGGGAAAACGGGAGATAATATAAAGAAGGGGAAGAGTAGAGATTTTTTTAAACAAAACTGGATGCATTGGCAATGTGCTGCAATCCTTTTCTATTTGACAGCTACACAGTCTCCCTGTCACATTCCATCACGCAGGATGGGGCTCATACGAGGTGTTGAAATCTGTCAGCCTGAGCTGGGTGACTTCAATAGGGCAATGAGGATGTAGTCCAGCATTCCAGCAAGTGTCCGTCAGCTACGGCAGCTTCATAGGTTACCTTCCAGAAGAGCTGGAGTTGCTATCACTTGGGAAATGCTATCTCTCAGTATAGATTATCCCAAACACAGTTTAAATGGAAGTTTTATGAAGATATCTCCATCAATCCTGAACGGGAACAAGGGAAATTATCTCTGGTGGTAGAGGGGTAAAAAAAAAAAGGGAAGGAGAAAGAGACAATATTGAAATCATAAAGATATCTAAGTACACACATACACACACACTCACATATGTATATATACTGACGAAGTGAACACATCATCTCCAGGCTGAGGGATTGCTTACCGCAAGCTTCTTCTCATCTTCCACTATTCTTCTCTGTAACAAAGTTTAATAAGAACCAACTGAAAACATTTCTAGAGTGAGGATACGCAAGTGTTGCGTAAGTGTCTCATCCATCAACTTGCTTGTTATCCAGGTCATTTATGTAAACTATTTAGGATACATATACCATGAGTGTTTTATTATTATTATTATTATTATTATTATTATTATTATTATTATTATTATTATTATTATTATCATTATCATTATTATTATTATTATTATTATTATATTATTATTATTAGAGTAGTAGTAGTAGTTTTAAAATCATTATTATTATTATTATTATTATTATTATTATTTTTTATTATATTATTATTATTATCATTATCATTATTATTATTAATATTATTATTATTATTATTCACTAGTCAATTCTACAAGCTAAGAGCTGTTATTCTACCTCAGTTTATTTCTAAGCCCAGCCAGTCCAGGATGCGACCCACAACAGTCGACTAACTCCCAGGTGCTGCTAGATGAACAGGGACAGCAGGAGTTAAAAAAAAAAACATGTCCAACGTTTCCACCAGTATCGGGGAGTGAACCAAGGACACCCTCCCCTCTCCAGTATGTGAGCCGAGTGCGTTGCCAACCTAACCACGGGATGGAAGTTTACTTTAATCCCGACGTTAAGTTTTCTGGAGGCGTGGAGAACAAGTTACATGCTGTAAACCCCTATTTACCTAGTTAGCTTCAAAAATTATACATTGACAGGCACTGTACTCACCAATATGCACAAACCCATATGTGGTAATAGGGATCGAGTCACATCTCCCGGCCCTGCTTCTTCGTTAGCCCCTCCCGGCTAAAGAGCCTTATCGTACTTCTGTGTATGTCTCTCATTACTGCCACTTCACTCTTACTTTATATATCTTTCAGTATACACTCGCTATGCACTCACTTTATGTCCAATTTTAAGGATAAAAGTATCTATTATTTTTCGAGTTCTGATAATGTGTTAGTTAAATGGACCCATATGCAATAGTGACATTGTAGATGAATGGTTCAGAGAACCGACATGTTGTTAAATTAGACACATGTGAAACTCTTGGGTATCTTTATTGAGGAAACGTTTCGCCACACAGTGGCTTCATCAGTCCATACAAAGGATAAACTTGAAGAACAGGAGAGAATGAGGTAATCAGTCCCTCAGCCTTGAGTCGATGTGGTCAGTCCATCAATCTTGAATAGAATACGGCATAAGAACGGAGAAGCAGCTTATATACCGTAAATGGCAGTAGAGGTGCAGCAGTCATAGAAGGGTATGTCACTTTGCCCAAATGTGAAAGTAGTCTGCCCAAGGGTTCGGCAAAAGCGAAAAATTCCCACTTATTAAGATCCCAAGAAGTTGCAGGTTGTTCTGACACAGCAACTCAGAAAAGATACCCAAGAGTTTGCCATGTGTCTTAAATTTAACAATAGTGACATTGTGGCTTGACATAATTTCAGGTGAGTCGAAAATTAGCACACAACGAATTTCTTATTAGTTGTACAATTTTCTGTTTTTTACCCTCTTTCATAACAGTATCCGTGAATGGTGATAATCAACCTATTGACCTAATATACCAACCAAAACCAGGCTGTTTGTCCCTCAGTTTAGAAATTTTATTACTAATCATCTCGGGTCTAAGTGCCATGGATGGTTGAGAGCCTTGGTCAGTGTAGAGACCACTAAAAGGTCAGTGAGAGACCACTGTGGTCCAGTGAGTAGCCACTTGGTCATGAGAGACCACTTGGTCAGTGAGAGACCACTTGTCCAGTGATAGATCACTTGGATCAGTGTAGAGACCCACTTGGCCCAGTGAGAGACCACTTGTGCCGATGAGAGACCGACTTGTTCATGTGAGAGACCACTGGGTCAGTGAGAGACCACTTGTCAGTGAGAGGCCAATTGTCAAGAGAAGAGTACCCACTTGACATGACTAGACCACTTCTGGTCAGTGAGAGACCCTACTATGGCTCAGTAGAGAGAACCACATGGTCAGTGAGAGACTCCACTTGTCAAAGGAGAGACCACTTAGGTCAGTGGAGAGACCACATGGTCAGTGTAAGTAGACCACTTGGTACAGTGAGAAGACCAGCATGTCAGTGAGAGACCACTTTGTCAGTGAGAGACCACTATGGTCAGTTGAGAGACCACTTGGTCCAGGGAGAGACCACATGGTCAGTGAGAGACAACTTGTCAGTGAGAGATCCCTTGGTCAGTGAGAGACACTTGGCCAGTGAGAGATACCATGGCCAGTGAGAAGACCACCTTGGTCAGGAGAGACCAACTTGGTCATGAGAGACTATCACTGGTCAGTGAGAGACCCACTGTTCCAGTGAGAAGAACCACTTGGTCAGTGAGAGAACCACTTGTCAGTGAGAACCCACTTGGTCAGTGAGAACCACTGGTCAACGAGAGACCCACTTGGTCAGTGAGAGACCACTTGGTCAGTGAGAGACCACTTGGTCAGTGAGAGACCACTTGGTCAGTGAGAGACCACTTGGTCAGTGAGAGACCACTTGGTCATGTGAGACCACTTGGTCCGTGAGGAGACCACTTGGGTCAGTGAGGAACACTTGGTCATGAGAACCGACTTGGTCAGCGAGAGACCACTTGGTTCAGCGAGAAACCACTTGGTCATTGAGAGACCACTTGGGTCAGTGAGAGGACCACTTGTCGTGAGAGACCACTTTGTCAGTTGAGAGAGACCATTGGTCAGTGGAGAGCCACGTTGGTCAGTAGAGGACCACTTTGTCAGTGAGAGACCACTATGGTCAGTGAGAGACCATTGGTCAGTGAGAGACCACTGTCAGTGAGAGACCACTATTGGTCATTGATAAGACCACTTTGTCAGTGAAGAGCGACCACTTGGTCAGTGAGAGACCACTTGGTCAGTGAGAGACCACTTGGTCAGTGAGAGACCACTTGGTCAGTGAGAGACCACTTGGTCAGTGAGAGACCACTTGGTCAGTGAGAGACCACTTGGTCAGTGAGAGACCACTTGGTCAGTGAGAGACCACTTGGTCAGTGAGAGACCACTTGGACAGGAGAGACCACTTGGTCTATGGAGAGAACCCACATGGTCAGTGAGAGAACCACTTGGTCAGTGAGAGACCACTTATTGGTCAGTGAGAGACCACATTGGTCAGTGGGGGAGAGACCACTTGGTTCATGTAGAGACCACTTGGTCAGTGGAGAGAACACACTTGGTCAGTGAAGAGAACCACTTGGTCAGTGAGAGACCACTTGGTCAGTGAGAGACCACTTGGTCAGTGAGAGACCACTTGGTCAGTGAGAGACCACTTGGTCAGTGAGAGACCACTTGGTCAGTGAGAGACCACTAGGACAGTGAAGACCTCTTGGTCAGGAGCAATACCACTGTCAGTGAGAGACCACTTGGTCAGTGAGAGACCCACTTGGTCAGAGAGCGACCACTTGGGGAAGTGAACGTGAATCATGATTTTTACCAATGTAAAAATTTTAGCCTGCACAATGTGAAAGAGGAAGCTCACGACGACGATTGTTCGGTCATACTTTGGAACCATTTATAAAGTCACACTGGTGACTGTAAAATGGCCAAGCGGACTGAAACGTTCGTCGTGACACTCCTATTGCTCTCCTATTACGAATACTTGTGTTTTGTTCAGTAATCGGTATTGTGTCTTTTAGTTAAAGTTCTCCTAACTCTTTCGTCTTCTTTATTCATCTCCTTGCATCCCACCCCATTCCCTTCGATTATGTAACTTGTCATTGTACTTCAAAATGAAGTCACTCCACTTCCCGTGGAATCTTCAACTCAGAGATGTTCCTCTCGAGTACAGAAGTTCACGTTGTGCATGATCCTGATTCTCTCTTGCAGCAGGCGAGTTTTTTTTTTTCCGACACAAATAAGGCTAGGTGGCAGGCCGTGGACGTATCGGTTGGATCAGCTCCCTGTGTCTCACGTTCACGTTCCAAACGAATGATTCTTTGAGACATATCTGAGGTTTTTGTTAGTCAATAATGCATATCTGCTTCGTTTCTGCTCTAAAATCACAGCAGTATTTAGTAAGAAAAATTACTGCCGAGAACTTGAGGGAAAAAAGTGCATTCACATTAGAAACCTTCAGCGAAAACTTTTCGATTCTTGGGCCTTGATCATCTTCAAATGATCAAGATTCATAAGGAAGTTGTTCTAAAGAAATACATTCGTGTCCATTTCCTTCACTTAAATTCCAATTTAGGAGGCTGGAGCAACGAGTTATATATATAATATATATATATATATATATATATATATAAATATAATATATATATATATATATAATATATATATATATATATATATATATATAATATATATATATATATATATATATAATATATATATATATATATATATGAACATCAAAAATGGTATACAATACCGACAGGTTGGTAGGTAAGACACATAGGCAACAGTTAGGCAACTTTATTCCGAAACGTTTCGCCTACACAGTAGGCTTCTTCAGTCGAATACAGAAAGTAGGCAGGAACAGTAGAGATGTGAAGACGATGTAATCAGTCCAACACCCTTGTAGTCGTAGAATTTGAGGTTGTCAGTCCCTCGGCCTGGAGAAGTTCAGTTCCATAGTCAGGAACTATCTGACTATGGAACAATCATCGGTTCGTCGAAAACTTTACATTTCACAAATTCTAATCTTAGTACTTGATACTAATTTAACAAATATTTTTATTATTGTTTTTGTTATTGTTGATGTTGTTTTTGCTGTTATTATTATTATTATTATTATTATTATTATTATTATTAGCATCAGCAGAAAAAGAAGTGATGCGTTGCTGAACATGTCTCCTTTGCGTTAACGTTTCGCTCTATGTACACCTTTATCAAGTCAATTTTATACAGATTTGCCCAGAGCGAAACGTTGCCTCCATAAAAGTTTACTTCTTCTGAGCCTTCGTACCGTGATGATTCAACACGGCTATAAGAAGAGGTACGATAAGGTTCTCGAAGCAAAAGAATGAATCTAGAGGTGGCCATGGAAGAGGAGGTGTCATGAGGTTAGATCCGACCCCAGTAACCACATACTAATCGTCATTTTAAACACACACACATGCACACACACACACACACACACACACACACATACACACACACACACACACACACACACACACACACACACACACACACAACACACACAAAACACGCGCGCGCATTTTCCCTGGACTACAGGAAGGGCCCTTTTCGATACAGTTCCTCACAAGATATTATTGCAGAAGCTGGAGGATCAGGCGCGTATAACAGGAAGGGCACTGCAATGGAACAGAGAATACGTGACATGGAGGTAACAACGAGTCATAGTACATGATGAGGTATCACAGTGGGCACCTGTGACGAGCGGGGTCCCACAGGGGACAGTCCTAGGATCAGTGCTATTTTTGGTATATGTGAATGACATGATGGAAGGGATAGACTTAGAAGTGTCCCTGTTTGCAGATGATGTGAAGTTAATGAGAAGAATTAAATCAGATGAGGATCAGGCAGGACTACAAAGAGACCTGGACAGGCTGGACAAATGGTCCAGCAACTGGCTTCTCGAATTCAACCCCACCAAATGCAAAGTCATGAAGATTGGGGAAGGGTAAAGAAGACCGCAGACAGAGTATAGGGTAGGTGGACAAAGACTGCAAACCTCACTCAAGGAGAAAGATCTTTGGGTGAGCATTACACCGTGCGCGTCTCCCGAAGCACACATCAACCAGATAACTGCTGCATGCAAATGGGCGTCTGGCAAACCCGAGAATAGCGTTCTGATATCTTAGTAAGGAATCGTTCAAGACACTATACACTGTGTACATCAAGCCCATACTGGAGTATGCAGCACCTCTTTGGAACCCAAAACCTGGTCAAGCGCGTCAAGAAATTAGAGAAAGTGCAAAGGTTTACAACAAGGTGAGTTATGGAGCTCAGGGGAATGTCCTACAAGAAAGGTTGAGAGAAATCGGCATAACGACACTGGTGGACAGTAGGGTCAGGGGAGACATGATAACGAAATACAAAATACTGCGTGGAATAGATAAGATGGACAGAGACAGGATGTGTTGAGAAATGGTTTACCAGCTAAGGTTAAAGATTAAATATAGAGGGTACTTAGCTTAAAAAAACACTATCAACCACACAGCCGCCCCTGCAGGCGAGGTCTTGAGAAGTTCTCTTATCCACTTCACAACGGGCTGTAATAGAGTACATTATGTTAATAATAATTTACCCCTAGGGGGTGTTATGTCAGCATATTTCATTCAATGATTGCTGACAAGCTTACGTGTGTGGACTCAAAAGTCCACACCTCACTGCCGACTATAGGTTGATTACAAACTCCTTGCGACACAAGAACTGCACAGTCCCCCGTACTACAAGAAATATGCAACCCACCTTGCTCTTGTAGCGTTAGCTATGGTGTTCTTTACACCCTCGACAGTTTTTCGTGTGGCTTGATAGAAGCTGAAGTTCCCTTGGATGTCCACTCTTCCATAGTCTAAAGGGAAATGCAACACTGGTACGCTATGTTCCACAAAGTTTGTCTTTATTGTTCACAATCTTATCACTAAAGAAGCTGATCATAATTCCCTGTAAGTGTTTATTGTGTTTTGTGAGACACTTTGTTTACACTAACGCACGGGTCAGTGTTCTTTGTTGGTTATCATTGCGTCAGTGGACTCCCAGTAGGGCGAAAATAATCTGACCTCACAGCGTCCTACACCGCTGCAGGCCCCTAGAACATAAAGGAAAGCTGATCTATACTTTTTGCTTCCTGCCAACTCCTCCATAAGCAAACAAATGCTTGTTCTTTCGCTTTAGCATAGACAAAAGTAAAAAATCAAAACCCTGGTAATA
>NC_069401.1:51641570-51672944 GCF_026875155.1 Cherax quadricarinatus | reverse complement strand
AAGTTTTTAACCAAAAGAAGGGGGCCCTATACCTAATTTTAAAAATTCCAACCCCTTTGTTTTAAGGAGCATGGTACGCTATGTTCCACAAAGTTTGGTGTTTGTTAACAACTAAGAAGTGTCCTAATTCCCGTAGTTTCTAGTTGGAATACTTGAGACACTATGTTCCACAAGGTTTGTCTTTTTATTGTAGTTCACAAATCTTATCACACTCAAAGAGACCCCTGATCACAAATTCCCTGTAAGTTTTATTGTGTTTTGCAGACACTTTGTTCACACTAACGCACGGAATCAGTTGTTCTTGGTTGTTACATTGACGATCAGTGTGACCATCCCATAGGCGAAAATATCTGACCTCACATCGTCCTACACGCTGCAGTGCCTCTAAGAACATAAAGGAAAGCTGATCTCAGTACTTTTTGCTTCCTTGCAAACTGCTCCATGAGCCAAGCGAATGCTGATTCTTGCTGTCATTGAGCCATAGACAACAATGTGCACAATCTTTACATGGTAATAAAGTGGGAGAAGGATTTTCCTTAATTGTCCTGAACTAAGGGTAAAGGATGGACTGTCCTCCTTATTAATACACTTTGCACACTGGACTCTTGCAAGGAGTGGCGGTCCTTGAACCAACGTCACATCCGTATTGCACTGAGATCTAATTACTACTGTAGAGTAAACAATCTTGCACCGTATGAGAGGGCAGGACCCCTCAGTGCCTTGAAAGGGGCTGAAAAGGAGCTGAAAGGGGCAGAAAGGCCTGAAAGGGGCTGAAAGGGGCTGAACAGGAGATGATACCCCCCTCCTGAAAAATTTCTCCACAGGATGCACAAGACAGGGGACACAGAAACAAAGGGTCACCAATTGAAGCTGAAACCAAACGAGTCACAGGGATGTAGGAAGTATTTCTTCAGTCACAGAGCTGTAGGAAGTGAAATAATCTAGACAAGTGAGTAGTGGAGGCAGGAACCATACATACTTTAAGACGAGGTATTGACAAAGCCCATGGAGCGAGAGAGAGAAGGGCCTAGTAGCGATCAGTGAAGAGGCGGAACCAGGAGCTAGGATCTCTACCCTTGCAACCACAATAGGTGAGTACACACACACACACACAGAACGCACACACACACACTCACGCACACACACACACACATACACACGCACGTTCGCACATCCACGCTCCCTCCTCCCACACATATCACACTCTCACCCACACACACACACACATAGACATCTACAAAATCATCCACCTCGTCACCAATACTCTTTGTAAATGTTTATTTTTCAAATCAGCGTGCATGTAGAGAAGATCATTACACCAAAACTGAATTATCTCAGCCACCTCATTAAAGAATTACATATTAATCAATGAAATTAGGAGAAGCACTCGACGAATTACACCTAACAGAGAAGACATTTGCCAGTCAGGACGGAGCGTTGTTTACTAATGAGCTGAGGTAGTAGCCACTCTGGCAAAACAGAATAACAGAAAGGTTGTGCTATTAGAGAGAACGACAGAGAAAAGCTACTGACGAATTGAACTGCATTTTGCATGAGCGTGTGAGTTTACGAATATGCTTGTAAATGTATAACTTCCTAATGACACACATACACACTCACACACACACACACACATACACACACACACACACACACACACACACACACACACCAACACACACACACACACACACACACACACACACACACACACAACACACACCACACACACACAACACACACACACACACACACACACACACACACACACACACACACACACACACACACACAACACACACCACACACACACACACCACACACACACCACACACACCACACACAAACACACACACCACACACCACACGCACACACACACACACACACAACACACAAACACACACACACACACACACACACGAACACACACACACAAACACACACACACACACATACACACACACAACACACACAAACAACACACACACAACACACACACACACACAACACACACAAACACACACAAACATACACACACACATACACACACACACACACACACACACACACACACACACACACACACACACACACACACACACACACAACACACATGCCAACAAACATGCATATTTCTGAGCATATCATCTCAGGTGGAGCCAAGAGCCCAGATATCAGTAACTTCAGGAAAATGGAATCCTGGGCGGCTATTAAGATTCCCTGAAGACGAAATTTCGTGAGGCAGAAATGGACTACGTCTTGCCCTTGTGATTACCAGTAATTATGTCCATTCGTTCTGCAGTCGATAAACAGACTACTTAAGAACCGACTAGTTTGTCCCACGTGAAATTAGGAATTTGGTCCACACGACATTAGTTTTGTCAGTGAATGACCTAAACTGACCTTACCTCACCCGAGTTGAGCTTAGCTGACTTTACTTAATCCTTTCTCATTATTATTATTATATAATCAAGAGGGAAGCGTTAAACCTGTAGGATTATACAGCCCCTGTGGAGGATATGGAAGGTATTCAGGCTTAATTCAGGGAACTGGAGCACAGATTCAATTCCCTAGATCGAGAGTCCCCTCACAAGCGTCAAGGAACCTTCCTTGAGGGGAATCCTATCTCACCTGACTTCACTTTAATGCACTCCTGGCCTGAACTGGATTCACCTGACTTGATTTGAATTCACCTATCATGACCTATCCCCACTTGACTTCACATGACCTGACGTAACATAAATCACATATTGCCATCAGCACTAGTAGGTTTTGAGTCATAAAATAAACGAAAATATTCCGAAACGACTTCGTTTAATAGGCTCTGTTGTTATCGTTGTTGGTGTTGGTAAATTCACCTGAATAAATCACTGTTTAGCTAGATGATCTATGAAATTAATTGCTAAGTAGCGTCATGGAAACGAGTATTTTGGGGTAACATGAGTGAAAGTTGTTGGGAGTAGAACCTGCGTACTGGATCATAGCAGAGTTCCTCCAGTGCTAAGGTCACATTAAGGTTTAAAAAAACACTTGAGCTAACACTAGGATATTTGTATTAGAAAACGCTTCTGTCCAGGGACCTTGATCAAGGTCCCGGGACAGAAAAGTGTTCTAATAAATATGTCCTAGTCCTTACTCACGTAGCTTTTAAAACCAATTTGGCGGTATCTATTACCAAGGTTTATACCACACATGAAGGTGGAATAGTCGATGTTTCCTATGGTGATCCAAGACAGCGTCAATTGCTGACATCGTGCAGGACTTGATGATCCGAGTGTAGAAATAATAATCTCACGAACTCTAGTCCTATATTTGTCAACTCACGGGAGTTCCATGACCATGAATGTAATTCTGTGAGAGTGTTCACTGAAGGAATTCCAGTAAGTGGAGTTATTAAAAATGAAGTGTAGTGAAAACTCACGAAGCAACACAGCACACACGCAGTACTGTAGGACTGCAGTATTGCAAGATTGCATTACTGTAGGATTGCAGTACTGCAGGATTGCATTACTGCAGTACTGCAGGATTGCAGTACTGGGTTGTGTTATAAGCTACAGACAGCAGCAGTCAAAAATATCAATCAACAAGGATTTTAAAACAAATTAAATGAAAAACAATGAACGCAAGGTCAGAATAGAATATGCGCCACTTGAGGGACTCAAAGAGTCTAATTAGATGAAACGATTACCACAGATGAAGTAATCGAACCATCCTCTTCCTCCCCAACTCTTCCCTGACAAGTCAAAAAGCCACATTGCTAATGGTCACCAGGCGATCTAGGGGTTGTATGTCACCACTAGATGGTTATTATGCTCGCAGCTGACAAAGATGAGTACCTGGAGGTTACCTGGGGGTTATTCCGGGGATCAACGCCCCCGCGGCCCGGTCCATGACCAGGCCTCCCGGTGGATCAGGGCCTGATCAACCAGGCTGTTACTGCTGGCCGCACGCAGTCCAACGTACGAGCCACAGCTTGGCTGATCCGGCACGATGGTGGTTGGTTTCTTGCACGCAAAATAGATATATATACATTCTCTGTGCATGCAACAAAAAAAGACAACCCTATTGGTAATATCTGGCTCAAGAATTAATGAAAACTAGTGAACACAAGCGGCGAAGACTCTAGCTAAAAGATAACAGATTAACGGAAGCTTCATGAGATTCTAAATAGAACGATTGGCACTGTAATCAGATGAATATGACAGGATGTCACTCAGGTGTCACGGCCGATACTCAGATTAACACATTGTGGCTGGTTGATAACCCGCCAGTCATCTCCAGGTAGGGTAAGCTAATAATCACACCGTGGAAGGTCATCGCGAAAAGTTTTTCGATAAGACCCCACCTCTCTCTCTCTCTCTCTCTCTCTCTCTCTCTTTTCTCTCTCCCTTTCTCTTTCTCTCTCTCTTTTTGGTACACCAACGCCATGGCGAAACACTGCCACGAACTCCACCACCAGTTAGGCCTCACCACCACCACCACCACTACCATAACCGCCAACCTGTCCCACAAACACCACCACCACTTGTTCTCTCTAGGCTGGAATACTGCTGTACATTAACATCTCCATACAAAGCAGGTGAAATCGCAGATATAGAGAGTGTACAGAGATCCTTTACTGCACGTATAAGTTCTGTCAAGCACCTTAACTACTGGGAACGCTTGGAAGCACTTGACTTGTACTCGTTGGAACGCAGGAGGGAGAGATATATCATAATCTACACTTGGAAAATCTTGGAAGGAATGGTCCCAAATCTGCACACAGAAATCACTCCCTACGAAAGTAAAAGACTGGGCAGGCGATGCAAAATGCCCCCAATAAAAAGTAGGGGCGCCATTGGTACACTAAGGGAAAACACCATAAGTGTCCTGGGCCCAAAACTGTTCAACAGCCTCCCATCAAGCATTAGGGGAATTGCCAATAAACCCCTGGCTGCCTTCAAGAGAGAGCTGGACAGATACCTAAAGTCAGTGCCGGATCAGCCGGGCTGTGGCTCGTACGTTGGACTGCGTGCGGCCAGCAGTAACAGCCTAGTTGATCAGGCCCTGATCCATCGGGAGGCCTGGTCATGGACCGGGCCGCGGGGGCGTTGATCCCCAGAATAACCTCCAGGTAACCTCCAGGTAACCACCACCACTACCATCACCGCCAACCTGTCCCACAAACACCACCACTACCACCACTACCATCACCGCCAACCTGTCCCACAAACACCACCACCACCACCACTACCATCACCGCCAACGTGTCCCACAAACACCACTACCACCACTGCCATCACCGCCAACCTGTCCCACAAACACTACCACCACCACGGCTGATCAAAGATAGGGTAGACGCAGCTTTGATCCACTTAGAGAGCAGCACTGTCTTAATAATATCGATAAATTTGAAGCAAACACACCATCATCCCTTCAGTTAAGTCATTATTGGTATATTCTAAGACCGAACTGAAACTTAACAATTGGGTCCTCTTCTACATGGGTAATTGGTAACGGACTGTGGGTAACAATCGATGAGATACATAAATTGCAAATGACCTCGTATGTTTTAGCCAACTGCTTATCATATTCCTCTCGGTCACTACAATTAGGGAAATACACTCTAAAACCAATTTTTACAGCATGAAATATTAAGAGTAATTCCTTTGAGTCGTGTGTGTGTAACCTATATATATATATATATATATATATATATATATATATATATATAATATATATATATATATATATATATATATATATATAAATATATATATTATAAAGTGGAACCTCAAATTTCGAACGTATCGCTTATCGAACTCTTCGAAAATAGAACCCTTTTTTCGAACCAACTTTGTTCCTGTTATCGAATTCGCCCCTGTTTTCGAACTGCCGGGTACCGGACCTGTTCGGCAGCCCGCTCTGTCCGTGTCTGGTTTTGTTAATGCTTGGGTGAACACTAACCTGCGATCTCATTGAAACATTTTACAATTATTTCATTGTGTTTAGTGCTTGTGGGACTGTGAAATAAGCTACAATGGGAACAATGAAACTTGCTAGTGGTACCCCTGTGGTAAAGAAAGTGAGAAACACCATAGATGTGAAGAAGGAAATAATACAGAAGTGGAATGATGTCTAAGTGGAATGATGTCCAAATGTTTGTGGAGAAGTACCACCCTGAGCAAGCTGAAACAAGCCTTTTTTGCAACAAGTTCAGTGACAGAACCATGTCCCATTATAGGGAAATCTTAAAGAGGCACCAGAAACAGAGGACTGTGGACAGTTATTTTGTGAGACAGGGGTCCAGTGACCCTCAAGCTGGTCCTAGTGACATTGAAAGACAGAGAAGGGAAGTAACCCCAGAGAGGGTTTTGATACCTGAAGTCTTCACAGAGAGGGATTCTCCTTCCAAACACTAACCCCAACTCCCTCTCTCCTCCTCCCTATCTTCCAGATGCCATCACCAATCTTCAATAAAGGTAAGTAAAATGTTATTTTATATGTTTATTTACATTTATTAATACATAATTGAACACTATATTTGTTGTGTATGTTAAACTATAATTAATCTCTATAAAAGCATTTTTTTTGTGAATATTTTTGGGTTTCTGGAACGGATTAATTGTATTTCCATTATTTCTTATGAGAAATATTGCTTCGCTTTTCAGACTTTTCGAATTTAGAACTAACTCCTGGAACGGTTAAGTTCGATATTTGAGGTTCCCACTATATATATAATATATATATATATATATATATATATATATATATATAATATATATATATATATAATATATATATATATATATATAATATATATATATAATATATATATATACACATACATATATATAATACCTACAAGTATGTAGGACATAAATACAGCATCTGGACATTTATTATGGAAACGTTTCGCTCACTAGGAACTTTGTGAAAAGAGTACAAAGACCGAGAATATGCAGAGTATTTGTAGGTGGAAGCAGGCAGGTGTAGACCTCTTGTATGGGACCAGCCTACAGAGATACCAGGAACTAATTGAAGTGACCTGATCGCCGTATTCTTGACGAGTAATGATAATTTAGCCAAGATCTCGGACATCTAAAACTACCGGTGTTCTGGACGGCAGTATTGGACATGACAGCCATCCTACCTGGAAAGTGTTTCTTGGTGTCAACGTCCCTGAGACATGGTCCTTGTGGATCAGGGCCTGATCAATCACGCTGTTTCTGGTGGCCACATGCAATCCAACGTACGAACTACATCTCTCCTGATCAGGAACCTATTCAGACCCTTATATATAGTGGGAGACCTAATTACCTTTCTGACTTCATTGTACTTAAGTATATAAAGCAGGTGGAAACTGGAAGGGAATTGATCCCGGTGCTGAGTGTTGCAAAACCCACGCTCGACCAATGCACTGCTGTCATTACAACAGGACAGAACAACCTTCTTTGGGTAATGCTAGCAGGCGCTGCGGTCGACCTCCATGTAAGGTTTCTTTTTTCCTAGCTCTCACCCCCACCATCAAGAGTATGTTGCGTCTGATACACTTTCGATTGGTTTCGAGAGTTTTCTTTCTCCGGCTTAATGCTTGCCTGGTCAAGCCGGCTGTTGCTGCTGGCGGACCACTAGTCCATACAACCATCACAGCCTGGTTGATCTGGCACTTGGTGAAGGTACTTGTTAAAAGATGAATGTGTAACGCTGTAGGTTCGACCCTATGACCTCCGACAACAAAACAGAGAGGATCATGACCAAGCTATGTATGTATCCTAGTGATAAATCCAGCTCTTGACCCTCAAAGTCACTGGGTCAATGTTTATTTGTTGTTGTTAACATGCCGGCCACATCTGTCCAGTAGTAGGGTGACCCCCCTCCCCCTTCCCCCCAAAATTGAAACACATCCACCATCATTCAGTTACTGTCAGTTTCCTCGGGAATATTGTAGACTGTAACGATACGGTTGTCACTGTAACTACCACTGTTCTCACCACCATCACCTCTGTTCTCACTATCACCATCACCATCACCGTTGCCACAACTACTAACAACTACTACCATACCCCCAAAGCCACTGCCAAAGTTACCCCACCACACCACCTCCACAACCACTACCATTCCCCTCCCACCCCAGTCCCTACTACCACTCCACCACAGAGAGGTACCAAACGCCCTTACGGTACCATAAAAACACCATTAACCACCATAACATTACCACCCATGCCATCCTGAGGAAAATCACCATCATCACTGTCCGAGACTCCACCACCCCACCATTACCACCACTGCCGCTTTTTGCCGTCGTTATGACAACCAAATCAACCACTATTAACATTTCAACCACCATCGCCTATCTTTTCACTCCCCGACCAAAACCACAGCGGCAGCAATCACCTACCTCTTCTACTACCACCCTCACGACAACTATCACCTCACGACTCACTGCCACCCTCATGACAACTACCACCTCACTACTACCACAAACGACAACTATCACCCTCACGACAACTACCACTTCACGACAATTGCCACCCTCATGACAACTACCACCTCACTACTACCACAAACGACAACTATCACCCTAACGACAACTACCAACTCACGACTACTGCCACCCTCATGACAACTACCACCTCACTACTACCACAAACGACAACTATCACCCTCACGACAACTACCACCTCACGACTACTAACACCCTCACGACAACTACCACCTACACGACAACTACCACCCTCACGGCAACTAACACCCTCACGGCAACTACCAACCTCACGAAAACTACCACCATCACAACAACTATCACCCTCACGACAACTACCACCCTCACGACAACTACTACCCTCACGACAACTACCACCTTCGCGACAACTACCACATTCACGACAACTACCACCCTCTTGACAACTACCAGTCTAATCACAACTACCACCTTCACGACAACTACCACCCTCATGACAACTACCACCTTCGCGACAACTACCACATTCACGACAACTACCACCCTCTTGACAACTACCATCCTCATGACAACTTCTACCCTCATGACAACTACCACCGCGACAACTACCACATTCACGACAACTACTACCCTCTTGACAACTGCCACTCTCACGACAACTACCACCCTCAAGGAAACTACCACCTTCACGACAACTACAACCCTCATGACAACTACCACCTTCGCGACAACTTCCACATTCACGACAACTACTACCCTCTAGACAACTACCACTCTCATGACAACTACCACCTTCACGACAACTATCACCCTCACGACAACTACCACCCTCTTGACAATTGCCACTCTCACGACAACTACCACCCTCATGATAACTACAACCGCACAACAACTACCACCCTCTTGACAATTGCCATCCTCACGACAACAACCCACCCTCACGAAAACTACCACAGTCACGACAACTAACACCCTCACGACAACTGCCACCCTCACGAAAACTACCACCCTCACGACAACTACCACCCTCACGACAACTACCACCATCACGACAACTACCACCCTCACGACAACTACACCACCTTCACGATAACTACAATCTTCATGACAACTACCACATTCACGACAACTACCACCCTCATGAAAACTACCCACCTTCACGACAACTACCACCCTCACGACAACTACCACCTTCACGACAACTACCACCATCACGACAACTACCACCCTCACGAACTACCACCTTCACGATAACTACAATCTTCATGACAACTACCACATTCACGACAACTACCACCCTCATGAAAACTACCACCTTCGCGACAACTATCACCCTCACGACAACTACCACCTTCACGACAACTACCACCTTCACGGAAACTACTACCTTCACGAGAACTACCACAATCATGGCAACTATCACCTTCACGACAACTACCACCCTCAGGAAAGCTACCACCCTCACGACAACTACCACCCTCATGAGAAACTGCCACCCCTCACGACAACGGCGACCCTCACGACAACTACCACCTTCACGACAACTCCCACCTTCACGACAACGGCGACCCTCACGACAACTACCACCTTCACGACAACTACCACCCTCATGACAACTACCACCCTCTTAACAACTGCGACCCTCACGACAACTACCACCTTCACGACAACGGCGACCCTCACGACAACTACCACCTTCACGACAACTACCACCCTCATGACAACTACCACCCTCTTAACAACTGCGACCCTCACGACAACTACCACCTTCACGACAACGGCGACCCTCACGACAACTACCACCTTCACGACAACTACAACCCTCATGACAACTACCACCCTCATGACAACTACCACCCTCATGACAACTTCCACCCTCATGACAACTATCACCCTCACAACTACCACCCTCTTGACAACTGCCACCCTCACGACAACTGCCACCCTCATGACAACTGCCACCCTCATGACAACTACCACCCTCATATAAAATACCACCTTCAAGTCAGCTGCGACCCTGACGACAAATACCAACTTCACGACAACTACTACCCTCACGACAACATCCACCCTCACGACAACTACCACCCTCTTGACAACTGCCATCCTCACGACAACTACCACCTTCACTACGACTACCACCTTTCCGACAGCTACCACCTTCACGGCAACTACCACGTTTTACGACAACTACCACCATTATGACAACTACCACCTTCACGACATCTACCACCCTCACGACAACTACAACCTTCACGACAACTACTACCCTCACGACAACATCCACCCTCACGACAACTACCACCCTTTAACAACTGCCACCCTCACGACAACTACCACCTTCACTACGACTACCACCCTTTCCCGACAGCTACCACCTTCACGCAACTACCACGTTCACGACAACTACCAACATTATGACAACTACCACCTTCACGACAACTACCACCCTCACGACAACTACAACCTTCACGACAACTACCGCATTCACGACAACACCACCCTCATGACAACTACCACCTTCACGACAACTACCACCCTCACGGGAAAATACAACGCTAACAGCAACTACCACCCTCCTGACTGCCACCCTCACGACAACTACCACTTTCACGACAACTACGACTCTCCACTACAATTACCACCTTCAAGACAACTACCACCCTCACGACAACTACCACCCTCACGACAACTACCACCTTCACGGCAACTGCGACCCTCACGACAAACTACCACCTTCACGACAACTACCACCCTCTTGACAGCTGCCACCCTCACGACAACTACCAACCTCACGAAAACTACCACCCTCACCACAACTACCACCCTCACGACAACTACCACCCTCACGACAAAATACCACCTTCACGATAATTTCCACCTTCACGACAACTACCACATTCACGACAACTACAACCCTCTTGACAACTGCCTCCCTCACGACAACTACCACTCTCACGACAACTACCACTCTCACGAAAACTACCACCCTCATGACAACTGCCACCCTCACGACAACTACCACCCTCACGACAACTACCACCCTCACGACAACTACCACCCTCACGACAACTACCACCCTCACGACAACTACCACCCTCTTGACAACTGCCATCCTTAAGACATTTACCACCGTTCACGACAACTACCACCATTATGACAACTACCACCTTCACGACAACTACCACCCTCACGACAACTACAACCTTCACGACGACTACCGCATCACGACAACTACCACTCTCATGACAACTACCACCTTCACGACAACTACCACCCTCACGGAAACTACAACCCTCACGGCAACTACCACCCTCCTGACTGCCACCCTCACGACAACTACCACTTTCACGACAACTGCGACCCTCACACAATTACCACCTTCACGACAACTACCACCCTCACGACAACTACCACCCTCTTCACAACTGCCACCCTCACGACAACTACCACCCTCACGACAACTACCACCCTCTTCACAACTACCACCCTCTTGACAACTGCCACCCTCACGACAACTACCACCTTCACGGCAACTGCGACCCCTCACGACAACTACCACCTTCACGGCAACTTCTACCTCACGACAACTACCACCTTCACGACAATACCACCCTCATGACAACTACCACTCTCTTGACAACTACCACCTTCACGACGACTACCAGTCTCATGACAACTACCACCCTCACGAAAACTACCACCCTCGCGACAATTACCACCCTCACGACAACTACCCACCCTCACGACAACTACCACCCACACGACAACTACCACCCTCTCGACAACCTACCACCCTCACGACAACTACCACCCTCACGACAACTACCACCCTCACGGCAACTACCACCCTCACGACAACACCACCCCAAAGTCAACTCCCACTCCCCGAAACACCCCCCCTCAGAAAAATACCACCCCACACAAACACCACCCTCCGACAACCCCAAACCCTCACGACAATAACCACCCTCACGACAACTACCACCCTAAAGGCAGCTACCCCCCAACACAAACACCACCCACGGAAACACCCCTCAGACAACTCCCCCCTTCACGAAAACTACCACCCTCCACAAAAACCACCTCATGACAACTACCACCCACTCCCCCTACCACTCTCATGACAACTACCCCCTTTCCCACGACAACACCACTCTCAAGACAACACCACCTTCACGAAAACTACCACACAGAGCTTTTTTCTTGGGGGGGCATTAAAAATTGGGGGGGCAAATGTTTTGTTGTGGGAGAATTGTAAAGGACCTGCCTATAGGGGCCCACGGGCCCCCCTGCAGTGTTCCTCCTTTCTTTTTTCTTATGTTCTTATGTACCACATTTACGACAACTACAACCCTTCACGACAACTACCGCCCTCACGGAAACTACCACCCTCACTGCTACTACCACCCTCCTGACTGCCACCCTCACGACAACTACCACTTTCACGACAACTGCGACCCTCACGACAACTACCGCCTTACGTGGTTACCTGGAGGTTACCTGGAGGTTATTCCGGGGATCAACGCCCCCGCGGCCCGGTCCATGACCAGGCCTCCCGATGGATCAGGGCCTGATCAACTAGGCTGTTACTGCTGGCCGACGCAGTCCGACGTACGAGCCACAGCCCGGCTGATCCGGCACTGACTTTAGGTATCTGTCCAGCTCTCTCTTGAAGGCAGCCAGGGGTTTATTGGCAATTCCCCTAATGCTTGATGGGAGGCTGTTGAACAGTTTTTGGGCCCCGGCCCCTTATGGTGTTTTCTCTTATGTACCAATGGCGCCCCTACTTTTTATTGGCGGCATCGCCTGCCCAGTCTTTTAATTTCGTAGGGAGTGATTTCTGTGTGCAGATTTGGGACCATTCCTTCCAAGATTTTCCAAGTGTAGATTATGATATATCTCTCCCTCCTGCGTTCCAACGAGTACAAGTCAAGTGCTTCCAAGCGTTCCCAGTAGTTAAGGTGCTTGACAGAACTTATACGTGCAGTAAAGGATCTCTGTACACTCTCTAGATCTGCGATTTCACCTGCTTTGTATGGAGATGTTAATGTACGGGCAGTATTCCAGCCTAGAGAGAACAAGTGATTTGAAAAGGATCATCATGGGCTTGGCATCTCTCGTTTTGAAAGTTCTCATTATCCATCCTATCATTTTCTTTGCACGTGCGATCGTGGCACTGTTGTGATCCTTGAAAGTGAGATCCTCAGACATTACTACTCCCAGGTCCCTTACATTATTTTTCCGCTCTATTGTATGGCCGGAGTCAGTAGTAAAACTCTGTTCTAGTTATTATCTCCTCCAGTTTTCCATAACGGAGTAGTTGGAATTTGTCCTCATTGAACATCATGTTGTTTTACAGTTGCCCACTGGGAAAACTTTGTTTATATCTTCTTGGAGGTTAACTGCGTCCTCAGCAGATAACAGCCTCATGCAGATCCTAGTATCATCCGCAAATGATGATACGGTGCTGTGGTGTATATCTCTGTTTATGTCTGATATGAGGATAAGGAATAAGATGGGGCGAGTACTGTGCCTTGTGGAACAGAGCTCTTCACTATGGCAGCCCCGATTTAACTCTGTTGACCACTACTCTTTGTGTTCGATTTGTTAGGAAGTTGAAGATCCATCTCCCCACTTTCCCAGTTATTCCTTTAGCACGTATTTTAATGGGCTATTACGCCATGATCGCATTTGTCAATGCTTTTGCAAAGTCTGTGTATATTACATCTGCATTCTGATTTTCTTCCAGTGCATCCAAGGCCATGTCATAGTGATCCAGTAGTTGTGAGAGGCAGGAGCGACCTGCCCTGAACCCATGTTGCCCTGGATTGTGCAGATTTTGGGAATCCAGGTGATTTGCAATCCTGCTTCTTAGCACTCTTTTAAAGATTTTTATGATGTGGGACGTTAGAGCTATTGGTCTATAGTTCTTAGCTAATGCTTGCTGCCACCTTTATGGAGTGGGGCTATATCCGTTGTTTTAAGTGACTGTGGAATTTCACCCATGTCCAAACTCCTCCTCCATAGTGTACTTAGGGCACGCGAGAGGGGTTTCTTGCAGTTCTTAATGAAAACACAGAGTTCCACGAGTCTGGGCCCGGGGCTGAGTGCATAGGCATGTTGTCAATGGCTTTTTCGAAATCTATCGGAGTTAGGGTAATGTCGGAAATCTGGCATACATTTATGAGTTTTGAGGCTCATTCATGAAAAAAATCATTTGTGTCGTCGATCCTCAGACCGAATTAGTGGTTCACTAAAACACAGAGTCGTACTGGGATTTCAATATTTCACTCATTTCCTTGTTGTCGTCTGTGTAAGTCCCATCCTGTCTGAGTAAGGGCCCGATACTAGATGTGGTATTTGCCTTGTTTTTGGCATATGAAAAGAAATATTTAGAATTTCTTTCAATTTCACTAATAGCTTTAAGCTCCTCCTGCCTCTCCTGGTTCCTGTAAGAGTCATTTAGCTTAAGTTCGATAGTTTCCACTTCCCTGGTCAGCGCCTCCTTTCGTGTATCAGATATTCTAGCACTCCTGAGGAGCTCAGTGACTCTTCGTCGTCTTCTGTAGAGGGAGCGTCTTTTTCTCTCCAGTTTACTCCTGCCTTCACGACAACTACCACCCTCACGACAACTACCACCCTCTTGACAGCTGCCACCCTCACGACAACTACCACCCTCATGATAACTACCACCTTCACGGCAGCTACGACCCTCACGACAACTACCACCTTCACGGCAACTACCACCCTCTTGACAACTGCCACCCTCATTACAACTGCCAATCTCACGAAAACTACCACCCTCACGACAACTACCACCCTCACGGAAACTACCACTTTCACGATAACTTTCACCTTCACGACAACTACCACATTCACTACAACTACCACACGCATGACAACTACCACCTTCACGACAACTACCACCCTGACGACAACTACCACCTTCACGACAACTGCCACCCTCATGACAATTACCACCTTCACGACAACTACCACCCTCACGATAACTACCACTTTCAAGACAACTACCACCTTCACGATAACTTCCACTTCACGACAACTACCACATTCACGACAACTACCACCCTCATGACAACTACTACCTTCACGACAACTACCACCCTCACGGAAACTACCACCTTCACGGCAACTACCACCCTAATGACAACTACCACCTTCTCGACAATTGCGACCCTCACGACAACTACCTCCTTCACAACAACTACCACCCTCACGACACCTACCACCTTCACGACAACTACCACCTTCACGACAACTACCACCTTCACAAACAGATACCACCCTCACGACAACAAACCACCCTCACGACAGATACCACTCTCACGACAGATACCAACCCTCACGACAACAAACACCCTCACGACAGATACCACCCTTATGACAACTACACCTTCACGACAACTACGACCCTCACGACAACTACGACCCTCACGACAACAAACCACCCTTATTACACCCACCACCCTTCACAACTTTTACCTCTCTTACAACTACTTACGACTCTCACGACTGCTACCAGTTTCATGATAACTATCACCTTCACGACAACTCCCACCCTCACGACAACTAACACCCCCCACGACAGCTACCACCCTCACGACAACTAACACCCTCACGACAGCTACCACCCTCACGACAACAACACCCTCACGACAGCTACCAACCCTCACGACAACTAACACCCTCACGACAGCTACCACCCTCACGACAACTACCACCCTCACGACATCTACCACCCTATCGACAACTACCACCGACAGGCCAACTCCCACCTTTAACGACAACTACCACTCTCATGACAACTACCACCTTCACGACAACTACCACCCTCACGAAAAACTACCACCCACTCGAAAACTACCACTCTCACGACAACTACCACCCTCACGACAACTACCACCCTCACGACAACTACCACCCTCACGACAACTACCACTCTCAAGACAACAAACCATCTTCACGAGAACTACCACCCTCACGACAACTACCCCCCTCACGACAACTACCACCCTCAGGGACAACTACCACCCCACGACAACTACCACCCTCACGACAAACTACCACCCCTCACGACAACTACCACCCTCACGACAACTACCACCCTCACGACAACTACCACCCTCACGACAACTACCACCCTCACGACAACTACCACCCTCACGACAACTACCACTCTCATGACAACTACCACCTTCACGACAACTACCACTCTCATGACAACTACCACCTTCACGACAACTACCACTCTCATGACAACTACCACCCTCACGACAGATACCACCCTCGCGATAGATACCACCCTCGCGACAGATACCACCCTCACGACAGATACCACCCTCGCGACAGAACCACCCCCGCGACAGATACACCCTCACGACAGATCCCACCCTCACGACAGATACCACCCTCGCGAAAGATACCACCCTCGCGACAGATACCACCCTCACGACAGATACCACCATCACGACAGATACCACCCTCGCGACAGAGCCACCCTCACGCAGATACCACCCTCACGACAGATACCACCCTCACGACAGATACCACCCTCGCGACAGATACCACCCTCACGACAGATACCACCATCACGACAGATACCACCATCACGACAGATACCACCCTCGCGACAGATACCACCCTCACGACAGATACCACCCTCACGACAGATACCACCCTCACGACAGATACCACCCTCGCGACAGATACCACCCTCACGACAGATACCACCATCACGACAGATACCACCCTCGCGACAGATGCCACCCTCACGACAGATACCACCCTCACGACAGATACCACCCTCGCGACAGATACCACCCTCGCGACAGATACCACCCTCACGACAGATACCACCATCACGACAGATACCACCATCACGACAGATACCACCCTCGCGACAGATGCCACCCTCACGACAGATACCACCATCACGACAGATACCACCCTCACGATAGATACCAACCTCAAGACAGATGCCACCCTCACGACAGATACCAACCTCACGACAGATACCACCCTCACGACAGATACCACTCTCACGACGGATACCACCCTCACGACAACTAACACCCTCACGACAGGTACCACCCTCATGATTACTACTCCCTTCACGACAACTACCACCCTCACGAGAACTACCACCCTCACGACAGATACCACCCTCACGACAGTTTACCACCCTCACGGACAGATACCACCCTGACGACAACTAACACCTGACGGACAGCTACCACCCTCATGACAACTACAACCTTCACGGCAACTACTACCCTCATGACAACTACCACCCTCACGACAACTACCCCCTCACAAACAATTTACCATCCTCATGACAGATACCACCCTCACGACAGATCCCACCCTCACGACAACTACCACCCTCACGAAAAGATACCACCCTCAGGACAACTAACACCCTCACGACAGATACCACCCTCATGACAACTACTACCTTCACGACAACTACCACCCTCACGACAACTACCACCCTCACGACAACTACCACCCTTATCACACCAGCCACCTTCACAACTTTACCTCTCTTACAACTACTACGAACTCTCACGACTGCTACCAAGTTCATGATAACTACTATCCTCATTACCACATCAACCACAATTCAACTACCACCCTCGGTGCTCCTACTTCTTGTTCTACATTACTACACTTCTACCAGTGCTACTTCTACTATTATAACTACTGCTGCTACTACTCCTACTACCTATTGTTTTTACCGCTACTACCACCACTGCTACAACTATTTTTTGCTATTGCTGCTACTAATTTTTCAAAAAAATTCCAATTTTCACCCCTACCCAGTCACATCAAACCCTGTCACCATTTCCTGATCACTACCATCACCATGTCACCATTCTTTTCAACCAGTACCATCACCATTTCTCTCGACCACTACCATTATCATTGTCACCATTCTCCCGACCACTACCATTGTCACCATTCTCTCTACCCACTACCATCACCATTGTTACCATTTTCTCCACCACTACTACCATGACCATTGTTACCATTCTGTTAACCACTACCATCAGAGTCAAACCCAAAACACCGTCACAGTAACCACCACTACTGTAAACATCACCTCCACTATCACCATTATCACTATTAGCACTTTCCCTACTCATCATCAGCACCACCACAGTAACCATTACCCTAACTAGCTTCTAGTAACTGCTTTTACCACAAGCACCATTGCTACCATAATCACAATATCAATCACATATATGCCACCATTATTGTCCCTTCCACCATCACAGCCATTACCACCACCCTTATCAGCGCCAACATTACCATCACCACCAACGTGATCAATATATAAAGGACGCCACTACCACTCCTATCATTTCACCACCACAACTACCACATTTACCACCTACAATCCCCCTAGCATGGTCACCTGCACCATCATCCCCACCAAGAGCTTCTCAATTGCCACCATTGCCACTCATTTCTATACTTGATTCACATACCTAGATAAAAGATAGTAATCATTGCCCTAGATAGAATTAGCAAAGTCTTTTAAGCAGTCTCGGTAACTTCCCCAGCACTCTGATGCACCTCCACCACCTCCACCACCACCACCACCACCACCACCACCACCACCACCCCATCTCCAGCTTCAGGAACTAATGCAAGAGAGAGACAGACATGCTATTCCCAGGTGATACGAAAAAATTCCATGGATTAGTCAGGTGGTTTGTTATTTGGGTAATTGTTGCTGCGACAACCTGTGTTCCGTGCCTTAGTTCCTCGTTATCCACTTTCTCCATGTTACTTAGCGGTGCTCCAACGCTGCGAAATTAATACACAAATACAGAGTTTTTTTTTTTGTGGTGTGTGTCTGATGTTCTTGTTCTGTGATGACGTGTTTGTTCTGCATCTACTGTCGTTCTTATAGTGTTTCGGATGTTGTTCTTGTTGTGTTTCTGATGTTGTTCTTGTTGTGTTTCTAATGTTGTTCTTATTGTTTCTGATGTTCTTGTTGTGTTTCTGAGGTCGTGTTTCTTCTGTTTTGATATTATTTGCTTTTTTGTTCTGTTTCGAACTCAGTGTTTGTTTGTCTCTGACGATATTTTGTTTTTAATCTCACTCCGTTTGTGTTATGCGTCTGACGTCATTAACATTTTGGTTATTCCACTGACATCTTTCTTGTTCTTCCTTTGACGCTGTTCTTGTTCTGCCTCTGATATAGTTTTTGTTCTGCCTCTGGCATCTTTTTTTTTCTTCCTGTTCTTCCCCTGGCGTTGCTTTTATTATTGTTCTACATCTGGTACATTTTTTTTGTTCTGTCTCTGACGTCATTTTCTGTTCTGCGTCTGATTGGTTTTTATTGTGCGTCTGGTGAAAATTTCATTCTTGTTTTAAGTCTGATGACGTTTACAACATTTTATTGTTCGACATTTAACATCATTTTAATATTTCTTTTCTGCATTTGATGTCGTAGTTTCTATTCTGCTGCCAACATCGCTTTTGTTTTTTCCCCTCGTGTTTGATCTTAGATGTCTTTTTTTAAAGGCCTTAACTCCGTTCTTTTCTTTTCCTAGTGATTGTTTTGGCGAGTTCGAGAAATGATATAGGAAAAACACATTCTGAAGTTTTTTTAAACATGTATACACATGTTTAGTTGTTTATTTACGTGTCTACTCACCTACTCATCTATTTGTAGTTGCGGGGTCGAGTTTCGACTCCTGACCCCACTCTCATGGCAGCGTGAGCCCTTTCATAACTAATCTTAAATCTTATCTATAGATCCTCCCTCTAGTACTTCGCTGTTGAGGTTTTTTTTTTTCCACTTCTTGAATACTCTAAAGCTAAGAAGTATTTCCTAACATCCCCGTGACTCATCTGTGTTTTAAACTTCCAGTTGTGCTCTCGAGTCCCACCTCTCTGACTCTTCCTCTTCACCATGTCAAGTCCTCTCAGTATTTTGCAAGTCGTAATCACGTCACTCCTTGCCTTCTGTCCTCCAGTATCGTCAGGCTTAACTCCTCTAGAATCTCCTCTAGTCTCGTTACAAATTCTTGCATTCTTTTTTGTCTTCACGTGTTTAGCAAGATTTGACGTTGCATATTCCAAGATGGATCTGACATATGCCGTCTAGAGGGTCGTAAAAATCTCAGTGTTGATGTTTCTGAAACTTGCCCTTGAATTTGTCAGTCTTGCGTTTGCTGCGGCCGTTATTCAAGTGAAATATTAGGAGCTATCCTCACACCTAGGTCCTGGTCTCTGGAGGAGGTCTTTCATAAAACATAAATACGTTTCTTACACTCTGTGTTTATTCCACATGCACAGATATAATTCATTTAACTATTGTCTATTAACCAGAGGCAAATATTGGTATTTCTGTTGAAAATCTAATCTAACTTAAGATGACATAATCTAACCTAACCTAATGAATGTAACCTAACAAAGCCACGTGCAACCTAACCTAATCTAGCCAAACCTAACCTAATGTAATCTAACTAACGTAACCTAACCTAACAAAAGTAACCAAATCAAACATAACACAGCCTATCCTAACCTAACCTACCCTAACATAACAATCTAACCTAACCTAACCTAATGTAACCTAACTAACGTACTCTGACCTATTATAACATAACATAATATATCCTACTCTAATGCAAGCTAACCTAACCTCATGTAACCTAACCTAACCTACAATAGTGTGCAAATTAATTGGGACAGGACAGGCTTAATTAATTCAGTTTGGGCTCTTTTCTTATCAGAAGAGCTTGCTACCACCTTCTGACAACCATCCAGCTGTGGTGTTACCCTGCGACTCTCGTCAGTGCTACAACTGTTGTTCTGTAAGACTATTCCTGCAAATGCGCTCCGTGGTTTCGCTAAATTCCCCCGTTTGGTTCATCATTACTGCTGAAATTCATGATGGGCGTTACACCTAGGAAGTGTGCAAGCATTATAGTTCTTAGAAAACATGCTGATATGAGTATGAGACAGATCGCCGAAAATTTGAGCCTAGCAAAGTCAACTTTTGGTAGGATTCTGAAGAGAGCTGACGATAGATGTGGAAGAAAAAGCAAGATAACACCTCACAATGACAAGGTTATCGTAAGAAATAGTGTGAAGGATCCCAAGGAAACCAGCAAAGATCTACAGAGAGATTTGACTTCAGCTGGCGTAATGTTTATTCTTCAACTGTTCGATGAAGCTCCTTGAAGCTGGCAGAACTGCCAGAAAGCAGGTAAAGAAACAATTATTGACTGATGCTATGAAGAAAAACGGCTGCGGTGGGCACTCGATCATAAGGAATGGACGACAGATGAATGGAGAAAAGTTATAGTTTCATATGAGGCACATTTTGAAGTACAAGGGTAGTGATATGGAACAAAAGTGAACCTCTTCGGAATGAACACATTCAACAAGCGCCAAAACACCCACCTAAGAAAATGTTTTGGGGTAAAACTAACCCGACTGCTGAAGATCCTGGACGGCTTATCATTGTTGAGGGAACGATGAACAGTGACAAGACAATCCTGGCAATTCGTTTGCTTCCCACTGTGGATAGAGACTTTCCTGATGGAGAAGGCATTTCCAACAGGATCTTGTTCCTTGTCACACTTCCCGAGAAATGCTGACATTCATTGTTGAGAGTGGACTAAGCATTCTGAATTGGCCTGTAAACTTTCCTAACTTCAGCCCAATTGAGAATCTATGTGCAGGATCACGAAACAGGATTGTTCAACTGTGGAGAAGCTAACCGGTCCTTTTATTGGAACTGGGTACCACGACGAAGAACTTGCCAAAAGGTGTTCAACACTGATCGATTCCATTCCAAAGCGTGTAGCATTGCTTATAAAAGCAAAGGGTAGTCATATGTATCATTAAATCAATTATCTATCATATTATTGCCGTGTATTTTTCAAATAAATGTCGTATTTCATCATTTTCCCAATTAGTATGTATCCTAACCCAACTTAGCCTAACCTAAAGTAACCTAACATAGCGTAACCTAACCTAACAGAGCCTAATGTAACCTAAGCTGACCCCACCCTAGCATAATCTAACTTAGCATAATGAGATTTAAACTAACATATGACAGTTTTTTAGAGGCTTATATAGGGCAGAAATCAACGAACTGTAATGGATTACTGGTGCCACAGATAAAGAAATACACAATGTGATTCCAAGCATGCATGTATCACAGAATATGCAGGGTATATCATGGTATACTTTGCACATAATTTGTCAATTAACATTTACACTCAGACACACACTGATATTCTCGATGTATGTAATCACGAGGCCGTAAAGATAAGAGCCACTATCACATTACGTCGTTATCCAAACTTTCCTCGACGTTTCCAGCGTCTCGCTTAATGCCTCTTTGTGTTAAACAGGTGTAGGTGGTCGTGAACTTCGTGTTCTCCCTGGCTGAACACAGACGCATGCTGGTTTCTGTGATTCAGTGTGCACGCGCGCGCACAGGAAAGCAAAATTTCACACCCCCTCCCTCCCTCTCTCCTTTTTTCTCATTCACTGGCGCAAAAATGCACGAATATACGCAACCACCAGCACGGTCACGAGGAAGCAGCACGCACACGGAAGCAATCCTCAGTAGGCATAGCAAGAGCCCAGAGCCTAGAACTACTTTAACAGAGGATTTATGGTGTAGAAACCACTTTCATAGCGAGTTCTTGATTCAGGATGCAGTGAGGACTCAGGAAGTACAGACCAGCTTGAGGGTGGACTCAGGGAGTACAGACCAGCTTCAGGGAGGATTCAGGGAGTACAGACCACCCTCTGAGAGAACTCAGGAGGACTGAGGGGTCTTTAGAGACGCCTTTCGTAGAGTAACAAAAATCTGGGTGACTCCTTCTGGCTCATCCATCTCTCTCTGGATATTAATGTTATGTAGCTACGTACCAATTTGTATTTCGACACACGAAAACCTTTTTTTTTAAAGCTATTGAACTGATACGATGTATCTCATGGTGATTCTGATGGACGGATGGACGGATGGACGGATGGACGGATGGACGGATTGACGGATGGACGGACGGATGGACGGATGGATGGATGGGCTGGTGGATGGAAGGAAGGGCGGACGGACGGGGCCTCACATCGCCTGGGAAATGGGGGAAGGGAAAACAATTATATTCAATCAAAGGAAGAGGATAGCCTATCTCCTCTTCGGGTCAAGGTTCCTTCACCGGCATCGAGGGCGGAAAGGACGGACGTGTAGACATATGAGGCTACAGAGCCAATTAGATGGACTTGAGTCCTGGAGGTGAGAAGTACAATGCTTGCACTCTAGAAAAGACTGGGTGGGGATTCTGCAGTTCGGAGGGCCATCTGAGCCTTAATTAAGTCAGCACATTTGCGATAAGACAGTGATTGACTGAGTGACAGCGATTTTCTTTTTTTTTGGGGGGGGGGGCTCCCCACTTCGGTGGGAGACGGCCGGTGTGTTTAGAGAAAAAAAAATTAAAATGTAGCAGAGCAAGAGGCCGGCCCAGGCGCCGGGGTGGAGTGCCTGGGCATGTTATCAATTTCTTTCCCAAAGTCAGCAAGATCTGAAATTATATCATTTCTGCAACGTTTCTCAGGAGTCGCATTTGTACAAAAAAAAAAAAAGAAAGAAAACCAGTTTGATCGTAGCTCACGAAATCCTAAATATCTGACTGTGAACAACTTACAGTATAGCATGAAGTGGATAATAAATTGCCCTGCTAGTTTTAGCACTGATTCGCCGAGGGTTCGAACCTCACTCCATCCTGTGGTTTACGCTTCTTGGTCTTCTACTTTTTTTTTTTTTTTTTTTTTTTTTTTTTATATTTTATTTAAAACAGTGCGATACAAATGACAGAAATATATTAAAAAGATACACGACAAAAGATTACTGCACTAGAATCGCACTTAACCCGAGACCTAATAACGACACCATACAGTACAGTGGTAATACACACTCACACACACCACACCGTATATTACAGTGATAATACACTCACACAACACTATACATTACAGTGGTATTGCTTTATTTGTTAAAGAACATCTCTAACAAGGTTACATATTACCAAACATCAAACACTGGAAATTATGAAGATTGTACAATAAAACAGAGATAAAAACAAACAAACACGCACAATGACACACACAAGCACACACATTACACTACACGAGACTACATCAGGCACATACTAGGTGAGGTTTCTGCCTGTCAACACACGTATGCAAGACTAATTCTAAGATCTCAGGTGCTTAACAGAGCACCACGATACTCAAAAACATTAATTTTGGGCGATTATCACGAGATCTTAACATACATAGGTATTTACTATTCAAAGAAGGAAACGGGATAATACTAAAAGTCACAATAAAAACATCCAATATAACAAAACAAAACTACGATGTGATATTTTACATCTCAGCAAAACAAAGAAAAATAATGCAAACTAGTTACATGTAATATAATATTACTGAAAAGCACACTGTAACACAGCATAAAATATAACAAAATAAAAACCAATTGCTATACGCAAAGGGAAAACACTTTTTACCACTTACAATTGAATCAAAAACAGTAAAGACTCCTATGCACATATTTGAGTCTCATAAAAAAATTTTCATCATAAAGTCCTTGAAATGATTTATACATGATAAAAATATGCAATCGTAGTGCTACACCTTCCTCAATGATAATTGTGTAGTTCTTGAAAACCTCGGGTAATAACCCTACTGCCTCTAGATATCAAAACTCATTTATACATCCATATAAACAGCTCTCCATGCTCACACCCAAGTCTAGGAAAATAGCCCGTCGTATCCCTTTACCCATTTTGCAAATCCATAAATCCCTTAATGTGAAATTTCGATAACCCTCACTAAAATCTCTCTCCCATCTCCCTCCATACACCCCTTTTATTTCTACACTGTGTCCTATAAAAAGTTGCTGCCAATGCATTAATTCTTGCACGCACGTCCGCCTCCCTCATAGCCCACATCATGTATATATAATCCGTAATCATATACCCAATCGCATTCTCAACCCTTTTATTCACCCCAGTTATATCTAAACTTAAAACCCTCAAAACCTGCAAACCCCCTCCCCCCACTAACCTTAAAACCTTACCCATCCAAACCCTTATAAGTTCAATACAATCGCAAAAATACACCGTATGATAAATAGTCGCCAATCCTCCACAATCCCTGCATTCCCCATCCTCTCGTATTCTCTTATAGAATAAAACCATTCCTGACGGCAAGATTCCATGTAAAAATCTATACATAACTTCTCTGACTTTAGGTTTTAAACGCAATTTATTTAAACGCCCCCAAATATTATGCCAATCATACATCGGATAAACTCCTTCTACCGCCGCTACCAGAGCCTTACCATCTGCCCTATCAAGATTTCTCAATTTAATTTGTGAGTGATCCCTCACGTTTATGAAGACCCGTAACATTGCCTCACCTATCATGAACTCCCGACCCCCCCACCACCGTCGCATATCCTGATGTATCCTATGAAGACCGTCTTCTTTCGCCCCTCCCTCCCGCTTATAACTATGTTTTAAATACATACTTATTATCCTCTTTTCGACATCTATAAGACCCAGCCCTCCACGGCCAACCGGAGTGTGACAACCGCTCTACTTAACCATTCGCTCCCTGTTCCCCAAATGAATCTAAAAACACTTTTTTGTAACCTTTTTAATTCACAACGAAGTATCGGAAATATTACCGTAACATGCCATAGTTTACTATATAATAGCACATTCGTTGTTATCACCCTTTGTTGCAAACTTAAATTAGCAGCTCTCAACCCACTAAGACGCTTCAGAACACTATCAACGATACGCACGGAATTTATTTGTTGTGCTGACTTGATATCATTTACATAAACGATCCCACATATCTTTATTTGGTCCACCCTTTCCCACCTTTCAGCTACCATTCCTTCCTCACGCGACCCTTTTCCAAGATTCATATACTTTGTTTTCCTCATGTTGATCGTCATGCCAGTAGCCTTTTCAAAAACTTTCACTAACTTTTCTACCCGAATCAAATCCATGTTTTCTCTCACCAAAATCGTCGTGTCGTCGACATATCCAACAATGCCCGCTCCCCCACCCCCTTACATTACTCATCCCATTTGCTTCCAATAAAACCCTTATCCCTCTATAAAAGGGATCTTGAAAACAAGCAAAAAAAATTTGTGAAAGGGGACAACCTTGACGCAAACCCCTTCCCATCTGAATCCGATCTCCCAACCTCCCATTCACCTGCACACGCAAAGATGCCTCTTGATACATTAATTTGGCCCATGATATAATTTCCGCCCCAAACCCCTGCCATCTCATTATCTTCCATAACGTCTCCCGTTCCACACTATCATATGCCGCCTCCCAATCTATAGCCAATACCCCCCATCTCCCAATCTTACTCTTTCTTCAATAAAACTTCTAATCATACCGTGACCTTCATACATAGACCTGCCCGGCACCCCATATTGTCCCTTGTCAATCACTTTGCCCAGGACTTTTTTTATTCTGTTGGCCAAGATCCTTCCAAAAATTTTATAGTCCCCACATAATAACGAGATTGCACGATAATCTTTAACCGTTAATGGCTCGCCTTTAGGAACTAGGACGACCACAGCCAACCTTTGTTGTTCCCCTAAAACCCCATCCCGCTTCATGATATTGAATAAACGTACCAAAAACCCCTTTAAAACGTTCCAATTTTGAATATAAAAGTCGCTGGGCAACCCATCTATTCCTGGCGCCTTACCCAATTGCGCCCCAGATAAAGCCTCCCAAGTCTCACACTCCGTTATCGGCCCTCCCAACATCAAACGATCATGCTCCTCCAGCTCACAACGCACAAACCTACCGATTGACTGCAATGCAATTTCACTTATTCCAACACTTTGCGTTTTCAATTTAACCCAAGCATCAATATACCCACTCATACCCTCCGTCGTCGTCAACACCTGATTCACTCTATACCCCTGCATACCTACCTGGACATTCAACCCCATTAACTCCATTGCTTTGCGACGTCTGTGTTGATTTCCTCAACACACACGCCGACGGCCGATCTCCCCACAAAACCTCTTCGATTCCACCCTTAAGCCTTTCCCCATCAAACCTTTCGTTTTGTAAATTACGTAGTTGCTCCTTAATTCGTTCAATTTCTGTAACAGGATAATTAGCATTCGCTTGTACATAGCAGTCGCGCAACTGCCCCTCTAAATATCGTTGGAAACCATACTGTAACTGATTATATCTCACTCCCCTGACTAATATAAAAATTCCTTAATTCGCTTTTTGGCTATCATTTCCCACCAATTAACCAAAGCCACATCTCCAGGTGCTTCAACCACAAGGCGTTCCCACATATGCCCAAAAGACAAACGACTTTCCTCTCTCTTCAATAACTTTACATTTAATTTCCAAAATGACGGACCCCTTCTAGGCACACCCTCAATATCTACATCCATTACAACTCCTCTATGATCCGAAAAAAAACCCCATTTATCACACTCACTCTCCGCACTGTAACCGCACTAGACACGTACATTCTATCTAATCTCGCCGCATAATCTCTTCTAATGAAAGTATGCTCCACATTGCCACCCCCCCCACACACATCCATTAAACCCACACTCGTCAATAAATCTCCCAGGAACCCCAAGCAACAACCCGCTCCTCGAGGCTCCACATCTTTTCGTCGTATTACACAATTCCAGTCTCCCCCTATTAATCGCTACATTTGGTAAACTACGTAGATGATATACTAATACATCTTGTACAAAATGAGTTTTAAGTCGAGCATCTCCCTCGGCCGGCCCATATACACCTACAAAACTTATATGTACTCTACCCCATAAACCATCCACCCTAATCACTCACCCCTCCCCCCTTTCACTATGGCGTACTACAAACGGCTATTTTTTCCCTTTACCAGAATGGCGACGCCTCCTTTAACCTCGTCGCATATTCCATATACACATCGTAACCATCTAATTCCAACTCATATCCAATTCTGTAATTGTGTTCTTGGATAAATACCACATCCACATCTAGACGCACCAAAAATTCATTAAACCACTTTCGCTTCCGCTCAGATCTCAAACCGTTAATATTTATTGTCAAAACCTTAAAGTCAATTAATGGGATTTTCCTTTGGTTCTAGGTATAGACTTTTCACTTATACATTTTACACCTCTATCCCTCTCCCCTTTTTTGGGAATCACCTTGATAAACTCTTGTTTCGTGGATTCACTGTTCCCTTTCCTCTGTACATCCGCCCAAGACTTTTTCCCTGGCCTTTGGGCAGGAGTAAGCACGTCGTCTGAGTCTGGTGGGGTCGCAGTTCGCTTTCGCGTCCTACCCTCCACCTGCATTTTGGGATTCTTTAGTACTATCATGATGCACCTCCACTTCTGCTATATTTACCATCATGCCATGCGACACCCCAGACTCAATGCTTTCATCCGTCGCCTCACCATGATGCTCAACCGATCCCAAATTTGCACCTGGTTCCTCCACACGGTTGACGATCGACTCGTCTAACAATACATCCAGTGCCTTCACTAAAGACGCCGCTACATCCTCGTCCCCCATAGTGGGCAGAGTCCTTCAAATACTTTATTTATATCCAGTGATGGTGATTCTTCTCGCTGTTTTGCATCCTCCAAAGCCTTCTCCTGCGCTTTTTCTACCTCTTCACTCCAAGATGTCCGTTGTCGAGACGGGTGAGCATAAGACTGTTCTCGTCCCTCCACTTCCTCGACTTCTTCCGGTTGTTGCTGTTGCGATATTTGGAGATTCCCACGACGCTTATCACACTGTGCCGCTATGTGGTCATACGATCCACACAGCCGACACGTACGACGTTGCCCCGCATATGTTACATATACTTGAGTTCGAAATGCTTGCAACATAATATAGGACGGTATGGGATGGCGTAAGGTCATTTTGACTGAATATTTCCCTCCAAACTTCCAGCATAAGGTCCAGCGGCCCACCGACCTGCAGAGGCCATATGAACCGTACCATAATTACGTAGTTCATCTTTTATAACAAATTCATTCGCCTCAAAAGGCACATTCCTTATTTTAACCCATGTGTAGTGTCGTGATACATCATGTAGACGTACTGATACAGCTGAATTGACGGCTATAATGGTCTCTTGATACTTATCCACCACCGCTTCATAAACATTTGCTGACGTCATTTTAACGAAGATCCGTGTCGTCCCATTAAGTGCTACACCACATATCTCTTCATTTGCGATACCGTAGGTATCACGGATAATCGCCGGTAGTAACAAGTCCATCGTGGCTCCAGTGACAGCCCCACGGTCAACTCAACGCAAACAGTGTTGATGCGTCTGTAGCTCTGCAGCGCCATGTTGGTAAATGAGCAGCGCACGTCCTCACTTCTCAATGGTTGTGACGAACTGAGGTAGCTCGCCTGAACAGCAGAGGGGTGCAGCGCACAACCTCACTCGACCGTGGTCAGGCAGCGAATGGTCTTCTACTCTCGTGTTGCTTGTTGGACACATCAACGAGTAATCAAATTATTCTTGTAGATTTCCAGCCACTACTTCACCGTCCTTTAAGCTTGATTCACAAGGAGTGGATCATGAACCCTGATGATGAAAGCAACAGATTCAAGAAAAATTATTCAAAATAAACATGCAGGTAGATATTTACAGCAGAAGGTAATGAGGGCACAGGTGTGAGAGGTGGATGACCCCAGTTCCCCACACACCTGTCACAGGTGTGCGTCCTCCTCTACCCCAACAGTTAATTTGTTAGGATGAACACATCTTTAACTACACCTGAGATTTTAAAAGGCCATAATGAACATATACATCAAGCTCAAAGATTCACAACTAATCTACAGATTGAAATTAATCTAGACGACTTGTTGTGTTGCCACATTACAGTCATTCGGGACAGACAGAGCGTCTAGTTTTTTCTGCAGTTTTATAGATTGTGAATTCTTCCAGCCATGGTATTGTGACTTTCATTCCCATTTTAACATAAAAATGATACCTTATCTAAAATAGATTTTAAAAGAAACTCTCTATGTAAATAAAGTAAGAGACGTAGTTGTGTGTGACTTCCTCAAAACATCTGCCACAAGTCCGCCTCTCTGCCGGCTTCTCTCTCCTCTGTACGGGTTATTTCTGAGTGGTTAGATGTGTTAGTTGTATTGAAAGCTTATTGACTGTAACCAGTTCACCGCCAGTCAAAAAATATTTCGTTCTTTAAAACAGGGATTAACCGGCAGGGTGGTTAATTGGGATTAAAAATTACTGAATATTCAAGAATCATTAAGGTTAATTTTAAATTTTATTTAAGTCTCTAAAATAGCGACTAACTGGTTGGTGAACTGGATTTAAAGCTTATCGAGTTCACGAGGGTCATTAAAGCTTCAAAAAAGTTCTTCACCACCACCAGTTAACAGTATTTTATTTTCTAAAATAGGGATTAACTGCTTTGATAATTGTCTTAAAGCCTATCGAATGCATGACAGGGATTAATTAAGGCTGCATATAACCTGCTCAGTGTAAACTCTCTGCCCTTATTCACTGCGAGACGTACACCTTTCTGTGTATAAAACCTTCTGGAAGGCCGTTGCCTCAGTGCACCGTTACAACTAAACGGCCCAGCATTTACGTCTGTTTAATTTGAAGATTTGAAAGGTTCAACTTCTTTCCTTTAAAGGTTCGAATCATTCGAATGCCATTCCATCGCATATTCCCTTAATTCGGGTCACTTTACCGAGATTACATTAATCTGAATATTCTTTCACATGAAATTTGATTTAATCGAACCTTTTCTCTTCTGAGAGTCGATAAATTTAAAATCGATCTTTCCGAATCTCGGAAGTTTAAAAATCAT
>NC_069401.1:51625127-51641070 GCF_026875155.1 Cherax quadricarinatus | reverse complement strand
ATTTCTTGGAGTCCTACGGGTTTCCACTGTAAATACCTCTTTAAATCTTGTGTTGAGCTCCTGACATACCTCTCGGTCGTTTCTTGTGAATTCCCCATCCACCCTTCCTCAGTCTGATTACCTGGTCCTTGACTGTTGTTTTCCTCCTGATGTGGCTGTACAACAGCTTTGGGTCAGTCTTTACTTTGATGTTATGTCATTTTCATATTGCCTCTGAGCCTCCTTTCTTATCTGTGCATATTCCGTTTCTGGCTCTTCGCTGATTTCTTTATTTTCCTGAGTTCTCTGTCTTCTGTACCTTTTTCCATTCTCTAGTACACCTAGTTTTTTACCTCCCTACACCTTTGGTGAACCAAGGACTCGTTCTGTTCTTCCCATTATTTCTGTTTTCCCTTGGGATCAAACCTCTCCTCTGCCTCCTTGCATTTTGTTGCTACATAGTCCATCATTTCTTGTACTGGTTTTCCTGTCAGTTCCCTCTCCCACTGAATGTCTTGAAGGAAGTTCCTCATGCCTGAGTAGGTCCCCCTTTTGTAGTTTGGTTTTTCCCAGCCTATTCCTGCTGCTCTCTCCACTTGGAGCTCAACTATGTAGTCGAAGCACAGAACTACATGATCACTAGCTCCCAGGGGCCTTTCATACATGATATCCCTCGATGTCCGAACTACTCATGGTGAATACAAGGTCCAGCCTTGCTGGTTCATCCTCTCCTCTCTCTCTGGTAGTGTTTCTAACATGTTGATGCATGAGGTTTTCCAGTACCACATCCATCATCTTGGCTCTCCATGTTTCGGGACCCCCATGGGGCTCCAGGTTTTCCCAGTCAATCTCCTTGTGATTGAAATCACCCATAACTATAACTTTGCCCCCCCCATGTGTGCTCTCCTGGCCACCTCGGCTAGTGTGTCGATCATTGTTCTGTTGCTCTCATCGTATTCTTCTCTTGGCCTCCTGCAGTTCTGTGGTGGGTTGTACATTACTGCAATTATCACCTTATGTCCCTCAGACTGGATTGTTCCTACTAAGTAGTCCCTTTCTCCCGTGCCATCCATTCCTTCCATTTTCTCAAAACCCCACTGGTTTTTAATGAGCAGTGCAACTCCTCCTCCCCCTCTCCTCCCTCTGTCTTTCCTGAGGATTTGATATCCGGATGGAAAGATTGAATCTGTTATTATTCTGGTGAGTTTTGTTTCTGTGAGTGCTATTATGTCTGGGATGTCTCTTTGATTCTTTCGTGCCACTCCTCATACTTGTTTGTTATTCCATCTGCATTTGTATACCACACCTTCAACTTCTTTTCTAAGACTGTGGTCTGGGAGGTATATTGGGGTTGGGGAAGTGGGAGACCTGGTAAGGAACTATGGGTTGTTGCTGTGGGGGTGGAGTTTGTAATGTAGTGGGTGGGGGCATTGGATGTGGCATGGGTGTTTTTGATTTAGAGTGTTTGGTTGCACTGGGGTTGACCTGGTTGGGAGGCTTCTATAGGAAGTTGTGAGGCAGGCTGTATTTGATCTTCTTCCTGGGTCTGGGATCTCCTGTCTGTCTTCTCCATCCCCTCTCTTTCCTCCTTTTTGCCTTTGTACCATCTCTTCAGTTTCTGCCTTTCTTCTGTGTTCTGTCGCAGTCGAGATACACCTTCCTGTAGGCCGGCATGTCCCTTAATCGTGCTTTCTCCTGCAGATCCTGGTCCGAGTCGCTTCTGCTTGAAGGTCACTCTCACTGGCCGGGATCTTTTTTTTACAAACCCCCCTATTCTCCGAAAATTTTCCAGCTGGGTCATGTCGTCTTCTCCTATTGCTTTCATGATGCTTTCAATTGCTTTTTTTTCCCCTTGTTTTCTTGCTTCATATGTTTCCCCTTCAACTTCCTGGAGCCCATACACAAAGACTGACCTCACCCTTTCATTTTCCCACTGCATATCCCTGTGTATCCCCTCATTTAATTTGGTTTCCTCCACTGCAGCTTTCCTTTCATCAGTTTCACTGGCTAATGTACTTGGGCTCAGTGGCTGGAACAAGACGTCATAAGACGCCATAGATGTCATGGTTTAATATTTGTTTAAGTAGGGAGAGGGTGATTTTTGGTAAGTTTATACCACAGGTTGTTTTAATAATTTTTGTATTTACTCTTCTGATATTTCCTTTAAGGCTCTAAAGTGTACAGGTGTCTGTGTGGTGGAGAGAGATAATAATGTTTTGCTTGCAGGCTTAGAAGTCGGTAGAAAGGGGTGTCAGAGCCAAACTGTTTACATATCAGTTTACTCGTACCACTGTGCTGGTTATTGTGTAATATGTAGAGAGTAGGTTGTATGTTGTATATGTAAGTTTACTCTTAATATAGTTATATTTTTGTACATTTAGTTTTTGTGTCCTTCCTTATAATAAATATAAATATTGACCATTTGCTTAATGTTTTTTTTTTGTCAAGAAACGAAGGCTTGGTCCTAGGTTGGTCTATTTTCTTTAATATTTTACATGCCTCTAGACAGGCTTTTAACCCCTAGGTTCCAACATTTCTTTTTACGTAACGTAATAAATGCGTTACGCTGTGCAAACCTTATTCTGCAGTTTTTTTATTCTTTTCATTTGTCTGTTGTGACTGATATACGCATTGCTGCTCCTCAAGATGAGTTAATCCTTTCTGTTTCTACTACTTGCTTCTCTATTCTCCGATATACGGTCTGATCTAATTCTTTTCCAGGACCGTATATTTATGGATTCTTATCTTCTTAAATGCTCGAAATTACCGTCAATTCCAAGGTGAACTTCCCTCTGAAATCATCAATCCATTGCACTTGAGCCAGTCATTGCTTTATCTTTTCATAGTCTCCATTTCTGGAAATTATTAAATAAGTGTTGTCGACTCCTTAATTTTCCCTCTTCTCTTAACATTTCCTTAAAACAATGAGTAAAATGTCAAGAAACTGTGATTACCTGTGTGTAGCATTAGTATTTTCTAGTTGTGAAAGGTACTTGTCGACAGACACTTGGTTTGTTGTTTGTGGTAAGTTTGAATGAGCGTGTGTGCACACCTATTTTGTGTGTGCGTGTGTACTAACCTATTTGTGGTCTCATGGGTCGAGTCACAGCTCCTCGCCCCCGCCTCTTCACTAGTCGCTACCAGGTCACTCTCCCTGCTTCATGAGTTTCATCATACCTCTTCTTAAAGCTATGTAAAAAACTGCCTCCACTACATCACTTTCCAGACTATTCCACTTCCTGACAACTCTATGGCTGAAAAAGAAAATCCTAATATCCCTGTGGCTCACCTGAGTCTTCCACTTTCAACTGTAATCCCTAGTTTCTGTGTCCCATCAATGGAACATCCTGTCTCTGTCCAACTTGTCTATGCCTCGCAATATTTTGTATGTCGTCATCGTATCCAAATTCTCTCTCCTGTCCTCCAGTATCGTCAGGTTGATTTGCCTTACCTCTCCTCGTACGACATACCCCTTAGCTCGGGACTAGCTTCGTTGCAAACGTTTGTACTTTCTCTACTTTCCTAACGTGCTTGGCCAGGTGTGGGTTTCAAGCTGGTGCTGTATACTCCAATATGGGCCTGACGTACATGGTGTGCAGGGTCCTGAACGGTTACTTATTGAGATGTTGGAATACTATTCTTATGCTTGCTAGGCGCCCATATACTGCAGCAGCTATTTGTTTGATATGCCCATCAGATTTTCTGGTGTTATACTAACCCCAAGAGCCTTTTCCTTGAGTGAGGTTTGTAGTCTTTTGCACCCTTAAACTGTACTCTGTCTGCGGTCTTCTTTGCCCTTCCCGAATCTTCATGACTTTATACTTGGTGGAGATAAACTCCAGGAGCCAGTTTTTGGACCAGGCCTGAGGCCTGTCCATATCCCTTTCCAGTCTTGCCTGGTTTTCTTCCAATTGAATTCTCCTCATTAACTTCACATTGTCTGTAAACAGGGACACTTCTGGATCTATTCCTTCCGTTATGTCGTTCACATATATCAGAAACACCACCGGTCCTAGGACTGACCCCTGTGGAACCCCGCTCGTCACAGACGCCCACTCTGACACCTCGTCACCTATCATGATTCGCTGATGTCTTACCGTCAGGTATTCTTTGATCCATTGCAGTGCTTTCTCTGTTATACCTGCATGGTTCTCCAGCTTTTGCACTTTGTGTGGAACTTTGTTAAAAGTCTTCTTAGAGTCAAAGAAAATGCAATCTACCTACCCCTCTCTTTCTTGTCTTAGTACTGTTACCCTGTCATGGAACTCTAGTAAGTTTGTGACACAGGATTTCCTGTTCCTGAATCCATGCTGGTTGTCATTTATAAGTTCATTCCTTTCTAAGTGCTCCGTCACTCTTCTCCATAACTTTGCATACTATACATGTCAGTGACACCGTATAGTATACAGTGTAGTTTAATGCTACATGTCTGTCTCCTGTTTCTTGTGATCTCCTCTCCTTCCTTCTTCAGCCTGATTACCTAGTCCATGACTTTTGTTTTCCTCGTGATGTGACTGTACAACAGCTTCGGCTCGGACTTGGCTTTCGCTGCTGTCATTTTCGTATTGTCGTTGGGCCTCCCTCCTTACCTAAGCATATTCATTTTTGGCTCTTCGACTGCTCTCCATATTCTCCTTGGTTTTGGCCTCTCTACACCTGTGGGTGAACTAAGGGCTCATCCTAACCTTCTCGTTGTTTCTATTACCATTGGGTACAAACCTTTCCTCTGCTTCCTTGCATATTGCTGTCACATAATCTGTCATCTCATTTACTGATCTCCCTGTCAGTTCTCTGTCCCACTGAGCCTGGTGCAGGAAATTTCCCATGCCTGTGTAGTCCCCTCTCTCGTGGTTTGGCTTCATTCGTCCTGCCCTTCCTGCTTCCCTTTCCACTTGTAGCTCTACTATGTATTCGAAGCTCAGAACCACATGATCACTAGCCCTGAAGGTTGTTTCATATGTGATGTCCTCAATATCTGCACTACTCAAGGTGAATTCTAGGTCAAGTCTTGCTGGTTCATCCTCTCTTTCTCTCTCTCTGGTAGTGTCCCTTACGTGTTAGTACATGAGGTTTTCCAAAACCACCTCCATCATCATAGCACTCCACGTTTCTGGGCCTCCATGTGGATCCAGGTTTTCCCAGTTATTTTCTTTGTGATTGAAGTCATCCACAATCAGTAGATTTGACACACTGGCCACTTAAGCCAGTGTGTCAACCATTGCCCTATTACTCTTATCATCATCTTGCCTTGGCCTCATGCTGTTCTGTGGTGGGTTATACATCACTGCAATTACCAACTTGGGACCTCCAGACCCTAAGGTCAGTGGTCACCTGCGGTTATACCTGTCCTAAGCTCTGGGAGTTAGTGTGGGGTGTTACCAAGCACCATGGCTTGTTGTAGTGTTTTAGAATTTCAGGGTCAGGTGTTGAAGAAGGAGATTCTACTTCTTCAGGAGGAAAATAGGAGGCTGAAGCTTCGCCTACATGAGTTTGGGAGTGAGTGTGAGAAGGATCTAGTTGGTAAGGAGGAAATGGTCACCAGCAGTGATAGTGGCAGCCACTTTAAGTGGCAAGTAGTTCACAGTTCAGGAAGAAGGAAGATAAGGAGGGTTAACAGAGAAGATGTGAAGGTAGGAAATCGATTCTCTGTTCTCCAGAACAAGTGCACTTCACTGGTTAGTGAGGTTGAAGGTACCACTGATTCCCCTGCTAATCAAGGTAAGAGCATTTTAATTGTAGGGGACTCTCAAGTAAGATATATGGACTGTGCTTTTTGTAGCAGAGACAGAAAGGTCAGACAGAGGATATGCCTTCCAGGAGCTGGTGTTGGTGACATAATCAGCAGGTTGGATAATAATATGTCAGGTAATGGCAACAAGCCCATTATCTGTCTTAGTGCTGGGGGTAATGACATTGGGAATGGCAGGAGACAGGAGCTGCTGGATAAGTACAGGTCAGCCATAGAAGTAGTCAAGTCTAAGGGAGGGATCCCAGTCATATGTAGCATCTTGCCTAAAAAGGGAGTGGGCAATGAATGGATGTCTAGGGCAATTGGTATTAATTGCTGGCTAGATGGGTACTGCAAGGAACTTGCAATCCCATTCATTGATAACTAGGACCTATTCTATTGCAAACGTGATATGTATGCAAGGGATGGGGTTCATCTCTCTGGGGATGGAGTGGTTGCATTAGCCAATTCGATTGAGGGGGTAATTGATGACTTGTCTAGGAATTTAAACTGATAGATTAGAGGTATGGGTGTTTGTGGGAAACAATCAGGCTGCAGCATTAGGGATAAAAACAGCAGTTATTACCGGGATACCTCAGGGATATGTTTAAAAGACATTATTCAAAACAAAGTTGCTAGTATTGGCAAATCAAGTGATCAACAAAAAAGAGAGATAGTAGAGGGCAACGAGTGACTAGCTCCCTTAAGGTTTACTATACAAATAGTAGGAGTCTAAGAAATAAGATAGACGAGCTAAGATTACTTGCAAGTGTAGGTAATATAGATATTATTGGAATAACACAGACCTGGCTCAACCTGAAAGATAGAGAAATGCCTTCTGAATGCAACATACAGGGTTATAAACTATTCCACACTGATAGGGTCAACAGGAAGGTGGTGGAGTGGCGAAGAGTGTCAGAGAAAATTTTAATTGTTATATAAGACATGATATAAGATTAGAAACATTGAACACAGAATCTGTTTGGCTACAGTTTCTCGAGGGTCATGACAAATTAATTTTGTGTGTGATTTAGAGGCCCCCAAACCTTGATAAGGAGTGCAGTAAGCTCTTATGGGACGAAATTCATAAGGCATCTAGATATGAAAATGTTGTGTTAATGGGAAATTTTAACTTTAGACAAATTGATTGGAGCAATATGACAGGAAATCTTGAGTCTAGTGATTTTCTTGATATGGTTCAGGATTGCTTTTTAGAACAGTTTGTGACAGAACCAACTACAGGAAACAATCTGCTTGACTTGGTTCTTGCCAACAAATTGTCACTAATTAATAATCTTGAGGTTAATGATGAGCTTGGGGAAAGTGATCACAAATCACTTAGTTTCAATATATCATGGAATTACTCAGATAACTACAATCCAATTTCTGTCCAGATTTTCGTTTCGCCGATTTCATGGGACTGAAAAATTACTTGGGTGGGCTAAATTGGGATGTCCTGACTTTGGGTCAGGTAGGTGATCTTGGTTGCCAATATGACGTTTTTCAGAGCATAGTTCTAGTCGCCCAGACAACTTTTGTTCCGAGTAGGGAAATTAGATCTAACAAAAATGATCCCAAATAGATGAACATTAGATTAAAACATCTCATTGGTCAAAACAGAGGCATATATAGGCGTATCAGAAGATGGGATGGACAGTTAAGAAATCAATATATTCAATTAAAGAGAGAAATAAAGAAAGGAATAAGAAAAGCATAAAAGGATTACGAGGCTAAGGTCGCAAGGGATTCGAAGACTAACCCAAAAGGGTTCTTTCAGGTATACAGAAGTAAGATTAAGGATAAGATTGGTCCACTTAAGAGTAACTCTGGTCATATCACTGACAGTGATAAGTATATGTGTGAAATTTTCAATACCTACTTCCTCTCAGTTTTTACCCAGGAAAATACTAGCGAAATTCCTGAAATAATAGATTATGTAGAACTGCACGATAATAAACTATGCACGATTGCGGTAACTAGTGACATGGTCCTCAGACAAATAGAGAAACTAAAACCTAACAAATCCCCAGGCCCTGATGAACTGTTTGCAAGGGTGTTAAAGGAATGTAAAGAGAAACTTAGCATCCCTTTGGTTAATCTTTTTAACATATCACTACAAACTGGCATAGTGCCTGATAAGTGGAAAATGGCAAATGTAATACCTATTTACAAGGCAAGTGACAAGCCCTTAGCTTCGAACTATAGATCAATAAGCCTTACCTCCATTGTGGGAAAGTTATGAAATCAATAATTGCCGAAGCAATTCGTAGCCATCTTGATAGGCAAAGATTGATTAATGAATCTCAACACGGTTATACAAAGGGCGTTCCTGTTTTACGAATTTACTAAATTTTTTCGCTAAGGTGTTTGAGGAGGTAGATCATGGTAATGAATATGATATTGTGAATATGGACTTCAGTAAGGCTTTCGATACAGTTCCACATCAGAGGCTATTGAGGAAATTTAAGGCACATGGAATAGGAGGTTACCTGGAGGTTACCTGGAGGTTATTCCAGGGATCAACGTCCCCGGGGCCCGGTTCATGACCAGGCTTCCCGATGGATCAGGGCCTGATCAACTAGGCTGTTACTGCTGGCCGCATGCAGTCCAACGTAAATTTTTTCCTGGGTAGAAGCATGGCTGACAAATAGGCAGCGGAGAGTTTGCAATTATTATTATTATTATTATTATTATAAGTGAAGACAACTCAAAACTAGCAGCATGAAAACTACTCATAGATATAATTCCTCTTTTTGTTTGTGTTCTGGCAGCATGGTCGGTGGCAGAGGAGCGGAACCAGCCATCAAGACAACCAGGGAGCACCATCATCAGGGAGAGGTGGTGGGTGCATCGCCCTGACCACCATTCACCATAGCGGTGGTTGAGTTGCTGCTTGTGTAACAAGGTGCTGTGTGAGGGGAGGAGGGAGAGAGTGAGAGAGCGCGAGAGAGGGAAAAGAGAGAGAGAGAGAGAGAGAGAGAGAGAGAGAGAGAAGAGAGAGAGAAAAGAGAGGGGAGAGAGAGAGAGAGAGAGAGAAGAGGAGAGAGGGAGAGAGAGAGAGAGAGAGAAACGGCTTAGACATAAGTGCTCTACAACAGTGTACTGAAGATCAGTTGTAACAGCAGTAGCATTAACATTCGCGGTGACGATAATGTTAAAATTAATGCAGTAGCAACAGTGCCATCAATATCTAGTGCTCTAACTCCACACACACACACACACACACACCAGTGAAGAGGCGGGGCTAGGGGCTAGGACTCGACCCCTGGAACCTCAGCTTGGTGAGTACACACACACACACACACACACATACCTAGAAAGGAACAGGCTCGTACACGACTGCCAGCACGGCTTCAAGGAAGGGAACTCCTGCGTCACAAACCTACTGGAGTTCTACGACAATGTAACAAATATAAGACAAGAGAGAGAGGGACGGATCGACTGTATCTTCTTGGACTGTAAAAACGGTTTTTGACACAGTACCTCAAAAAGAGATTGGTTGAAAAGTAAGAGGAGCTGGCAGGAATAGCAGCGAAAGTACTGCAGTGGATCAGAGAATACCTGATAGGAAAAAAAAACAACGTACGTAGTTATGTGACGAGCTGTCAGAGTGGGTGCATTTGTTGAGTAGGGTTGCATAAGGGTAAGTCCTAGGTACAGTGCTGTTTCTTCTATATGTGAACGATGTGGTGGAAGGGATAAATCCAGAGGTGTCCCCTGCTCGCAGACGATGTGAAGCCACTTCCACACACACATACACACACACGATAAGAGCCTTTGACTAGTGGTAACTAACACACACACAAAAAGAAAACACACCAAGTCAAGTGTCTATCAATAAGTGCCATGGACAACTGGTTACTAACACACACATACACACACATACTCAAAAAAAAAAAAAAACACACACACACAGGCTAAGTGTCTATCGACAATTGCCTTTTGTCAACTGTTAACTAGCATACAAACTACAAATAACAGGCCAAATATCTATCGATAAGTGTCTTTGTCAACTGGTAACAAACAAACACACAGCACAAACAACAGGAACAACAGACTAAATGCCTATCAACAAGTTCCTTTAACAACTGATAACTAATGAAAACTCCAAAACAACAGGTCAAATGTCTATCGACAAGTAACTTTGACACCAGTTAACTAACACACACACCCAAAAGTGCCTTTGACAGCTGGTAACTAACACACCACAACACACACGCACACACCACACACATACACACACACAACACACACACACCACACACAACACACACCACACACACATACACACACACACACACACACACACACACACATACACACGCACACACACACACACACACACACACACACACACACACACACACATAGTTTAGAAACAGAAAGAGAAAGAAGAGCAGGAGCAGCAGTCGGGAGAACAGTGTGCGTGTTGTTGAGGGTTGGTGGGGTGGTAGCAAGAGCGAGATAGATCATATCTTGGTAATTGGGGGATCAATAACACCACTTTCTGGCATATATTCGGCCAGGTGAAGTTGTTACCCCCATGGCTCCCTTCCCTCGTCCAGGTGCAATCACTCTCTACGGCAATATAGAATCATCTTTGGGACATACAGCTTCGTAGGTCTTTTTTGTTTTGCTTTCCCCTCCATTATGTGACCTCTTCTGAACTAGCATGCCTCTTCATATTTCGTCCCTTCTTTAGGGATCTCTAAGTTCCAAAAACATGGTGCAGAATATTTGGTTGAGCGTCTCCCTTCCATGGCTGGGTGGCGGACGATGGAGGTCAGGTGGGCGATTCGCGTTTTGCTGTGGGAGACTTGTCCTGCTCCAGGCTCCTGCCTCCTCCTGCGTGTTACCTTGTCTTACCTCAGGCGCCTCCAACTTTTTTTTTTTTACCGCTTGGAAGGTTGCAGAGAAAGATCCAACTGAAAGTATAAAGACTCCCAGCACTATTTCCTGGAGATCCGCCCTTGCATCTTTTACACTTTTATCTACGTACATGATAACAGCTGTTTAATACCTTTCTTAAAAATTGTTGATTATATGATCAAAAAAATTAAAGTGAGCCGGAGAGAGTTCGACTAGGAATATAAAAGAGCAAGATACTTACGTGTTTGCAGTGTGTGAATTTACCTAGCTGAACTCACCTAGTTCTCGTTGCTCCCTTGTCCCTCATCATAATTATTATCGACCGGTTGTACAACCTCTTAGTCTCTGGACCCCATCGTACCTATACTTAATGCTACCAAAGGAGTTCCTTCCAGTCTTCCTAATTTCTAGTTCACTCTGAGACGGGATGCATTTTTTCGACATCTCGTGGCACATAAGTGTTTTTAGATTTTACATACTTTCCTTGGTCCTTGGTCTTCGTCATTTAGAACAATCCATCCCGATTCGTCATGCACAACAGAGTATGCTGGTCAAGGTTACCAGTCAGTGGTTCGACGCTACTTGTCTGTTCTGCTTGTTCACCAGAAAGATGTTCATCGTTTTCAAGATGTTGTGACAGTTGGCCTGTTTACACTGTTCTGCAGGAAGATCTTTAATTAAAAGCCTATCAGATGTATGGCATTTTGCGCATCCAGCTAGCTATTTATATTCCCTCTCAGGCTGTATGCATACTTAAATATCTCTTTGCACTTTCTCCTCGTCCCACATTCCCCTCATTTGACACTGGTTTTCCTGCAACCACCATGTATCCACTGAGATTTCTTCCTTTAGTATTCCAGTTCTTACATATTATTTGTCGTCTCGATAAGCTCTTCTCTCTCCTTTTTCGTTTTGTCACCTGCTTTATTATAGTCAACTTCCTTCTATTGTGGCTGTGGAACAGTTTTTTCTTCTCAGTCGTTGTTGATACTTCATCCTTAAACTGTCCCTCTGCTTCTTTTTCTCAGTTTTTAATTATCATTCTTTTGGGAATGAAAATAACCTTCGATGTTATAAGCTATGTGAAGTAGAGCTTGTTACATACAGAATGTGAAAAAGATTTGGGAGTCATGGTAAGCAGAAATCTGAAGCCAAGACAGCAGTGCCTAAGTGTGCTCAATAAGGCTAACAAATTAATAAGATTTATTTCAAGAAGTATAAGTAGCAGAAGTCCATAAGTTATTTTACAGCTCTATACATCACTAGTGAGGTCTCACTTTGCACTTTGATTATGCCACTTAGTTTTGGTTTCCCTACTACAGGATGCATATAGATTCATTGGAGAACATACAGAGAAGGATGACTAAAATGAATTACCGTATAAGGAATCTCCCGTATGAAAGTAGACTTAGAGCCTTGAATCTTCACTCTCTGGAGAGACGTAAATAGGGGAGAAAGATTTAATTGGGATCTAAAAAAATGAAAAAAATATGGGTAAAATCAGGTAAAAAAGGAAAAACTTTTAAGTTAGTAAAAAAATTTGAAGGGGGTTTAAAAAATTGGTTTTTTTGGTGGGGGGGAAATTTTTAGGGGGGGGTTGGGAAAACCTTGGGAAAATTTTTGGAGGGTGGAAAAAAAGATGGGGGGGGTTTGGAAGAAATCTTGCGGTATTTCTTGGGTCTTTTTTTGGGGGTTTTCAAAAACCTCCGGGGGGGTAATTTTTAAATTTTTCATTTTTTTTTTTTTTTTATTTAAACCCCCTGTTTTTAAAAAAATTTTCACCTTTCTTTTTCTTTTTTTTGTTAATTTTTGGGGAAATCCTTTTTTTTTCCATTTTTTTTTTGGGGTTTTTTTTTTTTTTAACCCCTAAAATTTTTTTTTTTTTTCCATAGTTTTATTCAATGATTTTCATCACTCTTTTACTCACTGCATTTGCTCGACAGTCATCTTTGCATAGTCCACTCCCCCTCTTGTAATTGGTTCGGCTCTTTTCCCCCCTTTCCTTTTTAACCCCCATTTTTCAATCGTCATTTTTTTTTACACATTTTTCACAGTCCTCTTTAGTATTTTTCAACTAATATTACTCTCAAAAAAAATCGTGTTTGCTAACTCCTATGACAATCCACCCATCCCAAATTCTCCACATTTGATTCTTTTTTGTGAAAAAACCCAAAACACTTCTTTACTCATCGCTTCTTTCATTCTTATAGTATCCTTCACGTTTTCCGGACTGAAAATTCCCATCACCGTCCAGTCCTATTTGCCCTATGCAAGTCCCATTTTTGCTTTTATTAAATTTTGGTTGAACTTTTAAATTCCAAAGCCTGAAATCATACGTACTAAATGAAAAATTGTGCGTGCAGGGGAAAAAAACAAATACCGAGGGGAAAATCATAACTGAATAGGCCGGGTTTATTTAAAAAATACCGAGGGGAAACAGCGTTGAAGATGGAACTATCGAAGAGTAGAGCACTCATATTAAAATATTTTGTTCATAGCAGCTCCCTTCGTTCCTTTGTTCCCTCGTTGCGCTTCCCCCCATGAAAAATATTGCTTCAAATTCATGTTATTTTTAAAAGCTGGGGATCGATTCTGGTAATATTTTCCCTGGTTTTTTTCCTTGGGTTTTACCGACCTTTGTTGTTCCCATTGTCCACTGATTTTCATTAACATTTCAACGGCCCCCACCCAAATTTTTAGTACTTTTGCGAATTTGCACTTAAACTTCGTAATTTTTATGATAGGAAATTTCTTCCTTTAATCATTCTTTACCTAAAAATTCTATCCGCGTTGCACATTAAACTCTGACCATTATCTCTTGTGATCTGATTTAACTTGTTTTTTGATATTAATCTATAACTTACTCATTTTAAAGGGTTTTCACCTTAAAGTATTTCCCTTAACAAAGATTAACCCTATTTTTTCGATTTCCAATGAAGTCCCAGATGGTACAAATGCATTTTTTAATTTTTCGTGAGAGTTTTGTCTCTGTGATTGCTATAATATCTAATTCCCTTTACTACTCTTTCATTTATTTCAATTTTTTATTATTTTTTTTTCCCTCATCTCTAAAAAAAGCACTGCCTTATAGAATTGCATTGTATTTGGACTTTCAGTTTTGCCGTCTTTATTATTTTCTTTTTTAGATTACTTTAAATTATTACAAAGCGAGGAAATGATTCGATTCCCGTCTTCATTATTTTTTATTTGAATTCAAAACTTTTGTCCAAAAAACAATTACATCGGGGGACTAAAATATACGAGATACCTGTTAAATTGTTGATAAACTAGGTAGCACTCTACAAGGTCAGCAATGAAGCCTTGGCTAAACCCGGCGGGGGTGGTGTGTGTGTGTGTGTGTGTGTGGTGTGGGGGTGTGTTTTGTGGTGTGTGTGTGTGGTGTGTGTGGGGTGTGTGTGTGTGTGGTGTGTGGTGTGTGGTGTGTGTGTGGCGGTTTTGGGATGTGTGTTGTGTGTGTGGTGGTCTTAGTTGTTTTTGGGTTGGGGGGTGGTGGCTTGGGCCCCCCCCCCCTTTTTGTCGTTTAGGTTTTTTGGGTGGTTTTTTTGTTGCTTTTGGGGGTTTTTTTGCTTTTTTCCCTTAGTTTTGTGGTGGGGTTTTTTTTGGTTTGTGTTTGTTCCAACTGTGCCCCTTGTTACGTGTCCAATCCTGGCCCCGCTTTGTCCACCCGTCAATTCCTCTAGTATTTTTGTAGTGTTATCTCCCCCCTATCCTCCCCTCCATTCGTCAGGTTGATTTCCCTTTAACCCTCCCCGTAACATCCTCTTACTTCGGCTGTCTTGTTGCAAACCTTTTTCCCCTTTCTCTATTTCTTTACTTTTTGGCTAGTGTGGGTTCCCAACTTCCCGCAACTCCCAATTGGGCCAACGTAAACTGACTCCAAACGATTCCCCTTTTAAATGGTCGGAATTTGGGCGAGGTTCAGGCCCATATTCTAAGTTAATTTTGGGTTTATTGGGTTAGGGATTGCCGGTGTTAAATTTTCCCCCCCGTTTTTTCCCCCTTGAGTGAGGTTTGTAGTCTCTGACCCCCAGACTGTACCCGTCTGCGGCCTTCTTTGCCCCCCTTCCCCAATCTTCCCCTGACTTTGCACTTGGGGGGATTTAATCCAGGGGCCAATTGCTGGGCCAGGTCTGCACCTGCCAATCCCTTTAGTTCTGCCGGTCTTCGATCGAGTGAAAATTTTTCCACAATTTACCACTGCAAAAAGGGACACCCCAGGTCTATTTCCCTTCCGTCATGTCGTTCACAAAACCAGAAACAGCACTGGGCCTGGGACTGACCCCTGCGGGGCCCCGCTGGTCACAGGTGCCCACTCTGACACCTCGCCACGTACCATGACTCGTGCTGTCTTTCCTGACAAGTATTCCCTGATCCATTGTAGTGCCTTCCCTGTGTGTGTGTTGTTTGTGGTGCGTGTGTGTGTGTGCGTGTGTGAATGTGTTGTGTGTGTGGTGTGTTGTGTGTGGTGTGTGTTGTGTGTTGTAGTGTGTGGTGCGTGGTGTATGTGTGTGTGTGTGTGTGTGATACCTAGTTGTACTCACCTGTTGAGGTTTCAGGGTCGATTCCACTCCTGCCCCCGCCCCTTCACTGTCGCTACAGGTCACTCTCCTAACCATGGCTTTTTGTACCTCTGCTTAAAGCTTGTAGGGTCCTGCCTCACTACATCGCTTTCCCAATATTCCACTTCCGATACTCTTGGCTGAAGAAATACTTCCTAACATCCCTTTGATTCATCTGTGTCTCAGCTCCCCAACTGTGTCCCCGTGTTGCTGTGTCCCCGTCTCTGGAACATCCTGTCTTGTCCACCCTTTTCAATTCCTCTCAGTATTTTGTAAGTCGGGTTTTCTGTCCCCCTACTCCTCCTTTCCCCCAGTGTCGTCGGTTGATTTCCTTAACCTCTTCTCATAAGGACAATACCTCTTAACTCTGGGACTAGTTTTTGTTGCAACCTTTCACTTTCTCTAGTTTCTTTACATGCTTGGCTAGGTGTGGGTTCCAACTGTGCAGCTACTCCAATATGGCCTAACGTACCAGGTACAGGGTCCGAACGTTCCTTATTAGATGTCGGAATGCTTGTTCTGAGGTTTGCCAGGCCCCATATGCTGCGGCAGTTATTTGGTTGATGTGCCTTCAGGAATGTGCCTGGTTTTACTCACCCCAAGATTCTTTTTCCTTGAGTGTGTTTGTAGTATCTGGCCCCCCTAGACTGTACTCCGTCTGCGGTCTTTTTTTGCCCTTCCCCAATCCTCAGACTTTGCACTTGGTGGGATTGAACTCCAGGAGCCAGTTGCTGGACCGTCAGCAGCTCCCGACCCTTTGTATTTTTGCCTGGCTTCGATCGGGAAT
>NC_069401.1:51592539-51624627 GCF_026875155.1 Cherax quadricarinatus | reverse complement strand
AGCTGAAGACACAGATGATCAAGGGGTTTTAGGAAGTATTTCTTCAGCCACAAGTAGTCAGGGTGGAATAGTTTTGGGAAGCAAATGTAGTGGAGGCAGGATCCATACATAGCTTTAAGCAGAGGTACGATAAAGCTCATGGTTCGGGGAGAGTGACCTAGTAGCGACCATGAAGAGGCGGGGCCAGGAGCTTGGCCCTCGACCCCTGCAACCTCAACTAGGTGAGAAACAACTGGGTGAGTACACACCCACACACACACAAACACACGCCGCACGCACGCTCACGCACACACACACACACACACACACACACACACACACACCACACACCACACACCACACACACACAACACATGTATAGTATGCAAAATCAGGAGAAGATTATCAGAAGAGTGGTGGAACACAAGAAAGGAACGATCTCATCAACAGCAGCCAACATGGTTTCAGGACGGGAAATCCTGAGTCACAAACCTACTGGAGTTCTATGACATGGTGACAGCAGTAAGACAAGAGAGAGAAGGTGGGTGGATTGCATTTTCTAGACTGCAAGAAGGCGTTTGACACAGTTCCACACAAAGAATTGGTGCAAAATCTGGAGACCAAGCAGGGATAACAGGGAAGGCACTACAATGGATCAGGGAATACTTGTCAGGAAGACAGCAGCGAGTCAGGGTACGTGGCGAGGTGTCAGAGTGGGAAACCTGTGACCAGCGGGGTCCCGCAGGGTCAGTCCTAGGACCAGTGCTGTTTCTGGTGTTTGTGAACGACATGACGGAAGGAATAGACTCTGAGGTGTCCCTGTTTGCAGATGACGTGAACTTGATGAGAAGAATTCACTCGATCGAAGACCGGGCAGAACTACAAGGGATCGGGACAGGCTGCAGACCTGGTCCAGCAATTGGCTCCTGGAGTTCAATCCCACCAAGTGCAAAGTCATGAAGATTGGGAAGGGCAAAGAAGGCCGCAGACGGAGTACAGTCTAGGGGGTCAGAGACTACAAACCTCACTAAAGGGAAAAAGATCTTGGGGTGAGTATAACACCAGGCACATCTCCTGAAGCACACATCAACCAAATAACTGCTGCAGCATATGGGCGCCTAGCAAACCTCAGAACAGCATTCCGACATCTTAATAAGGAATCATTCAGGACCCTGTACACCGTGTACGTTAGGCCCATATTGGAGTATGCGGCACCAGTTTGGAACCCACACCTAGCCAAGCTCGTGAAGAAACTAGAGAAAGTGCAAAGGTTTGCAACAAGACTAGTCCCAGAGCTAAGAGGTATGTCCTACGAGGAGAGGTTAAGGGAAATCAACCTGACGACACTGGAGGACAGGAGAGATAGGGGGGACATGATAACGACATACAAAATACTGAGAGGAATTGAAAAGGTGGACAAAGACAGGATGTTCCAGAGATTGGACACAGTAACAAGGGACACAGTTGGAAGCTGAAGACACAGATGAATCACAGGGATGTTAGGAAGTATTTCTTCAGCCACAGAGTAGTCAGTAAGTGGAATAGTTTGGGAAGCGATGTAGTGAGGGGAGGATCCATACATAGCTTTAAGCAGAGGTATGATAAAGCTCACGGCTCAGGAGAGTGACCTAGTAGCGATCAGTGAAGAGGCGGGGCCAGGAGCTCGGACTCGACCCCCGCAACCTCAACTAGGTGAGTACAACTAGGTGAGTACACACACACACACAACACACACACACACACACACACACACACCCCACACACACACACACACTCACACACGCACACACACACACGCACGCACACACACACACACACACACACACGCACACACACACACACACACACACACACACACACACACACACTCACACGCACACCACACACGCACGCACACACACGCACACACACACACACACACACACACACACACACACACTCCACACACGCACACACACACACGCACGCACACACACACACATACACACACGCACACACACACACACACACAACACACACACACACACACACACACACACACACTCACACACGCACACACACACACGCACGCACACACACACAACACACACACACACACACACACACACACACACACACACACACGCACACACACACACACACGCACACGCACGTGATAGCCAAGGCTTCACTTGCCTGACACTTGTAGACGTGCTACCTCAGTTTATCCACAATTTAACAGGTATCTACGTATATGTTAGTCTCCGATGTAATTCGTATTCTGGGACGAAAGTTTTGAATTCAAATAAATAATAATGAAGACAGGACATCGCAATCATTTCCTCGCTCTTGTAACTAATTTAAAGTAATCTTAAATAAAGACAATAATAAAGACAGGCAGAACTGCAAGTCCCAAATACAATGCAAATTCTATAATGGTCAGTGCTTTTTTTAGAGATGAGGGAAAAAACTAATAAAAAATGTGAACTAAATGAAAGAGTAGTAAAGGAGAATATAGATATTATAGCAATCACAGAGACAAAACTCTCACGAATAATAATTACTGCATTAGTACCATCTGGGACTTCATTGTGAAATCGAAAACATAGGTGTTAATCTGTTGTTAAGGAAGTACTTTAAGGTGAAACCTTAACATGAGTAAGTTCATAGATTACATATCAAAAGACAAGTTAAATCAGATCACAATGAGATAATGGTCAGAGTTTAATGTGCAACGCGGATAGAATTTTTAGGTAAAGAATGATTAAAGGAAGCAATATTCACTATCATAACACTTACGAAGATGACCAGTGCAATATTCGCAAAAGCTACTAAATAGAAGGCACGTTGCAATGTTAATGAGAAATCAGTGGACAATGGTGAACAACGAAGAGCTCGGTAACAACCAAGGAGAAAACCCATGGAAATATTACCAGTAATCGATCACCAGCTGTTAAATAACATGAACTTGAAGACAATATTTTTCATGGGAAAGCAGCAACGAGGGAACAAAGGAACGACAGGGAGCTGCTACTGAACATAATATCTTTAATATGAGTGCTCTACTCTTCGATAGTTCCATCTTCAACGCTGATTCCCTCGGTATTTCTTAAATGAATCCGGCCTATTGCAGTTATTGACTTTCCCTCGGTATTTGTCTTTTTCCCTGCACGCACAATTTTTCCATCCTTTAGTACTGTATGATCCATTCAGGCTTTGGAATGTAAGTTCAACCACAAGTTAATAAAATGCAAAAAATGGGACTTGCATATGGCTAGATATGGACTGAGACGGTGATGGGAAATTTTCAGTCCGGAACGTGAAGGATACTATAAGAATGAAAGAATGCGATGAGTCAACAAGAAGTGATTTGGTTTTCACACCAAATGAATCAAATGTAGGAGAAATTGTGATCGTGGATTGTCACTAGGAGTTAGCAAACACAGAGTTTTGAGATGTAACTACTTAGTATGAATAATACTAAAGAGGAGCTGTGAATAATGGTGTAGAAAACTGACAGATTGATAAATGTGGGTTTCAAAAGGAAGGGAAAAGAGCCGAACACAATTACAAGAGAGAGTGGACTATGCAAAGATGACTGTCTGAGCCAAATGCAGTGAGTAAAAGAGCTAGATGAAAATCATTGAATGAAACTATGGAAAGATTTATCAAAAAATGTCAGGAGGTATAAAGAAAAAAAAAACATACCCAAAAAGAGGAAAAGCAATTGGAAAAACAGAGGCCATAGCTCACCTGGAACTGTAGGGAGGCAAAAACGAGAAATAGTAAAGTGTGAAAAATTTATCGAGTAGAACAGAAAGTATGAAATGAAACATAGCCAGAAATAAGAACATAAGAATGAAGGAAACCTGCAGAAAGCTTACTGCCCCATACTAGGCAGGTCCTTATGAAAACCACCACTACCCAAAGTTACCCAAGAATTTATTCCCGCACCCACGATACTAATCACATCCAGCCCCTCCCACTCATATATTTGTCCACTCCAGTCTCTTTATAAAGCTACCCAAGGTCTTAGCCTCGATTACCGTACTTCAAAGACTGTTCCACGCATCCACAACTCTAGATGAAAACCAATACTTACCTATGTCCTTTCTAAATCTAAAGTTATCTAACTTAAATCCGTTATTTCTCGTTCTTACCTGATTCGATATCCTCAGTACTTTATTAATATCACTTTTGTTTATGCCCATCATCCACTTACACTTCGATGATATCTCCCCTCATTCTACGTCTCTCCAGAGAGTGAAGATTCAAGGCTCTAAGTCTACTTTCATACGGGAGATTCCTTATACGGTAATTCATTTTAGTCATCCTTCTCTGTATGTTCTCCAATGAATCTATATGCATCCTGTAGTAAGGAAACCAAAACTAAGTGGCATAATCAAAGTGCAAAGTGAGACCTCACTAGTGATGTATAGAGCTGTAAAATAACTTATGGACTTCTGCTACTTATACTTCTTGAAATAAATCTTATTAATTTGTTAGCCTTATTGAGCACACTTAGGCACTGCTGTCTTGGCTTCAGATTTCTGCTTACCATGACTCCCAAATCTTTTTCACATTCTGTATTAACAAGCTCTACTTCACATAGCTTATAACATCGAAGGTTATTTTCATTCCCAAAAGAATGATAATAAAACTGAGAAAAGAAGCAGAGGGACAGTTTAAGGATGAAGTATCAACAACGACTGAGAAGAAAAACTGTTCCACAGCCACAATAGAAGGAAGTTGACTATAATAAAGCAGGTGACAAAACGAAAAAGGAGAGAGAAGAGCTTATCGAGACGACAAATAATATGTAAGAACTGGAATACTAAAGGAAGAAATCTCAGTGGATACATGGTGGTTGCAGGAAAACCAGTGTCAAATGAGGGGAATGTGGGACGAGGAGAAAGTGCAAAGAGATATTTAAGTATGCATACAGCCTGAGAGGGAAATAAATAGCTAGCTGGATGCGCAAAATGCCATACATCTGATAGGCTTTTAATTAAAGATCTTCCTGCAGAACAGTGTAAACAGGCCATCTGTCACAACATCTTGAAAACGATGAACATCTTTCTGGTGAACAAGCAGGAGAACAGACAAGTAGCGTCGAACCACTGACTGGTAACCTTGACCAGCATACTCTGTTGTGCATGACGAATCGGGATGGATTGTTCTAAATGACGAAGACCAAGGACCAAGGAAAGTATGTAAAATCTAAAAACACTTCTGTGCCACCGAGATGTCGAGAAATGCATCAGTCTCAGAGTGAACTAGAAATTAGGAAGACCTGGAAGAGAACTCCTTTGGTAGCATTAAGTATAGGTACGATGGGGTCCAGAGACTAAGAGGTTGTACAACCGGTCGATAATAATTATGATGAGGGACAAGGAGCAACGAGAACTAGGTGAGTTCAGCTAGGTAAATTCACACACTGCAAACGCGTAAGTATCTTGCTCTTTTATATTCCTCACTGACACTAGTCGAACTCTCTCCGGCTCACTTTAATTTTTTTGATCATATAATCAACAATTTTTAAGAAAGGTATTAAACAGCTGTTATCATGTACGTAGATAAAAGTGTAAAAGATGCAAGGGCGGATCTCCAGGAAATAGTGCTGGGAGTCTTTATACTTTCAGTTGGATCTTTCTCTGCAACCTTCCAAGCGGTAAAAAAAAAAAAAAGTTGGAGGCGCCTGAGGTAAGACAAGGTAACACGCAGGAGGAGGCAGGAGCCTGGAGCAGGACAAGTCTCCCACAGCAAAACGCGAATCGCCCACCTGACCTCCATCGTCCGCCACCCAGCCATGGAAGGGAGACGCTCAACCAAATAATCTGCACCATGTTTTCGGAACTTAGAGATCCCTAAAGAAGGGACGAAATATGAAGAGGCATGCTAGTTCAGAAGAGGTCACATAATGGAGGGGAAAGCAAAACAAAAAAGACCTACGAAGCTGTATGTCCCAAAGATGATTCTATATTGCCGTAGAGAGTGATTGCACCTGGACGAGGGAAGGGAGCCATGGGGGTAACAACTTCACCTGGCCGAATATATGCCAGAAAGTGGTGTTATTGATCCCCCAATTACCAAGATATGATCTATCCTCGCTCTTGCTACCACCCCCACCAACCCTCAACAACACGCACACTGTTCTCCCGACTGCTGCTCCTGCTCTTCTTTCTCTTTCTGTTTCTAAACTATGTGTGTGTGTGTGTGGTGTGTGTGTGTGTGTGTGTGTGTGTGTGTGGTGTGTGTGTGTGTGTGTGGGGTGTGTGTGTGTGTGTGTGTGCGTGTGTGTATGTGTGTGGTGTGTGTGTGTATGTGTGTGTGATGTGTGCGTGTGTGTGTGTATGTGTGTGTGTTAGTTACCAGCTATCAAAGGCACTTTTGGGTGGTTTTGGTTTAGTTAACTGGTGTCAAAGTTACTTGTCGATAGACATTTGACCTGTTGTTTTGGAGCTTTCATTAGTTATCAGTTGTTAAAGGAACTTGTTGATAGGCATTTAGTCTGTTGTTCCTGTTGTTTGTGCTGTGTGTTTGTTTGTTACCAGTTGACAAAGACACTTATCGATAGATATTTGGCCTGTTATTTGTAGTTTGTATGCTAGTTAACAGTTGACAAAAGGCAATTGTCGATAGACACTTAGCCTGTGTGTGTGTGTGTGTTTTTTTTTTTGAGTATGTGTGTGTATGTGTGTGTTAGTAACCAGTTGTCCATGGCACTTATTGATAGACACTTGACTTGGTGTGTTTTCTTTTTGTGTGTGTGTTAGTTACCACTAGTCAAAGGCTCTTATCGTGTGTGTGTTTGTGTGTGTGTGAGTGTGTGTGTGTGTGTGTGTGTGTGTGTGTGTGTGTGTGTGTGTGTGTGTGTGTGTATGTGTGTGTGTGTGTGTGCGTGTGTGTGTGTGTGTGTGCGTGTGCGTGTGTGTGTATGTGTGTGTGGAAGTGGCTTCACATCGTCTGCGAGCAGGGGACACCTCTGGATTTATCCCTTCCACCACAACATTCACATATAGAAGAAACAACACTGAACCTAGGACTTACCCTTATGCAACCCTACTCAACAAATGCACCCACTCTGACAGCTCGTCACATAACTACGTACGTTGCTTTTTTTTCCTATCAGGTATTCTCTGATCCACTGCAGTACTTTCGCTGCTATTCCTGCCAGCTCCTCTTACTTTTCAACCAATCTCTTTTGAGGTACTGTGTCAAAAACCGTCTTACAGTCCAAGAAGATACAGTCGATCCGTCCCTCTCTCTCTTGTCTTATATTTGTTACAGTGTCGTAGAACTCCAGTAGGTTTCTGACGCAGGAGTTCCCTTCCTTGAAGCCGTGCTGGTAGTCGTGTACGAGCCTGTTCCTTTCTAGGTATGTGTGTGTGTGTGTGTGTGTGTGTGTGTGTACTCACCAAGCTGAGGTTCCAGGGGTCGAGTCCTAGCTCCTGGCCCCGCCTCTTCACTGGTGTGTGTGTGTGTGTGTGTGTGTGTGTGGAGTTAGAGCACTAGATATTGATGGCACTGTTGCTACTGCATTAATTTTAACATTATCGTCATCGCGAATGTTAATGCTACTTCTGTTACAACTGATCTTCAGTACACTGTTGTAGAGCACTTATGTCTACGCCGTTTCTCTCTCTCTCCTCTCTCTCTCTCTCTCTCTCTCATCTCTCTCTTCTCTCTCTCTCTCTCTTTCTCTCTCTCCCTCTCTCGCGCTCTCTCACTCTCTCCCTCCTCTCACACAGCACCTTGTTACACAAGCAGCAACTCAACCACCGCTATGGTGAATGGTGGTCAGGGCGATGCACCCACCACCTCTCCCTTGATGATGGTGCTCCCTGGTTGTCTTGATGGCTGGTTCCGCTCCTCTGCCACCGACCATGCTGCCAGAACACAAACAAAAAGAGGAATTATATCTATGAGTAGTTTTCATGCTGCTAGTTTTGAGTTGTCTTCACTTATAATAATAATAATAATTATAATAATAATAATAATATAATAAAATAATAATAAATAATAATAATAATAATAATAATAATAATAATAATAATAATATTGTGCTTATGGGAGATTCTAAAGAAAAATTGCAAAGGTTAGTGGATGAGTTTGGGAATGTGTGTAAAGGTAGAAAGTTGAAAGTGAACATAGAAAAGAGTAAGGTGATGAGGGTGTCAAATGATTTAGATAAAGAAAAATTGGATATCAAATTGGGGAGGAGGAGTATGGAAGAAGTGAATGTTTTCAGATACTTGGGAGTTGACGTGTCGGCGGATGGATTTATGAAGGATGAGGTCAATCATAGAATTGATGAGGGAAAAAAGTTGAGTGGTGCGTTGAGGTATATGTGCAGACAAAAAACATTATCTATGGAGGCAAAGAAGGGAATGTATGAAAGTATAGTTGTACCAACACTCTTATATGGGTGTGAAGCTTGGGTGGTAAATGCAGCAGCGAGGAGACGGTTGGAGGCAGTGGAGATGTCCTGTCTAAGGGCAATGTGTGGTGTAAATATTATGCAGAAAATTCGAAGTGTGGAAATTAGAAGAAGGTGTGGAGTTAATAAAAGTATTAGTCAGAGGGCTGAAGAGGGTTTTTTGAGGTGGTTTGGCCATTTAGAGAGAATGGATCAAAGTAGAATGATATGGAGAGCATTTAAATCGGTAGGGGAAGGAAGGCGGGGTAGGGGTCGTCCTCGAGAAGGTTGGTAGGAAGGGGTAAGGGAGGTTTTGTGGACTAGGGGCTTGGACTTCCAGCAGGCGATCATGAGCGTGTTCGATAGAAGTGAATGGAGACGAATGGTATTTGGGACCTGACGATCTGTTGGAGTGTGAGCAGGGTAATATTTAGTGAAGGGATTCAGTGAAACCGGCTGTTTTTATATAGCCGGACTTGAGTTCTGGAAATGGGAAGTACAATGCCTGCACTCTAAAGGAGGGGTTTTGGGATATTAGCAGTTTGGAGGGATATGTTGTGTATCTTTATACGTATATGCTTCTAAACTGTTGTGTTCTGAGCACCTCTGCAAAAACAGTGATTATATGTTAGTGAGGTGAAAGTGTTGAATGATGAAAGTATTTTCTTTTTGGGGATTTTCTTTCATTTTGGGTACACCCTGCCTCGGTGGGAGACGGCCGACTTGTTAAAAAAAAAATAATAATAATAATAAAAATAATAATAATAATAATAATAATAATAATAATAATAATAATAATAATAATAATAATAATAATAATAAGAATAATAATAATAATAATAATATAAATAAAAATATAATAATAATAATAATAATAATAATAATAATAATAATATAATAATAATAATAATAATAATAATAATAATAATAATAAAATCATATTATTATTTTTTATTATTATTATTATTATTATTATTATTATTATTATTATTATTATTATTATATTATTATTATTATTATTATTATTTTCCAGTTCTTGATATCTTTGTTGTTGTTCTTGTTGTTCTTATTCTTGCTCCTGTTCTGCTTCTTTTTCTTTTACTACTTGTCTCTCTTCATCTACCTTTTCTTCTCGTGTACGTTGTTGCTGTTGTTGATCGGAATCGCTTAAGCTGTATGGAATCACACAGGTCCTGGAACATGGAAGGTGATATGGTTTGATTCATAGAGGGTGAGAACATCTCCATTTCCTCGAATCAAGAGCCCTTCACCGGCCCCATGGCAGCCCCAAGAATGGTCTCCACTTGACAAGAAAAACGACGCAAGAAGTTCGCATGAGAATAAAACGTAAGAAATAACGATAATCCTGTAGACTGTACCATCATTCGTTCCATAACTGAATATTTCACTGATAACAATCTCACCAAGAGAGAGAAAAATAAAGGCGAGTATGTTATAGCATAGGTGAATATGATGCCGTGTAGGTGAGTACGTGTATGGTAAAAGTATGATACGGAATGGATGAGTATAAGCGCTATAGATGAGTATATGGTATAGGTAAGTATGATATATGAGCATGATAAATACGCAAGCATGAAATGGTGTAGGTGAATTGGATATATAGATGAGTATGATATGTATGCGAGTATGAAATGCGAAGCAGAACAAAGGTATCGAACTGAAAAAGAAAAAAACTTTCGTTATCAGAAGAAAATAATAATGATGGAACAGCACAAAATTAATTCAAATTCATTTCGAACACTAAAAAATATCAATGTGAATTTTCCGCACAGAGACAGTGAAGAAAACAGAAAAACGGGCTTCCATATCACTGAACTGACGGACAGATAGACAGACAGACAGAGAGACTGACAGACTGACAGACAGAAAGGCTGACTTAATAGTACGATCTCTGAAATTACTTTTCAAGAATACGTGCTACGTGTACAGGAGTGGATCAGAGTACATCAGGGTGTTAATTCTTGCTCGCGGTACGAGTGACTGAAAGGAAATTAGAGGCAAAGGTAGATAGAAATGTTATCTAGAATGATATCTAGAATGAAACTTATGTCTTGTCTACACACACACACACACACACACACACACAAATGCGGTGGGACCGGACATCTCTCCGTGAGTCCTTAGAGAGGGAGCAGAGACGCTACTAACCATAATTTTCAACATCCATTGAAACTGGGTAACTACCTGACGTGTGGAAGATGGCAAATGTAGCCTCCATCTTTAAGAAAGGAGACAGAAACGAGGCACTAAATTTAGACCAGTGTCACTGACGTGTATAGAATGCAAAGTCACAGAGAAGATTATCAGAAGGAGAGTGGGGGGGGGCACCTAGAACGGAACTAGATTATAAATAACAATAAGCATGGATTCATGGAAGGCACATCTTGTGTCACAAACCTTCTGGGGTTTTAAGACAAGGTAACAGAAGTAAGACACGAGAGAGAGGGGTGGGTTGATTGTATTTTCTTGGACAGCAAGAAGGCCTTCGACACAGTTCCTCACAGGCGATTGGTGCAGAAGCTAGAGGATCAGGCACGTATAACGGGAAGGGCACTGCAATGGATCAGAGAATACCTGACAGGGAGGCAACAACGAGTCATGGCACATGATGTCGTATCACAGAGGGGGCCTGTGACGAGCGGGCCCAGCAGGGGTCAGTCCTAGGACCAGCGCTACTTTTGGTGTATGTGAATGACATGACAGAAGGGATAAACTCAGAAGTATCCCTGTTTGCAGATGATGTGAAGTTAATGAGGAGAATTAAATCAGATGAGGCTCAGGCAGGACTACAAAGAGACCTGGACAGGCTGGACGCGTGGTCCAGCAACTGGCTCCTAGAATTTAACCCCGCCAAATGCAGTCATGAAGATCGAGGAAGGGCAAAGAAAACTGCAGAGAGAGTATAGGTTAAATGGCCAAAGACTGCAAACCTCACTCAAGGAAAAAGATCTTGGGGTGAGTATATTACCGAGCACGTCTCCGGAAGCACACATTAAGCGGGTAACTGCTGCAGCATATGGGCGCCTGGCAAACCTGAGAATAGCGTTCCGATACCTCAGTAAGGAATCGTTCAAGACTCTGTACACCGTGTACGTCAGGCCCATACTGGAGTATGCAGCACCAGTTTGGAACCCACACCTGGTCAAGCACGTCAAAAAATTAGAGAGAGGTTTGCAACAAGGTTGGTTCCATAGCTAAAGGTAATGTCCTACGAAGAAAGGGTAAGGGAAATCTGCTTAACGACACTGGAGGACAGGAGGGTTACGGGAGACATGATAGCGACATACAAAATACTGCGTGAAATAAATTACGCGGGCAGAGACAGTATGTTTCAGAGATTTATCATACCTCGTCTTAAATCTATGTATGGTTCCTGCCTCCACTACATCACTTTCCAGACTATTCCATTTCCTGACAACTCTATGGCTGAAGAAATACTTCCTAAAATCCCTTTGACTCATCTGAGTCTTTCAGCTTCCAAGTGTGACCCATCTCTGAAACACTGAAATAAATGGTATAAAATACCGACACAATGGAAATATAAACACATATGCAGTATAATGTGATCCTTTATTGACAACGTTTCGCCCACACAGTGGGCTTTTTCAAGTCACAAACAGATCTACCTGGGGTGGAAGGTACGCGAGTATTTCTAGTCAGGTTCAGAATACTGAGGTCAGGTGGAGAATGCTGCATCTGATGATGTACCGAGTGGGGTTATAGAGTCTAAAATCTTGGGTAGCTTGGAAGCGAGATTGGATAAGTTTGTGAGTAGACCTTCTGCAGTGTTCCTCCATTCCTATGTTCTTATGTGGGATAGAGCTGAAGAAGTTTCTTGTCAAATAGTTCAGCTATGTTATAGAAGCCATTATTCTGGTTGAAGTTGTCGGATATAGAGATAAGCGATGATCAAGGATTCTTCGGTATTGAGTGTTGTCTTCTGTGGCGATAAGTCTTGAGTTTCTGTATTTTATCAAGTGGTTGTGTGAATTACGGTGTTGTACAGCAGGTCTGACGATACAAGGAATGCCTGTGTACAACACCGTAATTCACACAACCATTTAATAAACTACAGAAACTCAAGACTTATCGCCACAGAAGACAACACTCAATACCGAAGAATCCTGGAATCATCACTTATCTCTATATCCGACAACTTCAACCAGAATAATGGCTTCTATAACATAGCGGAACTACTTGACAAGAAACTTCTTCATCACTATCACACATAAGAACATAGGAATGGAAGAACACTGCAGAAGGTCTACTCACAAACTTATCCAATCTCGCTTCCAAGCTACCCAAGATTTTAGACTCTGTAACCCCACTCGGTACATCATCAAATGCAGCATTCTCCACCTGACCTCAGCATTCTGAACTAAAATACTCGCGTACCTTCCACCCCAGGAAGATCTGTTTGTGACTTGAAAAAGCCCACTGTGTGGGCAAAACGTTGTCAATAAAGGATCACATTATACTGCATATGTGTTTATATTTCCATTGTGTCGGTATTTTATACCATTTATTTCCATGTTTCAGAGATGGGTGACACTTAGAAGCTGAAGACTCAGATGAGTCAAAGGGATTTTAGGAAGTATTTCTTCAGCCATAGAGTTGTCAGGAAATGGAATAGTCTGGAAAGTGATGTAGTGGAGGCAGGAACCATACATAGATTTAAGACGAGGTATGATAAAACTCGTGGAGCAGGGGGAGAGGGGACCCAGTAGCGGTTAGTAAAAAGTCGGAGCCAAGAGCTGAGTCTCAACCCCAGCAATCACAAATAGGTGAGTAAACACACATTGACACACAAACTCGCTCAAAAACTCGCACACTCACACTCACACACACACACACACACACACACACACACACACACACATACACACTCGCTGGAGTGTGTATGTATGTGTGTGGAGTTTTACGACAAGTTTACGGAAGTAAGAAAAAAGAGAGAGGGTTGGGTAGATTGCATTCTTGGACTTTAAGAAGGCTTTCAACACGGTTCCACACAAGAGATTAGTGTAAAAGCTACAGGATCAGGCAGGAATATAAGGAAAGACACTGCAGTGGATCAGAAGATCCACAAGGAAACAACAAGTGATGGTACGTGACAAGGTGTCAGAGTGGACGCCTGTGACGAGCGGGGTTCCAGATGGTCAGTTCTAGGGCCGATGCTGTTTCTGGTATATGTGAATGACATGATGGAAAGGATAAATTAAAAGGTGTCCCTGTTTCCTAACGATGTGAAGCTAATGAATGACAATCAGTTAGGTCTACAAAAGGATCAGGAGAGGCTGTATGCCACGTCCAACAACTGCCTCCCCACCAAGTGTAAAGTCATGAAGATTGGGAAAAGTCAAGGAAGACTCCTAGGGTGAGTATAGTACCGAGCACATCTCTTGAGGTACAAATCATCCGAATAACTGCTGCAGCATATGAGCGCCTGGCAGACCTAAGAATAGCATTTCGACACCTTAGTAAGGAATCGTTCAAGACTGTACACCGTGTATGTCAGGCCCATACTGGAGTATGCAGCACCAGTATGGAACCCACACCTGGTCAAGCATGTCAAGAAATTAAAGAATGCACAAAGGTTTGTAACAAGATTAATCCCAGAGCTGAGGAATACGTCCAGCGAGGAGAGGTTAAAGAAAATAGACCTGACGACACTGGAGAAAAGGAGAGATGGGGGGACATTATAACGACATGTAAAATACTGAGAGGAATTGAAAAGGTGGACAGCGGCAGGATGTTTCAGAGATGGGACACAGCAACAAGAAGTCAAAACTGGAAGTTGAAGACTCAGATGAGTCACAGGGATTTTAGGTAGTATTTTTTCAGTCATAGAGTTGTCAGGAAGTGGAACAATCTGGAGAGTGAAGTAGGAGGCAGGAGCCATACATAGCTTTAAGAAGAGATACGAAAAAAACTCAAAATCATGGAGAAGGGAATAAACCTAGTATCGATCAGCGAGGAGGCGGGACGAGGAGCTGTGAATCGACCTTTGCAACCACATATAGGTAAGTCCACACTCGCACACACATACACACACACGAACACTTACTCACACACACACACACACACACACACACACGCGCGCGCGCGCGCGCTTTCTGAAAAAATGGAGAAAGAGCTCTCTGTGAAATTGGAAAAGAGGTTGGAGAAGGAGACAAAGAATTGGGAGGCACAAGTCGAAACTGCAGTAGCCAAGATAAGGGTCCTAGAAGTTGAGATAAATAGGCTGAAGCGAGTTACAGGGGTAGTGACCAGAGAAGACACAGCATACGAAGCTGCGAGGCCGAACAGGAAGGAAGGAATTATGAATTATGCTAAGGTCATATCAGCCTGCCAAGGAGGGCCAAGGAGTGAAAGGGAAGAACAGCTGGGTGCAGATGGAGAGGGTGATAGGTAGAATGCTGAGGCACAACCATGCTATCAAGAGCCACTGGAAAAATCAAGGGAGAAACTGACCACATACAGGCAGGATCCAGAGTCACAGAGGGTGAGGCAATGGGAGGAGGAAAGGGCAAAAATCAGTGTTTATCCATGGGCTTCAGGAGAGAGAGGAAAGGACACACACTGAAAGGCAGCAGGAAGAAGGAAAGGAGATTGAGAAAATCATCACGGAAATAGGTGAAGAGATGGACGAGATTGTAAATTTTCAGAGAACAGGGGGGTACTCGAAGGGAAGAAACCGACCAATCAAGTTGATTCTCAGGACGGAAACAGTGCGGAACAGGATCCTCCAAGATAAACCACGGTTGAAATACTCGGAAGAGTACAAGAAGGTGTTCCTAGACAGAGACAAAACACAATCAGAACGACAGCAGCTGAGGGAGAGGACAAAAGGATGGAACCAGCAGAGGTCAGTCAGAGCAGAACAGAACAGCAAGGGCAAGCACACACACAACTATTCTCAGAACCATACAAACTATCACACCATCCCAACACACACTACAATCCATACCCACAGCCTCCACCCAACACCGAGCTATAGAATCCCACAGTATGCTACCAGATCTCCCACCCTCACAGGCCCCCAAACCACAGTGTTGGAAAGGAAACTGAAGGTATGGTACACAAACGCTGATGGAATAACAAATAAGTGGGAGGAGTGGCATGAAAGAGTCAAAGAGGCATCACCGGACATCATAGCTCTCACAGAAACCAAGCTTACAGGTATGATAACAGATGCCATCCTTACAACGGGATACCAAATCCTGAGGAAAGACAGAGGGAACAGGGGGGTGGAGGAGTGGCATTGCTGATCAAAAATCGCTGGAATTTTGATGAGCTGGAGAGAGGAGACAGCAGAGAAGAAAGTGATTACATAGCGGGAACGCTTCACTCTGGAGGTCCCAAGGTGGTAATAGCAGTGATGTATAACCCACCACAGAACAGCAGGAGGCCAAGGCAAGAGTACGACGAGAGCATTAGAGCGATGGTTGACACACTGGCTGCAGTGGCCAGAAGAGCTCATGCATGCAAGGCAAAGCTCCTGATCATGGGTGACTTTAACCACAAGGAGATCGATTGGGAGAACTTGGACCCGCATGGGGGCCAAGATACATGGAAGGCTAAGATGATGGAGGTGGTACTGGAAAACTTCATGTACCAACACGTAAGGGACACTACAAGAGAGAAAGGAGAGGATGATCCAGTGCAGGATGAGTAGTGCAGATATTGAAGACATCACATATGAAAGACCCCTTGGGGCCAGTGACCATGTGGTTTTAAGCTTCGAATACACAGTAGAGCTACAAGTGGAAGGAGAAGCAGGGAGGCCAGGATGAATGAAACCAAACTACAAGAAAGGGGATTACACAGGAATGAAGAACTTCCTGAACGGGGTTCAGTGGGACAGAGAACTGGCAGGGAAGCCAGTTAATGAGATGATGGAATATGTAGCAACAAAATGCAAGGAGGCTGAGGAGGTTTGTACCCAAGGGTAACAGGAATAATGAAAAAGCCAGGATGAGCCCATGGTTTTACCCAAAGGTGCAGGGAGGCAAAAACCAAGTGTGCTAGGGAATGGAAGAAATATAGAAGGCAAAGGACCCAGGAGAATAAGGAGAGCAGTCATAGAGCCAGAAACGAATATGCACAGATAAGAAGGGAGGCCCAAAGACAATATGAAAATGACATAGCAGCGAAAGCCAAATCTGACCCGAAACTGTTGTACAGCCACATCAGGAGGAAAACAACAGTCAAGGACCAGGTAATCAGGCTAAGGAAGGAAGGAGGAGAGACAACAAGAAATGACCGTGAAGTATGTGAGGAACTCAACAAGAGATTTAAAGAAGTGTTCACAGAGGAGACAGAAGGGGCTCCAGAAAGACGAGAGGTGGGGCACACCACCATGTGCTGGACACAGTGCACACAACCGAGGAAGAAGTGAAGAGGCTTCTGATGTGAGCTAGATACCTCAAAGGCAATGGGGCCAGATAACATCTCTCCATGGGTATTGAGAGAGGGAGCAGAGGCGCTATGTGTACCCCTAACAACAATATTCAATACATCTATCGAAACAGGGAATTGCCTGAGGCATGGAAGACAGCAAATGTAGTCCCAATCTTTAAAAAATGAGACAGACATGAAGCATTAAACTATAGAACCAGTGTCACTGACATGTATAGTATGCAAATCATGGAGAAGATTATCAGGAGAAGAGTGGTGGAACACCTAGAAAGGAATGATCTCATCAACAGCAGCCAACATGGTTTCAAGGACGGGGAATCCTGTGTCACAAACCTACTGGAGTTCTATGACATGGTGACAGCAGTAAGACAAGAGAGAGAGGGGTGGGTGGATTGTATATTCTTGGACTGCAAGAAGGGTTTGACACAGTTCCACACAAGAGATTGGTGCATAAACCTGGAGGACCAAGCGGGATAACAGGGAAGGAAACTACAATGGATCAGGGAATACTTGTCGGGAAGACAGCAGCAAAGTCATGGTACGTGGCGAGGTTGTCAAGTGGGCACCTGTGCCCCAGGGGTTTGTCACACAGGGTCAGTCCTAGGACAAGTGCTTTTTTGGGTATTTGTTGAACGACATGACGGAAAGAATAGACTCTGGGGGTGTCACTTTTTTGCAGATGACGTGAAGTTGATGAGAAGAATTCACTCGATCGAAGACCAGGCAGAACTACAAAGGGGATCTGGAAGACTGCAGACCTGGTCCAGAAATTGGCTCCTGGAGTTCAATCCCACCAAGTGCAAAGTCATGAAGATTGGGGAAGGGCAAAGAAGACCGCAGAGGATTTACAGTCTAGGGGGCCAGAGACTACAAAACCTCACTCAAGGAAAAAGATTTTGGGGGTGAGTATAACACCAGGCACATCTCCTGAGTGCACATCAACCAAATAACTGCTGCAGCATAGGGGCGCCTAGCAAACGTCAGAACAGCATTCCGACATCTTAATAAGGAATCGTTCAGGACCCTTTTACACCGTGTACTTTTAGGCCCATATTGGAGTATGCGGAAACCATTTTGGGAAACCCCCACACCTAGCCAAGCACGTAAAGAAACTAGAGAAAGTGCAAAGGTTTGCAACAAGACTAGCCCCAGAGCTAAGAGGTATGTCCTACGAGGAGAGGTTAAGGAAATCAACCTGACGACACTGGAGGACAGGAGAGATGGGGGAGGACATGATAACGACATACAAAATACTGTAAGGAATTGACACGGTGGAAAAGACAGGATGTTCCGAGATTGGACACAGTAACAAGGGGACACAGTTGGAAGTTGAAGACACAGATGAATCACAGGGATGTTAGGAAGTATTTTCTTCAGCCACAGAGTAGTCAGTAAGTGGAAAAAGTTTGGGAAAACGATGTAGTGGAGGCAGGATCCATACATACTTTAAGCAGAGGAATGATAAAGCTCACGGTTCAGGGAGAGTGACCTAGTACGGTCAGTGAAGAGGCGGGGCCCGGAGCTCGGACTCGACCCCCGCTACCAACTAGGTGAGTACAACTAGGTGAGTACACACACCCCACACACAACACACACACATATATACAACACACACACACACACACACACACACACACACACACACACACACACACACCACACACACACACACTCACACACAAAACACGCACACTCACGCCCCATATACACTCGCTCACGCACCTCCACACTCGCACACACACACTAGCACACACACACACACACACACACACACACACACACACAACCCCACACACACCCCACACACACACACCACACACACTAGCCCAAAACACACACACACACACACAACACACACACACACACACACAACACAACCCCACACACCACACACCCACACACACACACACACACACTTACACACACTCACACACACACACCATTCAATACACACGTACACATACACACACACACACACAACACAAACACACACACACACATACACACACACACACAAAACCCACCACACACCACACACACACACATACACACACAAATTTCAAGGTAGACGGAGATGGGATGTTCCAGAGACACGATACAGAAGCAAGGGCTCACAATTGGAAGTTGAAGACTCCGATGAGTCTCAGGGATGTTAGGGAGTATTTCTCCAGTAATAGAGTTGTCAGGCAGTGGAATAATCTGGCAAATGATGTAGTGGAGGCAGGAACCACACATAGTTTTAAGACGAGGTACGATGAAGCTCATGGAGCAGGGAGAGAGAGGACCTAGTAGCGACCAGTGAAGACGCGGGGTCAAGAGGTGAGTCTCGTCCCCTGCAACCGCAATTTGGTGAGTACAATTAGGTGAGGTGAACACACACACACACGCACACACACACTACACACACACACACACACACACACACACACACACACACACACACACACACACACACACACACACACACACACATACACACACACACACACACACACACACATACAAACACACGTACTCATATGCAACAGGCCTAGTGTCTAATCGACATGTGCCTAGGACAAAATCGTAACTAACTAACACACACACACCACACCACACACCAAACACACCCCACACACACAACACACACACCACACACACCCACCACACACACCTTCACACACACAACAACAACGCATGCACACGCATGCACACACATGCACGCACACCCCACACACCCCGCAACCGCATGCACACGCAGCACACACATGAAACGCACACCAAAAACACACACAAAACCACCCACAACTTACACACACCCACATGCACACGCATCATGCACACACACACACACCCCACACAACCCCAACACACACACACACACACACACACACACACACACACTAAATAAGGAATCATTCAGGACCCTGTACACCGGGAAAACTTTTGGGCCCCAAATTTTGGAAAGTATGGGGAAACCATTTGGAACCCACTTTTGGGGAGCACGTAAAGAAACTGGGAGAAAGTGCAAAGGTTTTTCAACAAAACAAGCCCCCAGAGCTAAGGGGTATGTCCAAAAGAGGAGGGGTTAAGGAAATAAACCCTGACGACACGGAGGACAGAAAGATAGGGGGACATGATAACGACATACAAAAACGGAGGGGAATTGACAAGGGACAAAAAACGGGAAATTTTCCCGGGAATTGGACACAGTAAAAAGGGGGACACAGTTGGAAGCTAAAAGACACAATAAAAACACAGGATTTTGGGAAGTTTTTTTCTTCAGCCACAGAGTAGTCGAAAAGGGGAAAATAGTTTGGGAAGCGATGTAGGGGGAGGCGGGTTTCCCATACTACTTTAAGCAGGGGTTTATAAAAAGCTCACGGCTCAGGGGAAAAGTGACCTAGTAGCGATCAGTAAAAGGGGGCGGGGCCGGGAGCTCGGACTCAAACCCCCCCAACCTCAACGGGTAGTTAAAACTAGGGGGGTACTAAAACACAAACCACACCCCAACCCCACAAAACAACACACACACCTCCCAAAAACACACACACACACACACACACACACACACACACACACACACACAACACACACACACACCCGTACTCATATACAACACCTATGTCAATCGACATTTTGCCTGGGACAAAAGGTAACTAACACACACACTTTAACACACACAAACACACACACACACACCCACACAAAACATACACAACACACCACACACCCACACACACAAAACCCCAGTCATCAAAAAGACGTGGGTCATAAGGTTTCCCGAGAATTTTTAAGGGGTTTTTAAAGGTCGTGCAGTAACGCTAGCAGAAATAATGGTAGGGGAAAAACGCATAAACCCATCCTACGATGATAACCAGAGTTATTAGTTAAAAAAAAGTGAAAGGAACCCTAAAAATCTTTAATATTTCAAAGTGTCAAACCTTTTAAGTGGCTAGTGGGTTTTCGGGTTTGCTACCCAGTTTCAAATATACAAAAAATTCAAGTGATGTGGAAGGGGGTTTTCAAGATTTCGAGAGATTTGGATAAAAATGAAATGGGGGGGGCACCATACCGTGAGAGTGAAAAATTTAAAAAGGGCAAAATTAAAAGGGAAAAAAAATAATATAAAACAAGGAAGGTGGCCTTGGGCCTGCTGAAACAGTAAACGCCCACAACAGTTGTGGCATTATCATATAAAGTGTAACACCGAATTTGAAGTGAAATTCCCAAATTTAAAGTGAAGTGTATTCTTTTCATAATGTTTTTGGGAGGGCCCGGGGGGATGCATGAGCAAAAAAGGTTTAAAAAATAAACGGGTGAAAAAATTTTAAAAATATAAAGGGAAGGCGTCATCACAAAAATCCCATTTAAAGTATCATCCCTGTTGGGGTTTTTTTGGGGGGGTTCTGAATCCTGGCCTTAGCACTGTTAATACTGGTCACTCACCCCCTGCAACTATTACCAAATTTAAAGAGCAGAAGTACATAGAAAAGGGTGAAGATAGGTTGACTAGCGGGGAGCACCCTACGGGGGAAGCCTAGTGAGGGGACGTCAAAACACCCCTTTTAAAAGCTGAACAAGCAAAATTTTAAAACCCAAAAATTTACTTTCTGTGTTTTTTTAATTAAGGGAGTGAAAATGCTAAACCCCCGTTGGAAGTTTTGAAATACAGGTTTTAAAATTTTTCCCGGGAATTTTTTTTATTAGCAGTATAAAATTATTTAGAAGTGGGGGCACACATACACATGCACACGCACAACACACACACACAACACACACACACACAAACCACACACACACACACCACACACACACACACACACATAAACCCCACACACACAAAACACAAAACCACACACACACACACACACAAAAACACCACCCCACACACAAAACACACACCCACACCACACACACACACACCACACACACACAAAAGACACACACAACACACACAAAAAACCATCCCAGACACACACAACCCCCATATACAGGATTTCAAAAACCTTCCTTTTAAGTGCCCCTCAAAACCCTTCCTTCCCCCCCCGACCTCTCCCCTCCCCCCCTCCCTCCCCCCTCTTTTCCTTCCCCTCTCTCTCCTCTTTTCCTTTTCCCCCTCTTCATCTCTCTCCCCTCTCTCTCTCTCTCTCTCTCTCCTCTTCCTTTCTCTCTCCCCTTCCCCTTCTCTCTCCTCTCTCTCTCCCCTTCTCTCCCCTTTGGCCCTTTCTCTAAAATCCTCTTTTTCCTCTCCCCTCTTCCTCTCTTCCTCTCCCCTTTTCCTCTCTTCCCTCCCCTTTTTCCCCTTTTCCCTCTCTCTTCCTATCCCTCCCTCCCCCCCTCTCCCTCTCCCCCCTCTTTTCCCCTTCCTCTTTTTTCCCCTCTCTCTTCCCCCCTCTCTCTCTCCCCCCCTCTTTTCCCCTTGCCCACCCCCCCCTCTCTTTTAAACCTTTTCCCTCTCCTCTCACTTTTTTTCCCCCTTTTTTCCCCCCCCCTACCCCCCCCCCCCTTTTTCTCCCCTTTTCCCCCCTTCTCCCCACTCTCCCCCCCCCTTTTTTTTTTTTCACTTTCCCTTTTACAAAAAAAAAAAAAAGAAAAAAAAAGGGTTTGGGACTCCCCGGGAAACAGGGATCAGATGACAATGGACGGGTTTAGGGAGGAAAGGGATGGAGGAAAAGGAAAAAGGGAAGAGCAAGAATGGGAGAAAAAATTTTGGGAAAGCTTTCTGAAAAAAGGGAGAAAGAGCTCTCGGTAAAAGGGGAAAAAAGGGGTTTGGAAAGGAGACGAAAATTTGGGGGGGGCCCAAGCCCGAAACTGCAGAGCCGGGGTAAAGGTCCTAGAATTTGATGAAAACAGGCTGAATAAAAGTCCCCCGGGGTATTGACCAAGAAGACACCCCAAATACGAAGCGGGAGGGGCTGAACGGGAAAGGAAGGAGATATAAAATATGCTAAGGTCCTATCAGCCTGAAAAGGAAGGGCCGGGGAGGGGAAAGGGGAAGAGCAGAGGGGTGCAGATAGAGGGGGAGATGGGTCGAATGCTGGGGCAAAACCCATGCTCCCAAATAAAGCCACTGGAAAAATGGGGGAAAAAAATGACCACATCCCGGACAGGAACCAAGCCCACAGGGGGAGGGGAAAAGGGAGGGGGAAAACCCGGAAAAAACATGTTTACCCAAAGGGGCTTCGGAGAGAGGGGAAAGGAAAAACACCCTGAAAGACGGCAGGAAGAAAGAAAGGATTGAGAAAATCATCACGGAAATAGGGGGAGAAAAACAATGACGAGATTGTAAATTTTTCAGAGGAAAAAGGGGGGTACCCTGAAGGGGGGAAAAACCCACCCATCAAAGCTGATTCCCCCAGGCAGAAACAGTGCGGGAAAAGGATCCTCCAAGAAAAACCCCCGGTTTTAGAAAGGGTCGGAAAAGTACAAGAAAGGGGTTTTCCCAGACCGAACAGAACACAAAAAAGAAAACCGCAGCTGAGGGAGGGAACAAAAAAGCGAAAGGGGCTTTGGAAAGGGGACAAGGGTGGGAAACCCGCAGAGGTCATCAAAAGCAGAACAGAGCCCGCAAGAGCAAGCACACACACAACTATCCCAGAAACCCCCAAACCTTCACACCATTTCCCCCAAAACCAAAACAATCCATACCCACAGCTTTCCCCCCAAACCCCCAACCCAAAGAATCCCACAGTATGCTACCAGGTCTTCCACCCCCCCAGGCCCCCCCAAAAAAAAAGTGTTTGGGAAAAGGGAAAATGAAGGGATGGTAAAAACAAAAAGCTGTGGAAAACAAACCAAATGGGAGGGGTGGCACGAAAGAGTCAAAGAGCCTCACCAACATCATAAACAATCACAGAAACCAAGCTTTCAGGGATAAAACAGATGCCACTTCCCAACGGGATACCAGATCCTGAGGAAAAACAGAAAGGGAAAAGGGGGGGGGGGGTGGGGATTGCTGATCAAACACCGATGGAATTTTTTTTATGAGCGGGGGAGAGGAGAAGCGGAAGAAAGTGAATTTGCATAAACGGAACGCTTCCCTGGGGGTCCCAAGGGATAATTGCAGTGATGTTAACCCACCCAAAAAACAGGGGCCAAAGGGAAGAGTAATGACGAGAGCAATAGAGGGGATGGTTTTTACAAAAACTGGCCTTCAGTGGCCGAAGACCATACATGCAAGGGGGAAAACTCCTAACATGGGCGAAATTTTTAAACCCCAAGGAAGGGTTGGGAAAGGGAGAAAAATTGGACCACAGGGGGGGCCCCCATACATGGAGGGCCTAAGATGATGGAGGTGTACTGGAAAACCCTTTATGTACCAACACGTAAAGGGGCACACAAGAGAGAGAGGAAAAAATGAACCAGCAAGACCCGGACTTAGTAAATTTACCTTTAGTAGTGCAGATATCGAGACAACACATATGAAAAACCCCTTTGGGGCCCGCGATCATGTGGGTTTTTAGCTTCGAATACCAGTAAAAGCAAAAAGTGGAGGGGGAAAACAGGAAGGCCCGGGCAATGGGAAAACCAAAAAACAGGAAAGGGGGCTCACAGGAATGAGGAACTTCCTGAAAAGAGGTTTTATGGGACAGAGAACTGGCGGGGAAACCCGTTAATGAGATGATGGAATTTTGAAAATCACAAAAGTTCCCAAGAGGCGAGGAGAGGTTTTGGGAACCCCAAAGGGGAACAGGAATAATGAAAAAACAGGTTTAGCCCATGGGGTTCCCCTCAAAGATGCCAAAGGGGGCAAAAAACCCAAATGTGCTGGGGAAAGGGGAAAAAATATAGAAGGCAAAGGACCCCGGAGAAAAAAGGAGGCAGTCGTAGAGCCAGAAAAAGAATTTTGCACAATAAAAAAAGGGGGGCCCCAAAGTCAATATGAAAACGACCCTAGGGAGCTAAAGCCCAAAAACTTTACCCAAGCTGTTATACAGCCACATCAGGAAGAAAACAACCGCCCAAGGGCCAAGTAATCAGCTAAGGAAGGAAGAGGAGAGACAACAAAAAATGACATGAAGTATGTGAGGAAAATCAACAAAGATTCCCAAAAAAGTGTTCACAAAAGGGGAAGAAGGGGGTCCGAAAGACGAGAGGTGGGGTACACCACCATGTGCTTTACACAGTACACACAAACCCAGGGAAAAAGTGAAGAGGCTTCCCGAAATGAGCAAAATACCTCAAAGGCCCAAAGGGGGCCCCTAAATCTCTCCATGGGGCCTGAGAGAGGAAGCAGAGGCCAATGTGTCCCCTAACAACAATACCAAAAACAATTTTTATCGAAAAACAAAAGGGGGATTGCCTGAGGGATGGGAAAACAGCAAATGTGGTACCCCAATTTTTTAAAAAAAAGGGGACAACCTGAAGGGACTAAAAATACAAAAACCATGTCCTGAAAATGTATGCATGCCCAAAAACATGGAAAAATTGTCAGGAGAAGAATGGGGGAAAAATCTAGAAAGGGTGACTCATCACCAGCAGACAACCCTGGTTTCAGAGACGGGAAATCCGTGTCAAAAAACCTACTGGGGTTTTTAAAGACAGGTGACAGCATAAACCAAAAGAGAGAAGGGGGGTGGGTTGCATTTTTTTAGACTGCAAGAAGGGGTTTGACACAGTAACCCCAAGAGATTTTTTGCAAAAACTGGAGGCCAACAGGGAAAAAACAGGGAAGGCACTGCAATGGAACAGGGAAAACTTTTCAGGAAGACAGCACGAGTAAGGGACGAGGAAAGGTGTCCCGATTTGGGGGACCTGTTTACCCCCGGGGTCCCACGGGGGCAGTCCTAGGACCATGCGTTTTTTTGGGAAATTTTGGGAAAGACATGACGGAAAAAAAATAAACCCCCGAGGGGTCACTGTTTGCAGATGAACCCTGAAGTTTAAAAGAGAAGGGGTTCATTTGATCGAAGAACCCGGGGAGAAAAACAAAAAGGGCTGGACAGGCTGCAGATCGGTCCAGCAACCCGGGTCCGGTTCAATCCCACCAAAATGCAAAGTCAAGAGGATTTGGGGGAAGGGGAAAGAAGACCGCAGATGGGGTACAGTTCCCAGGGGGGCCCGAGACTACAAACATCACTCAAGGAAAAAGACTTGGGGTGATTTTAACACCAGGCAATCTCCTGAAGCGCGCATCAACCCAAAAAACTGCTGCAGCATAAAGGGCCCTGGGAAAACCCCAGAACCCGCATTCCCCAATCTTTAAAAAGGAATCGTTCAGGGGCCCGTAAACCGTGTACGTTAGGCCCCAATTGGAAATAAAGCGGGACCAAGGTTTTTTTTGGGCCCACACCTAGCCCCAAACAAAGAAAGAAAAATAGAGAAATGGGAAAGGTTTTGGGAACAAGACTATTTCCCCAAACTAAGAGGTAAAGTCCATGAGGAAAGGTTAAAAGGGGAAAACAACCTGACACACTGGGGGGATAGGAGAGAAAGGGGGACCCTGAAACGACTTACAAAAACGGGGAGGAAATTTACAAGGTGGGCAAAGACAAAAGGGTGTTCCAGAGACTGGACACAGCAAAAAAGGGGTCCCCAGTTGGGAAATTAAAACACAGATGAATCAAAGGGTTTTTTAGGGAAATTTTCTTCAGCCCCAGAGTAGTCAGGAATGGAAAAAGTTTGGGGCGCGAGTAATGAAGTCAGGATCCATACATAGCTTTAAGCAGAGGTACGATAAAGCTCATTGTTCAGGGAGAGTGACCTAGTGGCGACCAGTGAAGAGGCGGGGCCAGGAGCTTGGACTCGACCCCTGCAACCTCAACTAGGTGAGTAGGTGAGGTGAGTACACCTCCTCTCCTGTCCTGTTCTGACTACTCTTCAGGACTAATACACGTCTGGTTTCAGAACAAAACTCGTCACCTGACGTTATATATGGAGCGTTTTTTATACACATATTTTATACAATGCCCTGCGTAGAAAAGATTCCGTATTATGTTTACAAATGACCAGCTGCCAGTATCAGAGATATGGCTGAGGATAAACAGATAGAACTACCAGACATTGATATCATTTTAAGAAATGAGAGTAATCTTTATGGAACTTACCATATCAAAGAAATCACTGCCAGACGAAATATCACAAGAAAAACCATGAAATTTTGTGCAAGCGAATCATACAGACTAATAATAAATATTTAATGACTTGTGATATGCCGGAGGGCTAGGAAAAAAGAAGGTGTCAGGAAACCCTGAAATAAAGACCTGTGTTGATAATACTAGAAATAATACAGAAGAAATAAGAAGATGAACGACACCCCCAACCGGGGGACCACAGCCGGGTCGCCATATGGAGAAGACCCGGGCCGGAAGTACCGGCTAATCTCTAATGAATGAAATGAACCAATACAAATACAAATATTCCAAAATTCCTAAATAAAACATGCAACAATCTGAGGGCCAATAGGATGTATAGCATCGTATGGTCCTTATAAACCTCATAGATATTTTATAAAGATACAGTAGATAAATAGGAAAGAGACAATAATACTTGATATGTCGCCACATACAAGGATATTTAGCAGAATTGGGGAAAGCCGGCGTAACAGAAAATGTATTAGTATGAATAAGTACTATATCGATAGAAAAGTCACTATAAAAGATATGGCATCAGGATGCTAGAATGTTGCGACTAATGTTTCTTCATTTTAGTGTACATTATTGATCTGATTGCTTGAAATAACTCGCACATATACGTGTCTGCGGATGAAGCCAAAATAATGATTATTATTCAACCTGAAGAGGACAGAAGACTAAGGAAGACGTACCTAAATATCAAGAATAGTCGGATAAATAGTTAAAGACGTCTCACCTGGGCATCGTCAATGTTATGAAGTTGGTAAAAGGGAGAGGAGACAGAGAAAGTACCAGTTGTGGAGACAGCTTTCAGAAACAGCCAAAGAAAAAGGATTTTAGAATTATCATGGCCATTAAAACCGAATTGAAACGATAAGGTTAGTTAACCTAGTAAAGATAAGAGTGATAGGAATATACAGAATTTTAGTGAAACCCCTTAATTACATTAACAAATGGAAACCTCGAGAAAGTACAAAAAAATCATGAAGGCTGTGATCCGAGTTCCGGGAAATGATCCACAAAGAAAGAATACAAGAACAATGCCATGCGCCATAAAGAAAATAATGAAGAGAAGGGATAGGACCGGGGCATGCAAAGTATCCAGAGACATAACCGCCAAAGATACGGATGACTCTTAATCATCCTTGTAAGAACTAGCTGGCATGACTAGAAATAATACACCGACGTGAGCCACGACGATACTACAACACATAACTTCAATATGGGACTTCCCCCCCTCCCCTAAAAAAATGGAGTGAAGTTGACTATGGCAAAGTGGAAACGGATTCTAAACAGGTGTTTAAAAGTTATATCAACTTCTGAACACATGTCTGGAGCTCGTTCCTACTTTGTCCACTTTATTCCACTTTTTTTTTTTGGGTGTATTTCACTTCTCTGTAGAATTAAATGGCGGGATAAGGCGTTAGAGCACAACCTTCCACCTTCTCGAAGGTTAGGGGGTATTGCTTTGATTCTGGTGAAAGGCTCTTGTTTCACGGAATTGGAACTACTCTTCCCGTTCCTCGGACCAAACCTCATTTCCCTCCAATTCTTAGGCATTGTATGACACCATATATATATTATTATTACCATTATGATTATTATTATTATCACCGTCCCACCTCCGGCTAATTCAGAAAGGTAATTAAAATAAGTAATTACCCACACGCGCACCAGTGTGTTTGAGCGATGTTATCATTGGATTCTCTCCGAATTTCCTCTAATAAATTAGGTGTTGAGAACAAAATAAAAGACTTGATTGCATAGTCGGTTATTTTCATGTCATCTGCAGCAGCGACTTCGTTGAAATTTTCTCTGTAATTATGTTTTTTCGACTGACATTAAGACGTGGAAAGTTGGCGCAGATTAATTCGCCTCTTCCAACGACGGCGTCGTGGGAATCATTTACACGTATCCCGAGTGCAATTTACGTGAATTGTTTTTATGATTTACAGGCCCCAAATGATGGCAACATCATTGATAACGATATGGTGTCCGCCCATAGATATACCGATATTCATAATTATCCTACCACCCACTGAACTAGTATATATATATATATATATAATATATATATATATAATATAATATATATATATAATATTTATATAATATATTTATATATATATTTATTATAATATTCATATATTTATATAGAATTATATATATAATTTATATAAATATTATATATATATAATATATTATTGTATATATATATATATATATATATATATATATATATATAATATATATTTTATATATATATGTATATATATATATAATATATATATTATATATTATATATATATTATTAAATGTATATATATATATGTTAATATATATATATATATATATATATATATATATATATATATATATTATATATATTAAATATATATATATATATTATATATATGGAGGTGATCTCTAGAAGTGTACTGGAGACACTCATCCTCAGAGAAGAGAATAAAAGTACTTCAGGGAAAACTGTTTGAATATTTTCTTCTCCTGCCACCTCCTATATTCTATGTGAACCTTAATTTATACACAGAATACATTGACAAAAAAAATCAAACATGAATTCACTGGTACATTATGTCAATGATTATGAATCTCCTTCAGCTCCTCCGAAGCTGGACGCAAGCCAAGTATGCAGCAAGCATTTCCCCTCTGGATGGCTACACTGAGGCGCTGGAACATGAAAGTGGCCGCCCTCGGGTCCCTGGCAGTGTCGATGAGTCTGGAACCCAGTTCTTTAAGGAAGCATGTGGTTTTTTTTCCCATGATCCCAAGGTCTCTGATCCCGCAGGGACAAATTGATACTGTTGGCTTATGTCTCTGTACATGCCGATCTTGTACTCCTCCCTGTGATTAACAGCTCCTCCCTGTCGCCTGACACTGTGATGGATGTATTATAGTCGCATGCTAAGAGCTTGCCATTCATCCGTTATGCTAAAAGTTTGCCATCCCGTCAGGGCGGGTTGCTGGGGTGTGAGTATTGTTGGCTGCTAGTGATCGGGAGTTCTATGCTGGGCATCCAGCTGTAGCAAGATTTCTCTTTATGATGTCGTTGACTTCATTGTGTCTTGCATGCCAACCCTTGGTTTTTGAGCAGTTAAGACCATGTAGACTATATTGGTCATTTGCACATCGCCGCAAATACACGTATATTCCGCGTGCATTGGGGCCGTGAGGCAGAGGGCCACTACAATATGGAGAGTCTTAGGGTCGAGGCGTGTTCCCATTGCTGAAATGGGAACTGTTAGGTTGAAGTCCCCAGAGTAATGTGCACTCACAGCTTGGAGATGGGCAGTCTCCCTGTCTGACGTTACATCCCTAAGCATGTTGGCAAGCACATTTTCAGCGATGAGGCTATCCCAACTTGACTGTTTGTAGGCCAGTGCTGCAATAGGTTTTGGTGCTGGAGCAGCGAGAATCTCCCATTTAGTGCTGGCACTGGCGTAGCTAGGGTCCTGTATTCCTGCTGAGTCACTGAAGTTGCCCGGAAGAATTTGTTTAATTAACTCGTTTGATGCTATAGAAGAGGATAAGAATGCTGGTAGGGCAATCTGGGAGAATTTACGAACTCCCAGCCCCCCAAGCCTGACTGGATGTGAGGCTTGCAACCACTGTCCCTCTTCAAGGGAAAGATTCAATCCACTCTTTAGCATGGACTTTAGGAGGGAGTTATATTCCTTGAGTTTTGGACTGCTGAAGGCTGGGGAGCATCTCAGGAAGTAGGTAAGTTTTGGAATGGACAGGCACCTAGTGAGTAGGTAGAAGGCATCATGTATATCGATGTCTTTCATCCTGCCTTCCATCGCCCTGAGATCTGAGATTTTCTTTTCTAGGATCAGATCAATGGCACTTGGTTTAAGAGGAGTGCCAAGGAGAGTGCTGTTGGCTGGATCAATAGCTCGTGCTCCTGGTAAAACAGCACTAATATTTTGGATCATCTGACGACTGATAGAAACTATTTGATATTTGGTGGGGTTTAAAGACAGGCCCAGGCTCTCTCCCATGTCTTTAATTTTTTTGATGTCCTCTAGGAGAGATCCTTTAGTGGGATCTAGGGTACCATCATCTAAGAACCAGATATTGAGCTCACTGGAGAGCGCTTCTGTGACCTCTTGGATGACCAGACAGAATAGAAAGGGGACACGCCCTCACACAGTCAATTTCATGGTCCCCAAACAATAGTTTAGAAGTCACACTATAACACGATTGTATGAAGGAATAGAGGGAAGGGAAGTATTTAGAAACTAATTGGAGAGCAGCATCCCTTCTAACAAAGTTGAATGCATTGGCAAATCCAATTTGATCAAGGCTTTTTCATCTGACATGTTGTTGATGTATACTCGTACTGCATGTGCAGCTGTTTCACAGCCTTGTTGAACACCAAAACCGAGCTGAGTTGGTTTCAGTATTGTGGCAGCCTCTTGACTAACTATTCTTACTGCTGTCTTGGCGACAAGGCGCCGAAGAGTGTTACCCATTACATTGGGCCTGATTCCTCCGTCCTTTTTCCAGAGGGCACATAGTGAGGCACCGAAGAAGAGAGGTCTGATGGCCTCTGCGACACTGCCAGCCAGTCACAGGTTGGCAAGTGCTGGACTGAGTATTTGTTTTAAGTGTTGAGGCTTATAACTAGTGAGGATACCATCGCTCCTAATTTGGGATTGGATTTTTGAGGCATCAGGTGTCCTGTTGTTGGCATTTGCCCAGCGGGGAGAGGACGATGTTGTCATCTCTAGGGAATGCATATATTGCCCTAATAACAGATATTGCTAGTAACTTGTTCCTCCTAGGTGAGACAGCCAGAAATTGCCAAATAGCAGTAGGTTGTGCCAGGATCTGTTGTTTGCAGGAGCATCATTGACTTTCTTCAACAAGTCAGTGAATTTGCTAGCATCTTGAGGGTGATCTGCTTCAGGGATGTGTGTGTCAGCGTCCTACTGGATGCTAATCCAATTGCAGATTTTAGGTCCTCTGTTGAAGTGAAGTCAGGGTAGCTGTGAGCTCTGTCTGCTGGGAGGGGTTGGAGCCCACCAGGAGCCCAGACATCCATTGTGTGCACGGATGTTGCCATTTGAGAGACTGAGTGCACATTCCCTCTGTCACGCCTGGCAGATGACTCGTGGACGTATTCCACTGTGTTGGCTCTGTCGTGGAGATTCCTGGGAACCGGCACATCTTGTGACATTGCAGGGCATCGTG
>NC_069401.1:51570508-51592039 GCF_026875155.1 Cherax quadricarinatus | reverse complement strand
CCCCCAAAAAAAAATTTTTTTTCCCTTTCCCTTTGGCCGCCCATAGGATCTCCGAGAGTCGACTCACATTCGCCGGGTAGCATTTACCCCACTTGTAGAATTGCTGCTTCTCGATGGTTTCTTTGGGGGTTTCTAGGGATGTCTCACTCCGTCCCCAATGCTTCCTTGGTGCTCTTTGTGGCATTCCCAGTGAACATCAATTCGTCAGGTGCACCGAGAATGATTTGGGAATTTTCCACGGCATCTTCTGGTTTCTGTGTTTCTGCCTCTCCAAAAACCGTTTTCTTAATTTTCACTTGGTTCCATGTTGCCCGGCCATGACCAAGCTCCCCTTTTAACCGGGGGACTCAAACAGGGGATTACTACGAATCTCTTGTTCCCCTCCGTTAAATCCCGTATCTCCAGTTTGAAAACTCTGGCTTTCTTCAGCTGCGGGTAAAGCGCTCAAGAGAGGGCATCGGTTCGATTCACAGAGAGCACACAAACGGTCTTTCCAGGGGCTAAGTCACGTCCCCCAGTCACGCCTTCTCAGTGTTTATAGGTGTGCAATTTGTAAGGAGAAAACCAAAAGCGAAAGAGAAGGTCTCAGAGTAGCATAGGTGCCCCTGGCCCGGTTCAAGCTAAGGGTAACTGTTGCCAGTGACCCTACGTACTCTGTAACCTTCCCCGCTTTGGTTGCTCCCCTTTAACATTGCACAGTCCCCCGATGAGCACTGAGAGTGTGAAATATTGAGCTAAAAATTTCCCCCTCCCCTTTTGGCTTGCCTGATATTAAGATGCCCTTTTTGCGATTTTTTTGCAAAATTTTATATAAAATATATATATATATATATATATATATTTTAATATATTTAAAATATATTTATATATATTTATATATATTAATTTTTTTTATATATATATATATATATATATATATATATATATATATATATATTTTTATTTTTATATTTATATATATATATTATGAAAAAGGGGGTGGTGGGGAAGTGGAATATTCAAACGGGTTCAGGAAGAAACCAAATATTCTTCCTTTAAACCTTTTTTTTCCACTTTCCGAGGGTAGGGTCCCACAAATTTTCCCAGAGGTGGACCCCATCCATTATTAAAAAATTATATATATATTTATTTTTTATAATATATTTATATAAATAATATATTATTTATATATATATTATATATATATATTATATTTTTTTATATATATATTTTAATATTAAATTATTATATATAATAATATATTTTAAGTAAGGTGTGCATCTCTTTGTATAAAACAATTTTGAGTTTTGTGTGATTTCATCATGCATATTCACTGGTCAGGTATGTATCCCACATTATTTAGACAATGCGAGGTATCACTCAACATATATACACTAGGAAATGTGTATTACTAGGAACACATAAATAAAATAACGCATTCTTCCCACTGTGTATACAACAAGAAATGTATATCTCAGCATATATGCACTATGAAATGTGCAGTAGCACATACTAAGTATATCTGTCGCTGCATAGACTCGAAGGGGTATGTGTATCTGTGTATAAACAACGAGACCTGTGAATATACTTTTTAGTGTATATACAACGAAATTTACTTTACTCAGTATCCTGTTTCAGCGACTGAAATATCCTTTATGCTTGTGTCTAGGCATTAAGGAAAGCATTGTACCAAGTTCCCTCTATTATATCCAGCAGTTACAAAGCTGCCACCCTTCCCTTCTGGTAACTTTGTGACTGTGGAATATAATGGGGCGAGAACCATATTAGACTCGAATACAGAATAAAAATAGGACGTCTCACTGAATTGTTAATGTGTGCCGTGTTAAATACACCTACTATTAGGGTTACTGCTCAAAAGTGATTCTACTGCTACTATCACTACTACTAGTTCTACTACTTCTGCTACTGTTACAATTTCTACTATTATTGCTGCTACCGCTGTTACCACTACTACTCACTTCTGTTGCGACTACTACTACTACTGCTGCTGCTGCTGCTACTGTTACTACTACTACTGCTACTACTACTACTACTACTACTACTACTACTACTACTACTAATAATAATAATAATAATAATAATAATAATAATAATAAAACGGGGTGGAACAGGCGAAAAAAAAAATTAAGTTGAAGGTTCCAAAAACACCTGGGGAACTCCTCTCTGGTTCCTGGGGCGATCGTAACTTCTTATAAAGATGATGTAAAAAAAAAAAACTCTCGGACTGTAATTCCCCTCAAGGAAGGTTCCTTGATGTTGGTGAGGGGCTCTTGATTTAGAGAATTGGATCTGTGCTCCAGTTCCCCGAATTAAGCCTGAATGCCTTCCACATCCCCCCCCCCAGGCGCTGTATAATCCTCCGGGTTTAGCGCTTCCCCCTTGATTATAATAATAATAATAATCGGACTGTAATTAAACCGTTATGTATCCTCCTTTCAGGTTAATATAGCGCGAAGAAAATAACATCATTTTTGGTACCGCTATAGTTGTTAAAATTATGAAGATATTTTTGCCCTTATTTATGTGGATTTTCACATTTTTTTATTTAGCACGAGGTTATGTTATTTTAAACAAATTTGATGATATAATTAAGGTGAATTATGTGAGCTTCAATAGAACCATATGAAAGATATACCATAACTGCCCGTCAGTGCTATTATCAGCCTTTGAAAAGAGTCTATAACAATTGCTATTATATACTACTAGTGCCGATATTTTCAATGAAATCATTGCTGTTTATATTATATTTCTTGAATATTCCCAAATTATAGTTTCCTTTGAAGACAATGAAATTTTTCAAAATGCTCCATGTAAATATAGTACCATCGCCTACACTCTAAGAAAAATAAAAAAAATGCAGTTCCATTGCTGAAATATTCAATACATGTTTGAGTCCTTGTCCATGTAGAAGCTACCTGCTCATAGAAAGTGTTTATGCCACTTACTAATATCAAAGCCCTTGAGCGTATCTTCAGTATTCACAGGAAATATCACAGTTTTAGAATGACAGGCAGTCCTGTGGGTTTTGGTTAAACGTAAACAAACCTTGTGTGATGGATGTTAATTAAACATAAATAAGCTATCCTGCCTGATGGGTGGTAATTAAATATTGACAACTTGCGGTTTTTTTTTGTGTTAAACATTGCAAAGATTAGTAGAGACCATTGCAGCCTGGGTAGCTGGTGTATGTAAGTTGGTTAAACAAACTAAAACAGAATACAGAGGTAAACATTGCAGGATTTTCTGCTTGTCGATTTTCTTCCTGGCAGGTTGTGTATAACATACAACCCTAGTCATGCAGGGCTTCAGTGTAAATAAATTTCCTCTTATCGCTTGGTTGCTCGGTCACTCAAGCATGGAGATTCACATAAACACTAATTTATTGGTCGTTTACTGATAAGTGTTTCCAATTCATCATTAGAATTGAAAACAAATAAGATATACTATAGGCATTTTCGGCCTTTCTTCCGCCCCTCTAGTGTGTAATAAAAAAAATAAGTAAAAAGGTAACTGACTATTTTTCCTGTTGGTTCTCTCGTTAAAACTGGGGTAACAGAATTGTTGGGATTAGGGAAGGTAGCTTGTTGAAACTGAGAAATTTACGAAAAATTTACGAAAAAAAAATAAATTGTAGGAACTGAGAAAAGAAGCTTATTGGAGTTATAGGAAATTAGCTTGTTGTGTCTAAGTAAACAAGCTTGATGGCTGGGAAAAAACCAAGCTTTTGGAATCTGGTAAAACACTTTTTTCCATCAAATAGCAATATAAAAAATATGGTGTTGCTGATTCTTTTCTTTTTTTTTCTTTTATCGGCGACTACGACTATCATTATCATTATTCATTATTATTACTGTTATTGCCGGCCTGGTCAGTCAGGCTGTAGGTGCTTAATGCACGCAGTCTGATGTCAACACAGCAGTCTTGTTCAATGGTTTTAGAAAAAAAATATGTCAATTTTCCTCTTAAAGGCAGTAAGTAGTGTGAGTGTTCATTGGGGCAGTGATGAAATAAGACATTTATTTCTAAATTAATGTTTATTTGAAAAATACACGGCAATGATATAACAAATAATTGATTTAATAAGATATATGACTACTCTTTGCTTTAATAAACATTGCTACACGCTTCGGTATAGAATCGACCAATGTTGAACATATTTTTAACAAGTTCTTCGTCGTGGTAACAGGTCCAAATAACAAGCGATTAGCTTGTCCACAGGTGAACCGTCCTATTTCGTGATCCTGCGTTTGGTTATTGCCCATGCATTATCAATTGGGTTGAAGTCAGGAGAGTTTCTAGGCTAATTTAAAACGCATAGCCCACTCTCTTCAAAGAATGTCAGCATTTTTCTGGAAATGTGGCAAGGAGCAAGATCCTGCTGGAAAGTGCCTTCTCCATCAGGAAGATCTCTGTTCACGTTGGGAAGCAAATGAGTTACCAGGATTGCCTTGTATTTGTCACTGTTAATCGTTCCCTCAACAGTAACAAGCCGTCCAGGGCCTTTAGCAGTAAAACTTCTCGAAAACATCTTAGGTGGGTGTTTTTGCCATTTTTTATTTTGTCCATTCCTAAGAAGTTCGCCACTGCTCTTTCTCAAAACCACTGATCTCTACTCATGTACTCCAAAATGCGCCACATCTGAAAATATATCTTTTTTTCCATTCATCTGTCATTCATTCCTTATGATCGATTGCCAGCCGCAGCTGTTTTTTTTTCATCATAGAAGTAGTCAATAATTGTTTCTTTCCCGGCTTTCTAACAGTTCTGCCAACTTCAAGGAGCCTTCGTCGAACAGCTGGAGAATCAACATTTATGCCAGGTGAAACCAAATCTCTCTGTAGAACATTTCTGGCTTTCTTGAGAACCTTTGCACTGTTCCTTATGATAACTTTGTCATCGTAAGGGGGTGTCTTGAGTTTTCTTACACATTCTTTCACGCATTGCTCCACAACCACCAGTGTCGTTAGCCCTCTTCAGAATCCGACCAACAGTTGACTTTGCTAGGTTCAAATTTTCGGCGATCTGTCTGATACTCAAATCAGCATGTTTTCTAAGAGCTACAATTCTTGCAGACTTCCTAAGTGAAACATCCATCATGAATTTCATTAGTAATCATGAACTGAAGGGAAGAACTTGGCAAAACCACATTCACTCACGGAGCACACTTATAGGAATAATCTTACGGAACAAAAGTTGTTGTAGCACTAACGACAGTCGCTGGATAACACCCTAGTTGGATGGTTGCCAGAAGTCGGTAGCAAACTCTTCTGGAGAGAAAAGAACCCAAACAACATTAATTAAGCAGGAGACTAAAACATATTATGAGATAATCACAAAATTTACTCCTGTCCCAATTAATATGCACGCTACTGTAATTTCTCTTACATATACTGAAAGGCTAATAGAACATCTTGGACCTTCCATGCCTTGTGAGTTATCTCTTATTCTCATAAGAGGTTATCTATAAATTCTGCTTTGAGGGAACTTAAATATTCCTAAAAGTTCCGGTGTTTATTCGAGCACTTAAAGTCCTCTGTACATTCTCCAGATATGCATTTTTGCCTGCCATATAAAAGGATAGTTAGCGTACTACAATATTCCAAAAAAGAATGATGACGTGCCTCAGTCAGTGTCTTAAATAACTTAGCATTTCTCCTTTTTGGAAGGTTCTGTTATCAGGCTATCGTATTCCTTGTTCTGACATGGTTAACCCAGGTTCCCTTGCAACCTTTTCTCTGTGGCGTGTCCAAAAAAAAGTAGCTTGGTAAGTAAATTACACTTTCTTACTTGCTGATAAAGCTAAAGTATGAATGGTAGTAAATAATTGTTTTCATTGATTCAGAGCACAGTGGGATTCTTCTTTATTTTTGGGCAAATAACCTTAAGATTTTCAAGAGAAAGTTTTAATGACTTAAGAAATCGTAATGACACGATTGCAAATAAACCATACCCCCGGCCGGGATTGAACCCGCGGTCATAGAGTCTCAAAACTCCAGCCCGTCGCGCTAGCCACTAGACCAGCTAGCCACAATAAGATTCATCCAACTAGGTATATTTCTACACCATAGGAAAGTTAGCACAGGCACCTCTGTGACCACAAATGCAAGTTTTTACAGACGAATCTCCAGCTAGCGTGGCCGTGACGAACTCTAGCTCAAGTCCCTTCACTGCCGTCAACATGACTTAAGAAAATCGTAATGACACGAAATTTCAAATAAACCATAACCCCGGTCGGGGTATGGTACGATTTCTTTTCATGTTACGGCAGTGAAGGGACTTTAGTAGAGTTCGTCACGGGCCCCGCTACTGGAGATTCGCTGTAAAAAAATTGCATTGTGGACAGAGGGGCCTGTGCTAACTTTTATGGTTTTGAAATTACCTAGTTTTATGAATCTTATTTTGGGAGCTGGTCTGTGGCTACGCGCGGGGTGGAGTTTTTAGACTCATGACCCGGGTTCAATCCCGGCCGGGGTATGGTTTTTTGCAATCGTGTCATTACGATTTCTTAAGTCATGTTGACGGCATGAAGGGGACTGGAAGTTCGTCACGGCCAGCGCTGGAGATTCGTCTTAAAAACTTTCATTGTGGTCACAGAGGGGGCCGTGCTAACTTTCCCTTTGGGGTAGAAAATACCTATTGGGGTGAATTTATTGTGGCTACTGTCTAGTGGCTAGCGCGACGGGCTGGAGTTTTTAGACTCATGACCGCGGGGTTTAATCCCGGCCGGGGTATGGGGTTTATTTTTCAAACGGGTTTTTACGATTTCTTAAGTCATTTGCGGCAGTGAAGGGACTTACAGAGTTTTGTCACGGGGCCCCGCTAGTGGGGATTTCTGTAAAAACTTGCATTTGTGGTCACAGAGGGGCTGTCTAACTTTCCTATGGTGTAAAATTTAAACCCATTGGGTGATTTTTATTGTGGCTATGGTCTAGTGGCTAGCGCGACGGGCTGGAGTTTTTGGGCTCTATGACCGGGGTTCAAAACCCGCCGGGGGGATGGTTTATTTGCAATGGTCATTACGATTTCTTAACATGTTGACGCAGTGAAGGGACTTGAGCTGATTCGTCACGGCCCACGCTAGCTGAGATTCGTCTGTAAAAAACTTGCTTTTGTGGTCACAGAGGTCCCTGTGCTAATTTTTCCTAGGTGTAGAAATAACCAGTTGGATAATTTTATTGGGCTATGGTCTAGGGGTAGCCGAGGGGGATTTTTGAGATCTATGACCCGGGTTCATCCGGCCCGGGGGGGATGGTTAAATTTTTAATTTTTTTTAAAGAGTAATCTGTGCTTCGTGCCGTAAATGCTTAAACCAAAAAAAACCCAAATTTTATGATTTTTGTCTTCGAATTCTTTGACTTGAAAAAAAAAAATAAACCGATACTTTTTCAGTGATCAAAGGCAACAAAAAAAAATTTTTTCTACCCATATACAAATGAAAAGGCTCAAAAACCAAAATTGCGAAATGGTTAAATACGTGTCTTTTTGGTAATGATGGCGTGATCTTTGGGGTGGTAAAGGAAAAAGTTGCGGGGGAAGGGAAACTAGGAATGTTTACCTATTTGGGGGGGAGTTTGGGGTCAACCCCCCCCCTGGGGTCTAGTCCTTACTAACCTCATTTCCCTTTGCCCAAATCTCTAAAAAAGGAATTTTTTTTCCGTAGAAAATATTAGTTCACTCTTTTCCAATTTGATATTCAAAAATTTTTTCTAAAGCGGGTAATGAAAAATTTTTTCAATGATCTTTCCCGTTTGTTGCGGCACATAAAAACTAGATTTCAATACCTACGGTATTACTGTATCTGAAAGTCCAAAATGCCTAGCCTGCTGGGTGTTCTAGAGGTCCCCTCTGTTTTAAAATTTTTTACTACATGAAAACCCACCAAAAACCCAAATTCTTAAACTCGCTTTTGTAATCCTTGTTGAGAATTTAAATTGTGTGCCTGCGGAGTTGCAGTAAGACCGAACAGTGTGTTGGAAAAAAGTATTGTGCTTTGGGGGAACAGAGGAGTTCCTGTGAATTTCTCTGATTATACGTTGCGATTTTTGTTTTTTGCTGTTTTTATTGCGTTTTTGGCGGGTTAGAGGGTGGGCATTGCAGGTTGTGGGCATGAGCTAGGTTGGGGCTGGGGGCCCGTTTGTGGCGTGGGGCCCGGTTGCCATGAGGGCGGGGTGACGGGGGCGCCCGGCTGAGGGTAGGGGAAAAATACATGATAAAAAAAGCTTGGTAGGGGAAAATTGTGTGTGGTGTGGTGTGTGTGTGGTGTTTTGTGTGGGTGTGTGTGTGTTGTGTGTGTGTGTGTGTGTGTTTGTGGTGTGTGTGTGGTGGTGTGTGTGTGGGGGTGTGTTTGTGTGTGTGGTGTGTGTGTGGGTGTGTTTTTGTGTGGTGGTTGTGTGTGTGTTGGTGTGTGTGTGTGTGTTATGTGGTTATCCCTATTTACCCACCTATTGAGGGTTTGGGGGGGCGGTCCCAGCACTGGGGCCCCGCCTCTTCACGCGCTACTAGGGCATCTCCCGACCGGAGCTTTATCATACCTCGCTAAAAACTAGTTGGATCTGCCTCCACACATCGCTTCCCAAATATTCCCCTTACTGACTCTCTGTGGCTGAGAAATACTTCCTAACACCCGGAATTCATCTGTTCTTCACTTCCCCTTGTTTCTGTGTCAAACTCTGGGAAAATCCTGTCTTTTTCCACCTTTTCAATTCCTTCAGTATTTTTTATGTCGTTATCAGTCCCCCCATCTCTCCCGTCCTCCATGTCGTCCGGGTTTATTTTCCCTTTTCCCTCCTCAGGGGGCATCCTCTTGCTCTGGGCTAGTCTTGTTGCAAACCTTTTCACTTTCCAGTTTTTTTCACTGTTGCGGGGGTGGGGTTTCCAAAATGGTGCCGCATACCCAATATGGGCCTAACGTACACGGGGGACAGGGGGCCTGAATGATTCCTTATTAAGATGCGGAATGCTGTTCTGAGGTTTGCCAGGCGCCCTAGCGCAGCGTTTTTTGGGTTGATGGCGCTTCAGGGGATGTGCCTGGGTTTTTTTTAACTCACCCCAAAATATTTTTCCTTTAGTGAGGTTTGAGTTCTGGCCCCCAACTGAACCCCTCTGGGTCTTCTTTGCCCTTCCCCCAATCTTCATGCTTTTTCACTTGGGGGGATTGACTCCAGGAGCCAATTGCTGGACCAGGTCTGCAGCCCGCCAGATCCCTTTGTGTTCTGCCCGGGCTTCATCGGTGAATTCTTCTCATCACTTCACGCATCTGCAAACAGGGGCACCCAATCTATTCCTTCCGTCATGCGTTTACAAATACCAGAAACAGCACTGGTCCAGAAGACCCCCGCGGGACCCCCCGGTACAGGGGCCCCCCTGCCCTCGCCCTACCATGATCGCTGCTGTCTTCCCGCAATATTCCCCGATCCCTTGTAGTGCCTTCCCTGTTTTTCCCTGCTGGCCTCCTTTTTTTTACCAAATTTTTTGTGGGAAATTTTCAAACCCCTTCTTACAGTTGGTGTTTGTGTGTGTTGTGTGTGTGTGGTGTGTGTGGGTGTGTGTGTGTGTGTGTGGTGTGTGTGTTGTGTTACTCACCTAGTTGAGGTTGCGGGGGCGATTCCATCCTGGCCCCCCTCTTCCTGATGTACAGGTCACTCTCCCCCGAACGTGAGCTTTTTCATACCCCTGCTTAAAAGCTATGTAGGATCCTGCCCCCCACAACACGCTTCCCAAATTTCCACTTACTGATACTCTGTGGCTGAAAAAATTTTTCCCAACATCCCCTTTATTCATCTGTGTTTCAACTTCCAAATGTGCCCCCCTTGTTTGTTTCCAATCTCTGGGAAAATCCGTGTGTGTGTTGTTTTGGTGTGGTGTTGTGTGTGTTGTGTGTTGTGGTGTTGTGTGTGGTGTTGTGTGTGGGTGGTGTTTTGTTGGGCGGTGTGTGTAGTGTGGTGTTGTGTGTGTGTGTGGTGGTGTGTGTGTTGGTGTGTGTGTTGTGGTGTGTTTTGTGGGTTGCAGGGGGGATCTTAGCTCCTGGCCCCCCCCTCTTCACTGATTATACTAGGTCCCTCTCTCCCGCTCCATGAGCTTTATCAAACCTCCTTTAAAACATATATGGTTCCCGCCTCCGCTAGCACTTTCTAGGGTATTCCACTGTGACAACCTATGACTGAGGAAATCATTCCTAAAATTCCTTTAAGTCATCGAGTCTTCAACTTCCAATTGTGACCTCTGTTTCTGGTCCCCACCCCCGGAACTCCTTCTTTTTCCACCCCTTTTTCTATTCCGCGCAGTATTTAAATGCGTTATCATGTCTTCCCTGACCTTCCTGCCTCCGTTTCGTCAGGCCGATTTCCCAAAACCTTTTCTTCTGGGACTTTTCCCTTAGCTCGCAACTAACCTTGTCGCAAACCTTTGCATTTTCTCTAATTTCTTGACATGTTTGATCAAGGCCTTTTCCAAACGGTGCTGCATACCCAGTAGCCTACAAACAGGGTTACTGTCTTGAACGTCCTTATAAGGTTTTGGACGCTGTTATGGGTTTTTCCCAGCCCCATATGTGCAGCATTATCTGTTGATGTGTGCTTCCGAGACATGCTCGGTTTATACCCCCCCCAAATCTTTTCTTTTGAGCGAGGTTTGCAATCTTTGGCCCCACCCAACCCCCCGTCTGCGGCCCTTGTGTCCCCTTCCCCGACTTCAAATTTTGCTTTTTGGCGTGGTTAAATTCGCGAAACCTTTCTGGCCCAGGGTCCAGTCTCTCCGTCTCTTTGAGGTCCTGCCTGTTTTCCATCGATTTAATTCCCCTTTTAACTTCACATCATCTGCGAACAGGGACACTTCTTTTAGCCTAACCCTTCCCTCAGTCGTTCACATATACCCAAAAAAAGCACTGGCCTAGGACCGACCCCTGTGGGGCCCCGCTCATCACAGGTGCCCCCTGTTACCTCATCACGTCCATGACTCGTTGTTGCCCCCTTAGGTATTCTCTGATCATTGCAATGCCCTTTTCCCGTTTTTGCGCCCGATCCTCTGCTTCTTAAAATAATCCTTTTCGAGGAAAAGTATCAAAACCTTTGCAGCCAAGAAATGCAATCAACCACCCCCTCTCTCGTGTCTTACTTTTTACTTTATCATAAAAAATTCCGAAGGTTTGTGACAAGGATTTGCCTTCCTGAACCGTGCTGATTTGGGGTTTATACCTTTTCCGTTCCGGTGTGTGTGTGTGTGTGTTGTGTGTGTGTGTGTGGGTGTGTGTTGTGTGTGGGGCGTGTGTGTGGTGTGTGTGTGTGTTGTGTGTGTGGGGTGTTTTGTGTGTGTGTGTAGTTACCACCCCGTTGTACTCACCAGTTGTGGTTTCAGGGGTCGTTCATAGTCCTGGCCCCCTGCCCCTCCTGGTCGTACTGTGTGTTGTTTGTGGTGCGTGTACCCCCCCCACCTAGTTGGGGTTTTCAGGGGACGGCCCAAGTCTGGCCCCCGGTGTGTGTGTGTGTTTTTTGGGGGTTTGTGTTGTGTGTGTGTGTGTGTGTGTGTGGGTGTGTGTGTGTTTGTGTGTGTGTGGTTTTTGGTGTGTACCACCTAGTTGTGGTTGAAGGGGGTTTGAATTACAGTTCGGGACCCGATTCTTCATTGGCCCCCAAATAGGGCCTTCTAGTTCTCCTTGAAAATCTTCGCTTTTTCTATTTTCCTTTTGCTTGGTACGTAGGGTTTCCATGTGGTGCGCATACTCCAATTTTGGCCTAACGTTCACAGTATAACGGGGCCCCTGGACAATTCCTCATTGAGAATTTTTGAAGGGTGTTTGGTTTTGTTAAGGTGCGTATGCTGAAACATTTATTTGTTTGTGTAGCCTCGGGGAAATGTCCCGGTTTTTTAAAACCCCCTGGTTTCTTTTTTTGATGAGGTTTGTATTGGGGGCCCCAAAAACTGTACCCCTTTGGGGTTCTTTTTTTCCCCTTTCCCCCCAAAACTTCATGACTTTGCACTTGGGGGGGTGTGTATGTGTGTGTGTGGGGGGTGTCGAAATTTTTACTTACAACCCGGGGGTTACATTTACAGGAGCAGGAAATTCACACACACCACACAAAACCACCACACACACCCCAAACACACACACACACCCCTACCACACCCCCACACACACCAACACACACACCACACACACACACACACACACAAACATAACCCCCAACGAAAAACCCACACGATCACACCCCGATTCAACACGCATACACACACGCATACACACCGCAACCCAAACACACACACGATGTTAGGAATATTTCTTCGCCACAGAGTATCAGGAAAGGGGAATAGTTTGGGAAGCGATGTAGTGGAGCAGATCCATACATAGCTTTAAGCGAGGTATGATAAAGCTCACTTTTTCAGGGAGGTGACTATAGCATCAGTGAAGAGGCGGGGCCAGGAACTTGGACTCAACCCCCGCCCCCTCAACTAGGTTTGGGGGTTACACACAACACACACACACACACAACCCCCACCAACACACACACCCCACACACAACAAACACACGCACCGCCATCCCTTAACTTCCCATATGCGGGGATTACAAACCTAGTGTCTAATCGCATTTTCCCTAGGACAAAATGGAAACTAACACACACACACACACAACACACACACAAAAAAAAAAAAAAAAAAAAAAAAAAAAAAACAAAATAATTATATATATATAAATATTATATATTATATATATATATATATATATATTATATATATATATAAAAGATCTCTGGGTGAAGGAGACTCGAACCTACAACCCTTTGGAACAAGGTCGCAGGGTTTACCAATCCCCCACACGGCAATCCTTGGAGTCCAGCTTGCGCTAGACTTGACCAAAGGCAGCCACTTTCGGGAAAAGGCTTACGTTTTCATCTCCCCCCTGCATGCATCGGGCTTATTAGTATTTAACAATGCCTTCCCCGGAAAATGGCTGCCTTGGATCAAAATCTAGCGCAAGCTGGCCCAAAGGGATTTTGGGCCGTGTGGGTAGATTGGTAAACACTGCGTACCTTGCTCCAAGGTTTTAGGTTTCGAGTCTCCTTCAGCCAGAGATCAGTGTTTGTGTATATTTCGCCTGCTTTTCGAAATTTCCTTTCATATTATATTTATATAATAATTATATATATATTATTTTAATATAATATATAATATATATATTATATATATTTAATTATATATGCAAAACAACATATTTTAAACCATGCGCAACCAGGCTTTCGGGGGCTACAATTTCCCAAAGGCAGAAATAAAATAGGGGGAAATTTTTTAATTCGCCAGCCAAACCCACCCTTTTCCCATTAGGCCCCAAATGTTGGGCCCCCGCCACGACCTTTGACCCCACCCCCAATACGTACGGTCTTTTGCATAAAAAAAAATTTTAAAATTTTTTAGTAATTAAAAGGGAATTTATAAAATATTAAATATAATATAATAAATTTATTATTATTTAATATTTTATAAAAAAAAAAAAAATGAATAACTCTTCGCTTTTTTAAATGCCGGGTTTCGTTTAGGTTTTTTCCCAGGGGAAACTAAATTTGTTTTAGTTTTCTCCTATAATTAAATGCCTTTTAGATTCTTTCCTTCGATAAACATGATAAATTTTTCTTTGGATATCATTTTTTAACCGCACTGTCTTGTTATCATTATTTTGTGTACCGTCCAGGTAGGGTACTTAAAACAGCCCTAAACCGGATTATAAATTGATCCTTCACGACGGACTTAGAGTTTAGTTTCGTTTAAAAAAACTTGTCGAAATGTCACCAAACCCTCATGAAGTTTTTGCATAATGAACAAAATTTGATTTTATTTGCATTTAAAGTTTGTAAACAGGGGGGTTTAATGTTCCCTGGATACTCAGAAGTTCTCTTATATATTCCTAAGATTTGTTTAACCCGGGCTTCTCGTATCGATTAATTTGCTTTTTTAGGGGGGGTTATAGATATTAATAGGAATCCATAAGTATATTATTCACTGTGATGAATATTTTCTAGTCGACTAGAAGAAGTTTGGGGCTAGCTATTGTACCTTCTAATTTTCAATTCCTTGACTGCTGAAAACCCGGATGCCGCCTACTGCCCCATGTGATGTGGGGGGACGGGGAGGGTCTTAGAGTTGGCACGCAGACTGCTGCCTCACATTCAGACTGTGGCTGGTGTCATCCAGCGCTGCGCTACTCCGGGAAAAACTTCACCTCAATCCTTCAGTTGCTACCTTGCGACACTGCGTAGCTCCTGATGACACACTGAGAACTGTGAAAGTGCTTGAGCCAAAGAACATAAGAAAGAAGGAACACTGCAGCAGGGATACTGGTTCATGCGAGGTAGGTCCAAGTCTCAGACCGGCTTAAGCCAATGACCCAACCTAGTCAGGTCAAGTTACATCCACTTAAGGAAGGAGCAAGGCATCAGACCTATTAGCACAAACTAGTCAGATCCATCTCACACCCACCCACACCCACTCATGTATTTATCTAACCTATGATTAAAACTACACAATGTTTTAGCTTCTGTGACGGTACTCGGGACGGTACTCGGGAGTTTGTTCGAATCATTCACAACTCTGTTACAAATCCTATATCCTTCCTGAATCTGAATTTTTCCAACTTAAAACCATTGCTGCAAGTCCTGTCTTGGGTAGATAATTTTAGCACGCTATTTACATTCCCTTTATTTATTCCTGTTTTCCATTGATACACCTCAATCATATCCTTTCTAATTCTACGCCTTTCTAGAGAGTGTAGATTCAGGGATTTCAGTCTATCCTGATAGGGAAGATTTCTGATACATGGGATTAACTTTATCATCCTCTTTTGTATGTTTACCAGTGAATTTATATCCATTCTGTAATACGGTGACCAAAACTGTGCATCATAATATAAATGAGGTGTAACCAAGGATATATAGAGCTGAAGAACAACCTGAGGACTTCTATTATTTATACTTCATGTTATGAAGCCAAGGATTTTGTTCGCTTTATTGTGAACACTAATGCACTGTTGTCTTGGTTTTAGATTACTACTAACCAGAACTCACGGTAGAATCTCTACAGCGGGTTCAAGCCCCGACCATGGTATGGTTTGTTTGCAATCGTATCACTTCTCCGACCACTGCATCAGTCCATTCAAATCTTCCTGGAGTGTTGTAATGTCCTCGTCAGAAAGAATGCTACAGCCGATTTTGATGTCATCAGCAAACTTGCTTATGTCGCTATATATCCCCTCATCTATGTTGTTTATGTAGATTGTGAACAGCAGGGGGCCCAACACTGACCCCTGTGGAACACTGCTCGTGACGCTTCCCCACTCAGATTTATCCCCATTTATGCAAACTCTCTGCTGCCTATCTGTCAACTTACCTAAAATTATTATAACAAGCGCAATTTAATTTAGCCTAATCCAGCTAAATATGTATTAGATAACCTTACAATAATTTAATAATAAAGAAACACAATGTAATATATTATATATATATATATATATATATATATATATATATATATATATATATATATATATTATATATATATATATATATATATATTATATATATATATATATATATATATATATATATATATATATATATATATATATATATATATATATTTTTTTTTTTTTTTTCAACAAGTCGGCCGTCTCCCACCGAGGCAGGGTGACCCAAAAAAGAAAGAAAATCCCCAAAAAAGAAAATACTTTCATCATCATTCAACACTTTCACCACACTCACACATTATCACTGTTTTTGCAGAGGTGCTCAGAATACAACAGTTTAGAAGCATACACATATAAAGATACACAACATATCCCCAAACTGCCAATATCCCAAACCCCCTCCTTTAAAGTGCAGGCATTGTACTTCCCATTTCCAGGACTCAAGTCCGACTATATGAAAATAACCGGTTTCCCTGAATCCCTTCACTAAATATTACCCTGCTCACACTCCAACAGATCGTCAGGTCCCAAGTACCATTCGTCTCCATTCACTCCTATCTAACACGCTCACGCACCACTTGCTGGAAGTCCAAGCCCCTCGCCCAGAAAACCTCATTTACCCCCTCTCTCCAACCCTTTCGAGGACGACCCCTACCCCTCCTTCCTTCCCCTATAGATTTATATGCTTTGCATGTCATTTTACTTTGATCCATTCTCTCTAAATGACCAAACCACCTCAACAACCCCTCTTCTGCCCTCTGACTAATGCTTTTATTAACTCCACACCTTCTCCTAATTTCCACACTCCGAATTTTCTGCATAATATTTACACCATACATTGCCCTTAGACAGGACATCTCCACTGCCTCCAACCGTCTCCTCGCTGCTGCATTTACCACCCAAGCTTCACACCATATAAGAGTGTTGGTACTACTATACTTTCATACATTCCTTCTTTGCCTCCATAGATAACGTTTTTTGACTCCACATATACCTCAACGCACCACTCACCTTTTTTCCCTCATCAGTTCTATGATTAACCTCATCCTTCATAAATCCATCCACCGACACGTCAACTCCCAAGTATCTGAAAACATTTACTTCTTCCATATTCCTCCTCCCCAATTTGATATCCAATTTTTCTTTATCTAAATCATTTGATACCCTCATCACCTTACTCTTTTCTATGTTCACTTTCAACTTTCTACCTTTACACACATTCCCAAACTCATCCACTAACCTTTGCAATTTTTCTTTAGAATCTCCCATAAGCACAGTATCATCAGCAAAAAGTAACTGTGTCAATTCCATTTTGAATTTGATTCCTCATAATTTAATCCCACCCTCTCCCGAACACCCTAGCATTTACTTCTTTTACAACCCCATCTATAAATATATTAAACAACCATGGTGACATTACACATCCCTGTCTAAGACCTACTTTTACCGGGAAGTATTCTGCCTCTCTTCTACACACCCTAACCTGAGCCTCACTATCCTCATAAAAACTCTTTACAGCATTTAGTAACTTACCACCTATTCCATATACTTGCAACATCTGCCACATTGCTCCTCTATCCACTCTATCATATGCCTTTTCTAAATCCATAAATGCAATAAAAACTTCCCTACATTTATCTAAATACTGTTCACATATATGCTTCAATGTAAACACTTGATCTACACATCCCCTACCCACTCTGAAACCTCCTTGCTCATCCGCAATCCTACATTCTGTCTTACCTCTAATTCTTTCAATTATAACCCTACCGTACACTTTTCCTGGTATACTCAGTAAACTTATTCCTCTATAATTTTTACAATCTCTTTTGTCCCCTTTCCCTTTATATAAAGGGACTATACATGCTCTCCGCCAATCCCTAGGTACCTTTCCCTCTTTCATACATTTATTAAACAAAAGTACCAACCACTCCAACACTAATACTCCCCCCCCCCTGCTTTTAACATTTTTGTCATGATCCCATCAGTTCCAGCTGCTTTACCCCCTTTCATTCTACGTAATGCCTCACGTACCTCCACCACACTTACATTCTGCTCTTCTTCACTCCTAAAAGATGGTATACCTCCCTGACCAGTGCATGAAATTACTGCCTCTGTTTCTTCCTTAACATTTAAAAGTTCCTAAAAATATTCTCGCCATCTCCCCAATACCTCCCTCTCCCATCTACTAACTCCCCTACTCTGTTTTTAACTGACAAATCCATATTTTCCCTAGGCTTTCTTAACTTGTTTAACTCACTCCAAATTTTTTTCTTATTTTTATTAAAATTTCTTTACAGTGCCTCTCCCACTCTATCATCTGCTCTCCTTTTGCACTCTCTCACCACTCTCTTCACCTTTCTTTTACTCTCCATATACTCTGCTCTTCTTATAACACTTCTGCTTTATATAATATATATATATATATATATATATATATAATATATATATATATATATATATATATACTGATTTCTGGCCGAAGGAGACTCGAACCTACGAACCTTGGAACAAGGTACGCAGTTCTATACCATTCTCACCACACTGGACCAATACCTTGGCGTCCAGCTTGCGCTAGACGTTGATCCAAGGCAGCCAGTTTCAGGGAGAAGGCTTACAGCTTTTCATCTCATCCCTTGCATGCATCAGCCTTACTAGAGATTTTAACAATGCAAGGAATTCGCAAGAGCAGGCGAAATATACACAAGCATACATACACACATACATGCATACATACATACATACATACATACATACATACATACATACATACATACATACATACATACATACATACATACATACACACATACATACATACATACATACATACATATCATACATAATATATATATATATATATATATATATATATATATATATATATATATATATATTATATATATATATATATATATATATATATATATATATATATATATATATATATATATATATATATATATATATATATATATATATATATATAAAATATATCTGAAAATAAGATACCAGGAATATTAAGGAACTATCCTAAATATGATTGCAACACAGGACATTTGTGGATATAAATCCATATGTACTCCTGTTAATACTTTTGAGAGCTTAGGTTCTAGCCCTTTTGTTAGCCCTTTTGGGGCCTATCTCCAAAGTCTTTTGTGTGTCCGCATGGTGTTACGCCTCCCTCCACAAGATGAATATCGGGTGCCACAACAAATTAGAGGTAAAATCGAATCGGATCACCCGTCTTCTCAATAAGAACCGAAATTACAGCGATTGTTGGATTCGAAATGCTCATTGTATTCGTAATATGCGTCCAGATGCAAGTGTATGAAACAAAGGAGACTGAATCCTTCTTCCAAGGATTGATCCACCTCGAGTGTCACTAGTGGCCTACTTCAGATGTCAAAATTGATTAAAACATCCGTAGAAATATGACAACTGACAATTCCCATCCCCCCTCCATCTCACCCCGTCACGTACTGACAGTGGTTGAATCTGTCTGTTATTTCATCGTTTTTTATCGAGCAATGAGAGATTTTAGGAACAGGTAATTTTTTTCGATGATGGACTCACATGCGATCTCGGTTGCCAGGGTGGTGTGCATAGCATGGGTGCACAGCTCCATTTTATTACTTTATGAGGTTAATATGACTTTAGAATGGCTTATGTGGTGCCTCTGCTGGATAACTTAAAGTGCAAAGGTTAATTGAGTGGGATATCACCTGGTCTAGGAGCGTGTAAAACGCAGACAGTTGCTTAAACAATAACACCATCGAAACTTCTTACCATCAAAACTGTAGTTACACATAGAAACTGAATGTAAATTGAAGTAGTAGTCTATATTTTACGTGGGATTATTATTAATAATAATAATAATAATAATAATAATAATAATAATAATAATAATAATAATAATAATAACATTATTATTATTATTATTGTTGTTGTTGTTGTTGTTATTATTATTATTATTATTATTATTATTATTTTATTATTTTTTATTACTATCATTAATAATAATAATAATATTAGTAGTATTCCTTTGCGTCAGCGCCTGGGGAATGTTAGGTAGTCAGGTTTGAGTTGAGGAAAATGAGAGGTAGCACCATTTCTTTCAGACTTAGTGTAAGTCAGAGGATGCTGGTAAGGGCTCTTGATCCAAGAAACCGGAACTATCTTCCCTTTGGGCTGAACTTGATAGTTTACCATTTTACAGGCGCTGCGTGACCACCCGAGGTTCAGTATCCAGGTATATAAGAATCCGTTGGGTTTAATCAAAGAAAGTACGGAATCCAGTGGGTTTATATCTGGGGACTTGATTAATATTATGTGTCCTGATGTTCGGAAAGCCAAGAGGAAATCTACAACAGCTTTACTGGTCAGAGACCAGAGCCTTCCATGTTGGTTGAATACCCCACACGGGTTTAGCATGTCATATAAATACCCATCCAGTCAGTGAAGTGTAGGAATCTCTTCACTCTTACCACCTCGATAGAAAGACTGGTGGTGGCAGGGATGATAACACCTCTGGTAGCAGGGGTGATGACACCACTGGTGGCAGGGATGATAACACCTCTGGTAGCAGGGGTGATGACACCACTGGTGGCAGGGGATGACACACTATGCGGAGAAACACCGTAGCAGGTGATGCACCATGGTGCCAGGGATGATGACACCACTGGTGCCAGGGATGATGACACCACTGGTGGCAGGGATGATGACACCACTGGTGACAAGGATGATAACACCGCTGGTAGCAGGGGTGATGACACCACTGGTGCCATGGGTGATGACACCACTGGTGCCATGGGTGATGACACCACTGGTGGCAGGGATGATGACACCACTGGTGGCAAGGATGCTGACATCACTGGTGGCAGGGATGATGACACCACTGGTGGCAGGGGTGACGATACCACTGGTGCCAGAGATGATGACATCACTGGTGCCAAGGATGATGACATCACTGGTGGCAGGGATGATGACACCACTGGTGGCAGGGATGATGATACCACTGGTGGCAGGGATGATGATACCACTGGTGGCAGGGTGATGACACCACTGGTGCCAAGGATGATGACATCACTGGTGGCAGGGATGATGACACCACTGGTGGCAGGGATAACACCTCTGGTGGCAGGGATGATGACACCACTGATGGCAGGGGTGATGACGTCACTGGTGGCAGGGATGACGACACCACTGGTGGCAGGGTTGTGCTGGCAGGGATGGCTGAAGGGAGATCTGACATCGACCGACCACAGTAATCTGTGTAATGCACTCGCTAAGGTACCCTCAACATCTCCAAAGAAAAATCTCTGAATAGAAGGGAGTATTCCGGTGAGGATTGTGTTTTGCTGTGGCCGCGGAGGAGATCAGGGGGCGGGAAATAGGTATTGAAGGTGCAACGAGTGGAGAGGTATGTTTGGAATGGGAGAAGTTATTTAAGGGAATGTAAATTAACGTGGGGGAAGAGGGATGGGGAGATATAAGATGGATGGTCTGAAGAACTGTGGGGAATAATTAATGTTATTATTTTAATTTGTATTATTTTCGTCATCTGATCTATGATACCAGCAAGCTACGGGCATGACGGTGACTAAATGAATGACTGTGAAATTTGTTTCTTCTCTCTTGGGTCAATGTGGTGACTGTGCTTTAGAAACGTTCAGTGCAACCTGGCTGTTGGGAAGAATTATAACTTTGTTGGGAGTGGTGTTGGTGCGTGGAGAATTAAGGATCTGAAGAGCTCTTTTCTTGCAGTCTTTGATGAAAAAGGAAGGAAAATGTAACTCAGTGAATGTTTGGTGAATGTATGTACATTCCTCGTCAAGAAACTCAGGACTGCAAATTCGGTATGCTCTTAGGAAAAACCCGATGATGATGCCTCTTTTAGTCTTGGTATCTTGACTGGGTGAGATCATATTTATTGGTAGGTTTCCGATAAACTTCAAATCTTAGGTTGTTGTCTACTTTGTGAATGAGGACGTCAAGGAAAGGTAGCTTGTCATTGGACTCTTCTTCTAGTATAAACTGGATAGCCGGTTCAACTGCGTTGAGCCTTGCCTGAAGATCCCGTACA
>NC_069401.1:51525508-51563008 GCF_026875155.1 Cherax quadricarinatus | reverse complement strand
TTATATAATAATATTAATATATATATATAATATTTTTTTAATTATTTATAAATTTTAAAAATTTAAAATAAGAAAGAAATAAATTTTATAAATATTTAATTTTATTATAATTAATTTAAAAACCAAATATAATTTTAAATTATTAAAAAGGGCCAACCGGGCGTTTTAAACAAGCAAAGCCCCCCCAAAAAGGGGGTTAACACCCCCCAAGGGGGGGTAACCTTTCAACTCCTTTTCGTAAAAAGGGGAAAAAGCTGTGAAATTTTTCAATGGCGGCAAGGGGGGGAAAGGGGGTTAATTTTTTCCCAAAAATTTTAAAGTTTGAAACAACCCATTTCAACTTCTAAAAGGAAAAGGGAAACAAATCCCCCACCCCCAAACGGGGGGGAAAAGCCTCCCTTTTTTAAAAGAAAAAAGGGGAAATCTGTAGTTTTAGTTAAACCCGGGGAACCAAAGGGTTTCCCCAACTTAATTAATGGCCGAAAAAGGTTTCCAATCTTTTCAATACCCCCCCTTTTTAAATTTTTCCAAACAAATTACATAAAAAAAAATTTTCCCCCAACTTTGACCCTTCCAAAACCCTTTTAAAGTAGTTTTTAATACCTTTTAAAACCATTATTTTTTCCTTTAACGGGAACCTGAATTTTAGGCCCCCATTAGTATCCAATAAAATTTTAAAAATATAAAATTACCAAACCTTCCAATTTTTTTATTATAAACCGGGGAATTTCCAAAAAAGGTTTTTCCTGTTGAAAACTATTTTTATTTTCCCCAAAATCTTTGGTCATTTTATCCGCCAAATTTTAAATTTTTCATCTTTCCAAAACCCAGGGCCAAATTTTAAATTAATTCTTTTAATTTTCCTTTTCAGGCCCTTCCTTAAGGACAAAAAGGGCTTTTTTTAAATTTCCCAATTGCGTAATCCGCAATCCATTTTACATATAAAAAACACAGCCACAACACTAATTTTTCCCAAATATTGGTTAAAAGGTCCTTTTCCCTGACAAGGGAAAGATTTTTAAGGCTGAATTTAAAAAAGTTTTGACGTTTTAAAAAAAAGGGCCCATAAAATTGATTTTTTGGGGATTTCTTGGGAAAGGTTTATTTATATTTTTCAAAGGGATATTTATAAATAAAAAAATTTTTGGGGTTTATAAATATTTTTGATTTTTTTTTTAAAAAATATAATTTAAAAAATATATATATAAAATATATTATATATATATAAAATATATTATATATATTTTATATATATTAATAAAAAAAGCCTGATCTCGGGCCAAGGAGATTTCAAAACCCTACGAACCTTGGAACAAGGTACGCAGTGCTTTAAAAAATTTTTCCCCCACAGGGAAACCAATCCCTTGGCGTCCAGTCACGCTAAACTTTTGATCTAAGGGGGGCCGGTTTTCCCAGGGGAAAAACGTTTACAGTTTTTCCCATTCTTTCCCCTGTGCCTCCCCCAATAAGATTTTTTTTAAAAATCTCTATTGGGGGTTGCACTTCGGGCGTTTTCCCTTTCAAGGCGGATTAACCCGGGGGAAAGAAAAATTTTTTTTTTTCTTTCATCATTCATTTCCATCACTGTCTTGCCAAAAGGGGCTTTACAAAAGGGTTATAAAACTGCAAAATTTTAACACCCCTCCTTCAGAGTTGTAGACACTGAAACTTCAAAATTTCCCGGGGACTCAAGCCGGCCTCCCGGGTTTTTCCCGAACCCCCTTCATAAATTTTTTTACTTTGCTCATACCCCAAAACAGCTGTAAAGGGAATTAAAACCATTTGTCCCATTCACTTATTTTTATATATATTTTTTATATATATATTTTATATAATATAATAATATAAAATATAAATTTTTATATATATATATTTTTATATAATTTTTTTATTTTTATATATTTTAATTTTTTTTTTCCGTGCCGAATTTAAAAAACTGGTCAATTAGCAAGAACGGGTTTTAAAAAATTAGCCCTTTTCTGAAATTTTCTTTTTACGTTTAAAGATAAAATTTTTTTCTTTAAATTTGTTAAGGGCAAAAAATTTTTAATTTTGAAACCAAAAAAAAATTTAGAAAACTTGCCAAACCTTTTTAAATAACAAAGAAAAATTTATTTGGGTCTAAGCCAACTAAATAAAATTTTTAAAAAATTTGACAAAAAAATTTAGAAACCAAAACCCCCCAAACACAACAATATATTTTTTTTCTTGGGTTCAGAATGATTTTGGCGAAATTTTTGCATCCCCACAAATTTTCACTTGTCCTTTAGGGCAAGATGAGGGTTGCTTTTTAAAAGGCCAAGATGGCAAGTTTGCCTATTCGGAACCGACATATTAAAATTTTTAAAATATTTATATTATTATTTTAAAATATATTATATAAAAATATATTTTAAAATATATTATATATAGGGTATGGGGGGTTGGGGAAAAAGAAAAAAATTGGGAAGTGAATACAGGAAAAAAGGTAAGGTTATGAGGATAACAAAAAGATTGGGTGATGGAAAGGTTTTGGGTATCAAAATTGGGGGAGAGAGTATGGAGGAGGTGAATTTATTCAGATATTTTGGGGTGGACGTGTCAGCGGGTGGGTCTAATTTAAAAAAATGAAGGTGAATTTATAGAATTTATGAGGGGAAAAAAGGGGAGTGGTGCGTTAGGAGTCTGGGGGAGACAAAAAAATTTTTCCTTGGAAAGGGAAAGAGGGGGTTTTTGAGATTTTGTTTTTTCCAACGCTCTTATATGGGTGTGAAACATGGTTTATGAAAAGTTGCAGGAGGAGAAAGGGTGGAAGGCCCGTGGAAGGGTTTCAAAATCTTAAGCAATGTGTGGGGTGGAAAAAAATTGGGAGAGGGAAATTTGTTGGGTTTTGGGAAATTAGGGGGAGGTGGGGGGAATTTTCCCAAAAAATTTTTCCAGAGGGCTGAGGAAGGGTTGTTGGGGGTGGTTCGGAAAAATGTGGAGAGTGGAGCGAAACAGAATAACTTTTAAGAGTGTTTCAGTCTGTAGTGGAAGGAAGGGCCCGGGGGAGGGATCCCGGCCCAGGAAAGGTTTTGGGGGGAGGGGGTTTAAAGGGGGGTTTTGTGTTTCGAGGGGCTTGGGTTCCGCAGGCATGCGGGGAGCGTGGGTTTTATAGGAGGGGAATGGAAAACAAATGGTTTTTAAACTTGAAAGTGGGTGTTGGAAGTGTGAGCAAAGTTAAAAATTTATAAGGGGGGTTTAGGGAAACCGGCGGGGCCGGACTTGAGTCCTGGAGGGTGGGGAAATACAGTTTCCTGCACTTGAAGGGGGGTGTTAAAAGGTTTAAAAACTAAAAATGTAGTGTAAAACAAACCCCCCTTTGGGAAGACGTGATGGAGATAATTTTTGGTTTAAAGTTTTTCTTTTTCGGGGCCCCCCTGCCTTGGTGGGTTCGGCCGGTGATTTTAATAAATTAAAATAAATATTTATATATTTTATATATATATTTTTTATATATATATATAATTTTTTTTTTAAAATATATATATTATATAAAAAATATATATATTTTTTAATATTTATGTATATATATTTTAATATAATTTTATATTAAATATAATTTTTTTATTTTATATAATATTTTATATTTTATATATAAAATATAAAATGTGTATGTATATAATTTTTTATTATATTTTATATATATATATTTTATTTTATATATAATATATAATTTTTATAATATTTTACATTTGTCGTGGGCCCAAAAAGGCAGAATTTGCGAAATTTTGGCCCTTAAATAGGGAAAAACTAAACTTGGATATAAAGGGCAAATGAAAATTTGGGGGTATGCAATTTAAATTTTGCCAAAATCATTCTGAAACCCAACGAAAAAAAAATATTTCACTGTTTTGTTTTTGTAAATTTTTTTATTTTAAAAAAATCTAAAAAAAATTTAGTTGGGTTAAGGGATAAAAAAATTTGTTCTTGTTATAAAAAGGGTTTAGGTAAGTTTTCTAAGTTAAAAATTTGGGGGAAAAAATTTTGAATTTTTACATCAACATTAATTTAAAAAAAAATATCTTTAAAAAGTAAAAAGAGAAAAAATTTTTGAAAGGATTTAAATTTTTAAAAGGTTCTTGCTAATTTGACCTTTTACATATTCGGCCCCGGCATATAATATATATATAAAAATATATATATATAAAATATATATATAATATATTTATTTTTAAAATTATATATATATATATAATTTAAAATATATTTATATTTTATATAATATTAATATAATATATTTAAATATATTAATATAAATATATATTATATATAATTTTTATATATATAAATATATAATAATTATATATAATTTTAAATATATATATATATATATTTATTTATTTTAAAATATATATAAATAAAATTTTTATATATATATATAAATATTTAAACCATAATTTTTATATATATATATATTTTTATTTTATATAAAAATATATATATATATATTATAAAATATATAAATATATAATATATATTATATAATATATTATATATATATATTTTTATTGTATTTTTTAATTTTAATATATAATTTATTTTAAAATAAATTTATATAAATATATAATATATATTAATTTATTTTATACTATATTTATATAATTATAAATTTTATATATATATATATATTTTATATAAAATATTTATATATATATATATTATATTATATACATAAAAATATTTTTTAAATAAAGGGATTACCCCGGCATTTCCCAAAAAAAAACCCCTTTCACCACTTATGCCCAGCCGAAAAGGGGTTTTAAAACCCCCAAAAAACAGGCACCCCTTTTAATACCCCCAACCCCCCCCAAACCGCCCCGCCGGTTTCCCCAATCCCCTTAAAATGGAAAATTTTTTACATAAAAGCCCGTGTTTTAAAACCCCTTTTTCTCATTATCCATCAAATGTCCCAAAAACCGGGAAGGGCCCAAAATCCCCAACCAAAATTTTTTCCCCCCCAAAAAACCCCAAGGGCCAACCCTACCCTTTTCCCCAGTTGGGTTCCAGAAACCCTTTGTAATTTTTAATTGAAAAAAAACCCCCCGCCCCCTTAAAAGTTTTTTTTTCCCGACCCCCAAAAATTAAACACCAACCATTTACCCAAACAGCCCACCATGTTACAGCCCTCCAAAACCTTTTCCCGTGGGGCCCTTTTCCCCCCAGGGAAATGGGGGGGTAAAAAACTATCCCTTTTTCTTCCTCTTTCCCCCAAGGAAAATTCTTTCTCCCAATTAATTTTTACCATTTTTTTTCATTTTTGTTTTTCTTTAAATGTAATTCCCTTTCTGAATTTAAAGTTCCCCTCCCTATTTTATTTATAAAAAGTTTTCAAAACCTTTTCCCGGTAACCTTTTAATTTTTCCCTTTTTAATACTTTAATTTGCCCTTTTCTTAGGAATTGAGGGTTTGCCCAGGTCAACTAAAGGGGGTATTCCCCTTTTTTTTTATAAATTTAAATATTTATTTTTAAAATTATAAATATATTTAAAAAAAATTAAATTTTTAAATTTTTTTATAAAAAAATTCCCCCTTTTTTATTATTATTATATATTTAAAAATTTTTGTTTATAACCCATTAAATAATTAAAATTAATTTATAATTTATAATTTTAAATATAAATAAAAATTTTATTTTTAAATACTTGTTATATATTTTACTTAAAAATTAAAAATTTTTTAAAATTTTTTATTTTTCTTTTAATTTCCATTTCCTTATTTTTAACTTTTTTTATCTTTCCTTTTTCCAAACCCGGAAATAACAGAAATTATAAATTTTTGACCCTTTTTCCCCGGGGGTTTAAAAAGGAAAAGAAGGTTTTGGAAATTCCAGGTTTTACCCCTCCAACTTTTTTTAAAAATTAAACCCCCAAAATTATTATGGTTTAAATTTCACTTTTTTTCCCTTAATGGGTGGGCCATTTCTTTTTTTCGTTCCCAAATTCCCCCCCTCAAACCAACGGCTTTCCTACTCCCCTTTTATTTCCTTGGCCCCCTTTACGAAAATTAAAAAGTTCCCATTTAATTTAAATTTTTTTCAATTTTTTAAAAACCCCCCCCAAACCTTACTCTCCATTTTTTAAAAACCCCTTTATTTTTTAAAGCTATTTTTTCCACCTTTTAAATTTGAAATCCACCCCTTTTTCATTTTCCAAATTTTTTCTCCCCCCTTTTTTTTTCTTCTTTTTCTTCTTCCCCCTTTTTTTCTTCCTTTTTTTTCCTTTCTTTTTCCCCCCTTTCCTTCTTTGTTAAAAAAATTTTTTTCTTTTTCTTCCCCTTCTTCTTCTTCTTCCTTCCCTGCACCCCTTTCCCCCCTTCCCCATTTCCCGTAAATTAAAAAAAATTTGCAAACATCAAAAACACCTTTTTATTTAAATTTCCCCAAAACCTTTTTCCCGCCAGCCCCCCCTTTACCTAAGGAACTTTAATTGGGGCCCCCCTTTTTTTAATAACCTTTTTCCCCCTTTCCAACTTCATTATATTTGTACCCATTCCTTTTTTCAGGGGCCAATGAAAATGGGCTATAAAAAGTTTTTCCCCTTTAAAAAAAATTTTTTTCCTGAAAATTTTTAATTTTTTTCTTCCTCTTCCCTTTTAGTCCCTTTCCCCCCCACTTGGTTTACCGATTTTTCACAAATTTTTTTTATTAAAAAACCCTTTTGTTTAACAAAAAGGGACAACTTTAAAGGACCCCAAAACCCCCAAAAATCGGTAAAATTTTTATTTTTTCAATTTCCCTTTCTTCCCGGCAAAGGGTTTTTTCATTCTTAAAAATTTTCCTCCTTCTCCCTCTTTTCCTTTTTTTTTCCTTCAACCCTTTTTTACCCCCAAATTTGAACCATTTTTTAAAAAAAAATTCTTGGGGGAAATTTAAAATTTTACACTTATCGTTTATATCACTTATCCTGTGTAACACTTATCCTGTATATCATTTATCCTGTGTATCACTTATCCTTTATATCACTTATCCTGTGTAATCACTTATCCTGTATATCACTTATCCTGTATATCACAGATTTCCTGACTGGTGTTGAACATTTAGCAAGCAACCTTCATGACCCTTGTGTAGTCAGTGGGGTTGACAACTAATTAACCAACCGACCTCTCATATCGCTACTCCTGCCTTTTAATTATCCCGCATAATGCCTGTCCGGCGTTTTATTTAACCTGTAAATCGTTTATCCAGCTAGTCACTTATCCTGCATATCGTACCTCCAGCACATAGCTTGCCTTGCATGAGACATGCATGCTAGACCAGTTTTTGTCATGTTCATGAGTCTCCCGATTAAGCATCCCTGTACGGCACTAAAGAGCAGGTAACTTCTTCCTGTTGCCAAATAAAACGTACAGAGGTATGTAGAAATGATGGCATGGCAAGTAACGAGTTTAAAATTGGTTAAGATTTATCAGCAGAGGAGTGTTAAGACTTTTCTGGAACTGCTTGACTGAGAGTCTGGTTACGTTAGGACTTTTCCGTAGCTAAGTTCCTGTATCAAGAAGAAATATTCAAAGGTACACAAGTACGCAGGATGTAATGGAGCACACCTTGAGGTGTCCTCTGCCTCGTGTTGTTGAATGTTTTAGTGAATTCAGTTGCCAAAATCAGCTATCCTGCTGGTGTGGTCCATTTAGGGCATGCTCAGGTTATACTGCTTCAGTCCCGAGAGCTGTATGCATGTTGCAAGGTAGTGAGCTGTGTAAAACAATAACGATAACAAAGGTACTGTTTTGTGCTATGAAGAGCAGAGGGGAAAATAAAATACGAGGCAAATTATTTATTGGCTACATTCTACAAGGTAAGTAATTAGAGATACATGTTAGGAAGAAAAACAGCTACGAGAAGATGATATATGAAATAAGACAACACTGTAATAATAGGTAAAGACCACTGAAAGCCTTGTTATGGTACGTAAATGGAGAGTCGGTGTAAGTACTCCCAATGTTGTACATTGCACACATAAAGAAGACTCTTTATGAATAAAAGATTCAAGAAACTCTAGCAGGTTCAGAATCTAGCTGCGAGAATAATTTTGATTTGCTCTCGAACTGCCAAAAATTTTTTCGGTTATCTTTCGAGGTTGTAAAGAAAATAAGAATGAATTCAGTTTTTATTTTCGGACTCAGTATCAATCCGAATCCCCAGAAATGTCAATAACAGTTTGGTTCACATTTAGATTTTCCCGTCGACGCGACTAGTTTATTGTCGACCCGATATCCTTCCTATGAACGACAGAGCAAAAGGCTTTAGATACACAGAAGACCTGGGAACTAGGCTCCGACGGGGTTAACAAGAGTACGTCTACATATATTTTTACAGTTCGTTTTTCATCAGTTACAATCAGTTTTAGGATAATTGCTTAAAATGCCTGGTATCTGACATGCCACACAGGTTATTTGCTTAAAATGTCTGGTATCTCAGTTTTTATTAATAAGATGCCTTGTCATCTCACATAGGTTATTATACAATTTGTATATGCCTCAGTAGGTGGGCAGTCACATACACAGTATTCACGAAGGTGGCCAGAAGGCTGACCACGTACTTCGTATTTAATTTGGTTATCGTACGTATATATGCCAAACGGCCAAAAGTACTTGTAATTCAAGTTTGGGATATAAGAAATAAATTAACCATGATAGACAATAACGAAATGTACAAAGTTAAAAAAAAATACTGATAATTCTTTAAAGCTTTCATAAATAAATAAATACACATAAAACAGTTTGTTCTGTAATTTGTGTCCTTGTCTCCACACTCCTACCTTGAACCAAAACAAAAACATTGCCAAGCCAAAGGTTGAACCGAAACAAAAACATTGCCAAGCCAAACGGTTCAACTCCAACCGAATTGTGGAATATTTAAACTGTTGCCCCAAGTCAACTTTTTGCTCAGAGTTAAGAAGTTGATGATAAAATATTAAGTCTTCATTCCTGTTTCTCCTAGAATTAGGAGAGAATTAAGTGGTATTATTTAATGCCTGTAACCTCCATGTGTGTCACAAGGATGGTATTACTGAGTAATATAATGTATTTCGAGGAAAAGTCCGTTCTTCAAGGGTACTCTCCTTCCTGTGTTCTCTGACAACACAGACGTGATGTTCTCTGAGATCAGCGACGTGTTCTCTGACATCACAGATGTGGTGTTCCCTGACATCACAGATGTGGTGTTCTCTGACATCACTGACGTCATGTTCTCTGACATCTCTGACGTGATGTTCTCTGACATCAGCGACGTGATGTTATCTGACATCACCGACGTTCCTTGTGATTTTCCCTCGTTCCATCGTTCCCTGATATCAGTCTTCAAGAATGTCGATGGTATCTGGGATATTCTTCACAACCGACATTACTTAACTTCTTGAAGATTTATTTCATTCGATCTTTTCCTGACATCAATGACGTTCTTGAAGACTTGCTTTCTTTCTTTGTTTCTTACATCATTGGCTTAATTCAATGCCGACATCACTTATATTCTTCAAAACTGCCTTGACATTCTTCAAGACTGATGTCAGTGACATTCTTCACTACTGACATCACTGACGTAGTTAAAGACTGCTCTCTTTCCTTCGTTACCAGACATCAGTACCATAAAATAATTAAACAATATTAAGACCAACATTACTCGTTGCATTTTATAGCCTCAGTTTGATCATTAGGATCAGTCGGCAGGGAAAAAAATTTAAGACAGCAAGTAAAAAGAAAACTGAGATCAAATTTCGGTGAAAATTATTACCACATGAGCGAAATAACCATCAGCTTCGCAGCGATACCAAGTCCGTGAAATGGCTCCAAAGTGGTGTTAAATCTGGCCATGATTACCTTTTAATAAGTGCCCGATGCTCACCTGGTATGGTTTTTAATCTCCTGCGCGATTTCCACGTGGTTCTTTAAAACAATGAGTCTCCATAAAGTATTTAACAGCAGCAGGAATTCGCACTTGGTACGTGATATTCATTAGACTAGGTGGAAATTTACGTAGAAATAATTTAATTTGGGAGCGAAATTGGGAAATTTAGGAGACATACACGTAGGAATCTACGCAGGAATACGCATTCTTATGCAGGAACACACACACACACACACACACACACACACACACACACACACACACACACACACACACACACACACACACACACACACACACACACAAATGAGGACATCACATACGAAAGGCCCCTCGGAGCTAGTGATCACGTGATCCTGAGCTTCGAATACACAGAAGAATTACACGTGGAGAGGGAAACAGGTAGGGCAGGACGAACGAAACGAATCTACAAAAGAGTTGATTACATACTTCCTGCACGAGGTTCACTGGGAAAGAGAATTGACAGGAAAATCAGTGAATGATATGATGGAATACGTGACAACAATATGCAAATAACCCGCCCATAGAAGAGAGGAGCTTACGACGACGTTTCGGTCCGACTTGGACCATTTACAAAGTCACACTAACAGAAAGGAGAGAAAGAGGGAGTATATATAGGCTTGGCTACCCTTCCCATTTCATAGACTCTGCCTTCTCACGTGCTCAACGGACTTTCTTCTCTCCCAAACTCTCTATTCTGTGAACTCTTCTGTCCTCTGCCTTCCTTACATTTCCGGTCTTTCTAATCTCAACAACTCTCTCCGTTCCTTAGACATCAAACTTACTTTTCGCCAGACTAACACTCTTCGCACTGATCAACTTCATACCTCTCCTCCCTCTATAGATGCTCCTGATGTCTACTTTATTTCTTGTTCCTCCTCTCCTCTCAGTACTTTGGAGAAACTGGCTGATCTCTTTCTGACAGACTTAGGGAGCACAAAAATAGTGTTAGGCTTGCCGACACAACAATGCTCTTTTCTGTCATGTCAGAGATCACAGTCATCCTATTGACTGGTCTTCTGCTAAAACTGTCTACTCTACTTCTAACTTTCACAGTCGCCGTTTGGTTGAATCCTTCCTTATACACAACTTTCCTTAAATGAATCTTAGTCCTGGCTTTGTCTCTGTAGATGCTTTCCTTTCCCATTACTTTGTAAAATGCTCCAAACGTCAGAACACCCGTGATTTAACCTAATTCTTTTTTCCCCTTCTCCCTCTTCCCCTTTCCTTTTTCCTCTTTTTCCTTTGGGTTTTCTTTCTTCTGCCTTGGGTATTTGTTCTTTCATTATTTTTTGCCCCCTCTGTGTTCTTGCTCCTACCCTCTGTGGGCCCCTAGCTCCCTTGCAGTGCGTCTCTTTCTTAGTATTTAACTGACTTCACTACTACTACTACTACTACTACTACTACTACTACTACTACTAACTACTACTACTACTACCTCCACCACTACCTCTCTTGCTCCCGTCAATATCTGCTGGCCTATATATACTCCCTCCTCTCCTTTCTGTTAGTGTGGCTTTGTAAATGGAATGGTCTAGGTCGGACCGAAACGTTGTCGTAAGCTCCTCTCTTCTATGTGCCGATTATTTTTGTATTGTTCCAGTCACGGTATTATGCCTTTTTTATTATTTATTGACAACAATATGCAAGGAAGCGGAGAGGTTCCTACCAAGAGTAGCAGAAACAATGAGATGGCGAAGACGAGCCCTTGGTTTACCCAAAGGTACAGAGAGGCCAAAACTAAGTGCGCTAGAGAATGGAAGAAGTATATTAAGCAAAGGACCCAGGAAAACAGGGAGAATAGTCGAAGAGCTAGAAGTGAATACGTACATATGACGAGGGAGGCCCAGAGGTAATACGAAAATGACATAGCAGCGATAGCCAAGTCAGGCCCAAAGCTGTTGTACAGTCACATCAAGAGGAAAATAACAGTTAAGGACCATGAAATCAGGCTGAAGGAGGAAAGAGGAGAGATCACCAGAAACACCCAAGAAGTGTGTAAGGAGTTCGACATGAAATTTAAAGAAGCATTTACAGTGGAGACAGAAAGGACAACAGAAAGCCGGAGTGGTAAGGTACACCGCCAAGTGCTGGACACAATACATATAACCGAGAAGGAGGTGAAGAGGCTGTTATGTGAACTAGATACCTCAAAGACGATGGGCCAGACAATATCTTCCCATGGGTTCTGAGAGAGGGAAGAGAAGTGCTCTGTGTACCCCTAATAATAATCTTCAACACATCTGTCGAAACAAGGCGACTACCTGAGGTGTGGAAAAGAGCAAATGTAGTCCCAATGATTAATAAAGGAGACAGACACACAGCATTAAACTACAGACCAATGTCACTGACATGTTTAGTATGCAGAGTCATTCAGAAGATTATCAGGAGAAGAGTGGTGGAACACTTAGAATGGAATGAGCTTATTCATGACAATCAGCATGGTTTCAGGGAAGGGAAATTCTGTGTCAAAAACCTACTGGAGAGGGGTGGTTAGACTGTGATTTCTTGGACTGTAGGAGGGCTTTTGACACAGGAAACAATGAGTTATGGTTCGTATCGATGTGTCAGAGTGGGCTTCTGTGACGAGCAGGGTTCCACAGGGGTTATTCTTGGGACCGGTGCTGTTTTGGTATATGTGAATGACATGATGGAAGGGATAGACTCAGAAGTGTCCCTGTTTGCAGACGATGTGAAGCTAGTGAGGAGAATTCAGTCGGATAAGGACCAGGCAGGGCCACAAAAGGATCTGGACAGGCTGCAAGCTTTGCCCAGCAACTGGTTCCCAGATTTTAACCCCACCAAGTGCAAAACCATGAAGATCGGTGATGAGCAAAGAAGACCGCGGACATAGTACACTTTTGGGGCCCGAAGATTGCAAACCTCACTCAAGGAAAAGGAGCACATCTCCTGAAGTGCACGTCAACCAAATAACTGCTGCAGCATTTGGTCGATTTGCAAACCTAAGAATAGCATTCAGGCACCTCAGTAGAGAATCATTCAGGATTCTGTACACAGTGTGTGTCACGCCCATACTTGAGTATGCAGCATCAGTCTGGAACTCACACCTAGTCAAGCATGTCATGAAATTAGAGAAAGTGCAGAAGGTTTGCAATGCAACTACAAATACAAATACAAATGTTTATTTCTCTTTAAAGTCTACAATATGGAATTTACATATTATGAGATATTGGTTACAATGTGTGATTTACATATTATGAAATACTAATTACAAAGAGGGCTACTATCATGCCTAGCATGACTAGGCATTTCGGGCAGATTGATAATACTTTTAACTCTATATTAATGCAGGTTATGGAACATATTGATATTAAAGTTAGGTAACTATATTACAGTTTGTAAATTTAGCGATGAGAATGGTTTCGTCTTGGCATGATACACAGTTTCTGTTAAAGCTCCTATATTGGAGCATCTCAGGCAAACTTATGACTAGTTTAAGACTTGTTAGGCAAGAGTTTTATTCAAAATTTTATATTTACAGTCGTTTGGGTGAGGGTAAGTGTAAATTCGGGGGGAATCACAGATATCGAGAGTAGGTCTAGTTTTTTTTTTTTTATGTCTGCAAGATAAAAGTAAGATAATAGGTGGCTTTTATGTAGCTATCTGACTGTAGGGTGTGTCAGGGAGATAAGATTTTTTTAACGATAGTTTTGAAAGTGATGGTTGTGTCTGCAGTTCTAGAGTTTTCAGGCAAGGAGTTCCAGATTTTAGACCCTTTAATGTACACTGAATTTTTATAAAGGTTTAGCTGGACAGAGATATTTGTGCCTGGTGTTGTGCTTGTGGGTCCTGTCACACCTATCAAGAGAGTGTTTTAGTTCAGGGTTAATATTGGAATTTATGATTTTGTAAAGGTAGGTTGTACAGTAGTAAGTGTGGATGTTTTGTACAGTGAGTAAGCTTAGATCTTTGAATTGTGGGGGGGGGGATTTTGTTGCCTAGTATTGGATTCTGTAATAATTCTTGCTGTGGCTTTCTGTTGGGTTATTATTGGCTTTAGGTGTGTTGCTGCTGTTGATTCCCAAGCTCTAATAACATAGGCGAAGTAGGGATACATGAATGAATAGTAGAGTGTGAGAAGAGCTGATTTTGGCACGTGTAAAGGGGAGCAAGAGCAGAACAAACACAGCTGAATGGCTTTGAATTACATTTTCCTTCATCAAGTACGATTATAAGTATTTACAAGTATGTACACTATATACAGTTGGAAATGTATGTGTACAACATGGTTAAACAAAGACAAAGACACAGCCTGGAGACAGAATGGACAACCATGTTCAATCAGCAGCTGGGTGAAAATGACAAGGGTGGGAATGTGAGTGGTGTCCACGTCAACTTCACACTTGCCAGTTCCACAATATGATTGGCTGAACCTAGGTGCTGATTTGACGATGGGGCCCCGAAATCATCAAATCCTTAGCTACCTGGTTCGCTGGTTGGGAGGTAGCCATTTATGAGTGTGTGCACATGCTCCGAGTAAAGGGTACATACTCTTTGCATGCAACAGTTGTCGAACTTAATGTTCAGTTGTGAAACACCTGCTCTGTTACCAAACATGATATAAGAACATAAGAACATAAGAAAAGAGAAACACTGCAGCAGGCCTGTTGGCCCATACTAGGCAGGTCCTTCACAATCTATCCCACTAACAAAAATATTTACCCAATCCAATTTTCAATGCTACCCAAGAAAAAAGCTTTGATAATTCTGTTTAGTCCCACTCATATCCAACCCCTCTCACTCATGTATTTATCCAACCTAAATTTGAAACTACACAAGGTTTTAGTTTCAATTAGCCAACTAGGCAGACTCTTCCATTCATCAACTACCCTATTTCCAAAACAATACTTTCTTATATCCTTTCTAAATCTGAACTTATCTAATTTGAGTCCATTATTGCGGGTTCTCTCATGGAGAGATATCCTCAAGACCATATTTATATCTCTTTTGTTAATATCCATCTTCCACTTGTACACTTCGATCATGTCTCCCCTCATTCTTCATCTTACAAGTCAAAGTAATTTAAGGGACTTCTAATGCTATGAATTAATTTTGTCATTCTTCGCTGAATGTTTTCTAACGATGGAAATAAATGGTATAAAATACCGACTCAATGGAAAAATAAACACATATGCAGTATAATGTGATCCTTTATTGACTACGTTTCGCCCACACAGTGGGCTTTTTCAAGTCACAAACAGATCTACATGGGGTGGAAGGGACGCGAGTATTTATAGTCAGGTTCAGAATGCTGAGGTCAGGTGGAGAATGCTGCATCTGATGATGTACCGAGTTTGGTTATAGAGTCTAAAATCTTGGGTAGCTTGGAAAGGAGATTGGATAAGTTTGTGAGCAGACCTTCTGCAGTGTTCTTCCATTCCTGTGTTCTTATGTGGGATAGCGATGAAGAAGTTTCTTGGCAAGTGGTTCAGCTATGTTATAGAAGCCACTATTCTGGTTGAAGTTGTCGGATATAGAAATAAGTGATGATTCCAAGATTCTTCGGTATTGAGTGTTGTCTTCTGTGGCGATAAGTCTTGAGTTTCTGTAGTTTATGAAGTGGTTGTGTGAATTACGGTGTTGTACACAGGCATTCCTTGTGTCGTCAGATCTGCTTGCGTGTTTGGAGATCCCTTGATGTTTCGCCCACGTATAATTTGTTGCAGTCATTATAAGGCATTATGTATACTCCTGCAGAGGGTGGAAGCTTGTCCTGTCTATCACTGGTAATGTCCTTGATGGTCGTGGTTGTGGAGGTAGATACTTGGAATTAGGTATTGGAAAAGATGTTGGAAACGTGTTTGGCAATGGAGTTGGTGTGATGAATGGTTTGAAAAACCGACAAGTTGAAGATTGAGACACTTATGCAGCATATGGGAATCTTTATTCAGGAAACGTTTCGCCACACAGTGGCTTCATCAGTCCAATACAAAGAGGAAGGCGTAAGGAGAGGAGGAGTATGAGGTAATCAGTCCCTCAACCTGGAGTCGATGTGTTCAGTCCATCAGTCTTGTAGAATGTACAGCATAGGGCCGTAGACTTGGCTTATATACTGTAGTGAGGTGAGGTGAAGCAGACGGAGGCGGGGTCATAGTGGTACCATCCACTAGTCGAAGTAGGTCTTCGTCCAAAGGTTGAACTAGTGTTGAAGAATTTTTTGTAACAAGATCCCATGATGCTGCAGTGTCTGACAGTTGTGATGAATGGTTTGAAAAACCGACAAGTTGAAGATTGAGACACTTATGCAGCATATGGGAATCTTTATTCATGAAACGTTTCGCCACACAGTGGCTTCATCAGTCCAATACAAAGAGGAAGGCGTAAGGAGAGGAGGAGTATGAGGTAATCAGTCCCTCAACCTGGAGTCGATGTGTTCAGTCCATCAGTCTTGTAGAATGTACAGCATAGGGCCGTAGACTTGGCTTATATACTGTAGTGAGGTGAGGTGAAGCAGACGGAGGCGGGGTCATAGTGGTACCATCCACTAGTCGAAGCACAACTTTGTAGTACCCACAGTCATTGGCCAGGCGTCAAACACCTTTTATTGTACAGCAATAAACGAATGGAACAGACTACCTGCACATGTCAAAGCCAGTCATAGCATGAACCAGTTCAAGAAGAGTGCCAAAAGGTGTCTGATGAATGTAGCGACGGAAAGGGAGGGGAATGATTTTCTATTTTTTATCTAACATACGTGTAAATTTTACCTTATTCCTAGTAATGACCCTCGTATTGTAGATAGTCTTAATGACCCTCGTGTAGTAGATAGTCTTTTTAGTATGATAATAAGATGTTATCTTCATTGTAGAATAATAAGAAAATATTATAACCTTTATATTATAATAATAAGGTAAAAGGACCCCAATGGAAATAAGTCATTCTGTCTGACTTTTTTGGGTTATCCCAGATTCTCTACACATATGCTGCTATGTATGATAATTCTGTGTAACTGTATTTGTGTATACCTGAATAAACTTACTTACTTACTTACTTACTAGAAGTTTTTTCCCTCTATAATTCAGCCTGTTTCTGTTTTTTGTAACAAGTAGTAAGAAAACATTCTGGTCCAGTTATCCTTTAAAATAATGATAAATTTTAATATTGTTTAGGACTGCGACTGATAGGATACTAACTAACGAAATAAATATTGAGAAGTTTATTAACAAAGTTGTCTAGGTAGACAAAATCAAAGTAAATGATTTTGATATAATTTAGGATATAAACTCATATGAGCTTATATCTTAGTGGTACAAAGTTAAACTGTACATTTAGTAGTATAGTGCTGAAGGTACATTTCGTAAAAGTACGACTCTTAAGTACCGTCTGGAACGTTATCATCAACTATAAAAATAATACTACCATATGCAAGCATGTGTGTGATAATGTGTGTATGTGCTCAAAGATGTTCATTATGTCTCAGTAAGACTAGACTCGACTTAGACTTGAACTTAAACAGTGACTGACGAAACATCCTCAGATAATTAATCTATCTTCTTGACCAAAAAGTTAATCAAAACAGATTGCTTGAACAATATGACGAATCATTCGCCAACAACAATAATGTAACAAGCAGAATCCCAGCATCAGGAACAAGGAGACAAAATAATGACCCTAAATGGGGGAGCATCAGCAGATTCTCCATAAAACTCCTTAACACTGACTCGAAGTCCAGCATAACCAAATCCCCGACTACGACGGTGCGTAGATGCCACACAAAATAGGTCAGAAGCTTAAGCTTGGGACCTAGGTTAACTTAGAGTGTCACTATGACACACAACCTCAGCAAAACGTCAAAACTCGCTAAGTCTGAACAATGCTCCGTGAACAGAGTTACACAGAGTTACAAGAAGTATGTTTCGACTCACCAGCGAAACCATACTCTACCATAACAAAATCTAAATAACGAACAAACAAGCAGAGACAAGAGAGATCCCTCGAGAGAAGTTTCCAGGAATAGAGGCAGATGGAGAGAGACGTACTCCCCGGACCAGGAGCAAATGGAGAGAGCGATTTCTCGACTACAGGCTTCGCATCAGGTGATATCACGTGACTCGTCCATGCTACTCCAGCAACGGTGCCAGGTACCACCTGAAACAAAGAAGCAAGCGGTTCTTAGCAAGGCAGTTTGCGATGGTGGACAGCCAATCACAACTCTCAAACAGTGAGCACAGTGAAGTGCAAAGGTTACATCCTACCTAATGACATAGCTGAGTGAAATAGTGGTATAAAGCAAGTTATTTTTATTTTAGCTATTCATGAAAATATCAGCAATATAAAATTATATGAAAGATAATATACATTATATACATTGTGTCCCTTTCAGGTGGTGCAATATTAAAGGAAATCGTCCTGACTACTCTGAAAGACAGGAGAAAGAGGGGAGGACATGATAAGAACATACAAAATACTAAGAGGAATTGACAAGGTGGACAGGGACAGGATGTTCCAGATATGGGACACAGCAACAAAGGGTCGCAATTGGAAGTTGAAGACTTAGAGAAGTCACAGGGATGTTAGGCATTATATCTTCAATCATAGAGTTGTCAGAGAGTGGAATAGTCTGGAGGGTGATGTAGCTGAGGCAGGATCCATACATAACTTTAAGAAGAGGTATGACAAAGTTCATGGAGCAGGAAAGAGTAGACCTAGTAATGACCAGTGAAGAGGCGTGGGCAGGAGCTGTGACTCTACCTCTGCAACCACAATTAGGTGAGTATATACACACACACATGCACACACACACACACACACACACACACACACACACACACACACACACACACACACACACACACACCTGTGACCAGCGGGGTCCCACAGGGGTCAGTCCTAGGACCAGTGCTGTTTCTGGTATTTGTGAACGACGTGACGGAAGGAATAAACTCCGAGGTGTCCCTGTTTGCAGATGACGTGAAGTTGATGAGAAGAATTCATTCGATCGAAGACCAGGCAGAACTACAAAGGGATCTGGACAGGCTGCAGACCTGGTCCAGCAATTGGCTCTTGGAGTTCAATCCCACCATGTGCAAAGTCATGAAGATTGGGGAAGGGCAAAAAAGATCGCAGACGGAGTACAATCTAGGGGGCCAGAGACTACAAACCTCACTCAAGGAAAAAGATCTTGGGGTGAGTATAACACCAGGCACATCTCCTGAAGTGCACATCAACCAAATAACTGCTGCAGCATATGGGCGCTTAGCAAACCGACATCTTAATAAGGAATCGTTCAGGACACTGTACACCGTGTACGTTAGGTCCATATTGGAGTATGCGGCGCCAGTTTGGAACCCACACCTAACCAAGCATGTAAAGAAACTAGAGAAAGTGCAATGCTTTGCAACAAGACTAGTCCCAGAGCTAAGAGGTATGTCCTACAAGGAGAGGTTAAGGAAAATCAACCTGACGACACTGGAGGACAGGAGAGATAGGGGGGACATGACAACGACTTACAAAATACTGAGAGGAATTGACAAGGTGGACAAAGACAGGATGTTCCAGAGACTGGACACAGCAACACGGGGACACAGTTGGAAGCTGAAGACACAGATGAATCACAGGGATGTTAGGAAGTATTTCTTCAGCCACAGAGTAGTCAGGAAGTGTAACAGTTTAGGAAGCGATGTAGTGAAGGCAGGATCCATACATAGCTTTAAGCAGAGGTACGATAAAGCTCATGGTTCAGGGAGAGTGACCCAGTAGCGACTAGTGAAGAGGCGGGGCCAGGAGCTTGGACTCGACCCCCGCAACCTCAACTAGGTGAGTACACACACACACACACACACGCGCGCGCGCGCTACATTGATGACAATATCATTCACTGGAAAAAGGAATGGGGCCCATTAAAACAGAGATGGAAATATTTAAACTACTGTGTTTCCATCATTAAATTTATAACAGGATATAGCGGATATTCGTATAAGCTTAGCGACTTTACCATCACAATTTGCTCTTGACCGTAAAAATTCGCATTTTTCCAACTATTTTCCCTTTCATAGTAAAATTCTAGTCAAGTTATTTCGCCAAGCTCTCGGACTGTGCTTTTGTTAACAAATGAAGAAAGAAACAATTAAAAACCAGAATCATTACCGCACAGTCAAAAAAAAAAAAATCACTGCGATGTCTAGGTTGTGTTACTCTGACAATAAAGTCAATTGGCAAGTGTAGATTAGAAAAAAATTATCAATAAAGTTCAATAAATAATGTATTCTTATACACTTACAAACAAATATATTCTTTAAAATGTAATTAATATAATTCCACCTGACAGTAAAACTGAATGAACCTTGATCATTAAAATGGTATGAAATACCGACAGATTGTTAGGTAAGACACATATGCAACAGTTAGGTATCTTTATTTCGAAACGTTTCGCCTACACAGTAGGCTTCTTCAGTCGAGTACAGAAAGGTTGATAGAAGCAGAAGATACTTGAAGACGATGTAATCAGTCCATCACCCTTAAAGTTTTGAGGTGGTCAGTCCCTCAGTCTGGAGAAGAGCATTGTTCCGTTGTCTGAAACAATATGAAGTTGAAGTGACAGAATGGGGCCTTTATATAGTGCCAGGAGGTGAGACGTAGGTTGCTTTGGGAGGGCAGGTCCTTCTCAAACCCAGCCGTTCTCACTAGTAGAGGTTGTCGAAGTGGTCTGTACCAAGATACCCTTGTGTTGCAGTGTCTGACAGAATGATCATTAAAATGGTATGAAATACCGACAGATTGTTAGGTAAGACACATATGCAACAGTTAGGTATCTTTATTTCGAAACGTTTCGCCTACACAGTAGGCTTCTTCAGTCGAGTACAGAAAGGTTGATAGAAGCAGAAGATACTTGAAGACGATGTAATCAGTCCATCACCCTTAAAGTTTTGAGGTGGTCAGTCCCTCAGTCTGGAGAAGAGCATTGTTCTGTTGTCTGAAACAATATGAAGTTGAAGTGACAGAATGGGGCCTTTATATAGTGCCAGGAGGTGAGACGTAGGTTGCTTTGGGAGGGCAGGTCCTTCGCAAACCCAGCCGTTCTCACTAGTAGAGGTTGTCGAAGTGGTCTGTACCAAGATACCCTTGTGTTGCAGTGTCTGACAGAATGATCATTAAAATGGTATGAAATACCGACAGATTGTTAGGTAAGACACATATGCAACCTACGTCTCACCTCCTGGCACTATATAAGGCCCCATTCTGTCACTTCAACTTCATATTGTTTCAGACAACGGAACAATGCTCTTCTCCAGACTGAGGGACTGACCACCTCAAAACTTTAAGGGTGATGGACTGATTACATCGTCTTCAAGTATCTTCTGCTTCTATCAACCTTTCTGTACTCGACTGAAGAAGCCTACTGTGTAGGCGAAACGTTTCGAAATAAAGATACCTAACTGGTGAATGAACCTTATTTCCTCATGAAATAATTGTGTCTGCTAGTTTTATATTAATTTTTCATGTGCCAAATATATATTAATTTCCATGCACTGATTCTCACCAGTAATATACGGGAAAAAATAAGGAAGAAATTTGAGCATCAAAGTTATTAAAAATTTACTTTGGCATGTCAAGTCAGTTTAGTTTTATTCAATCATGATGAAAATATCAAATTTAAATATTCATTGGGAAGATAGATATTCATATTGTAAACTGAACAAATTCTCACTTTGTTTATACCTCAGAATGCATAACTTAGGGACTAAAATATCCTCGAGCGGTGGTGCACTGGTTACAAAAAGCCTTAATTTCCATCGTATAGTCAATAGGCTTTAAAACTAACATAACAACCGGCAAATTGTATGAACGACTGCATACACCTTTAAATAGGCCATGACTGCATCATGCATCACTTCCTAATTTCCAAACCTCACCAAGTCAGTGGAAACCTGATTCAATTACTGTCCTAAATCCGACGTCATTTGCTCCCCACTCACCCTCAGGTCATGTAACCTGATTTCTGTATAATTAGTGTCCTCAGCTGTGTATATTTTTTTATCTTTTAGCTGATGAAAACGTCATATTGCATACAATTATATTTCTTTTTGATCAGGAGCAGCGAGAGGACAGACCCATGCACGGAGATGGAGAGGCCATTTCTCAATTTTTTCTGGGTAGTCAAGAGCCTTGATTGTGGTGGGGATGTAGGGAAAAAGAGGGTAGGTAAGGAATGGAGGCGTAAAAGGTCGGGGGTGAGGATAGAAGGTGGGGGATGGGAGTTCGAAATATGTGTTGTTGGAGGATTTTTGACGGAAAGGAGTGAGTAGGTTGGCATGAAGGTGGAAGATGATATAGGTAGGGGTGGGCTGTGGAGGAGGCCGCAAGTGGGGGTTGGGGGTTTAGGAGGGGATTACTGGGAGGATGGAGGTGTAGGAGGAGTGTGCAGGTGGTAATCTCTCGTCCTTCAGAAGGCTCCACCTCCGCCGCAGGCTATAAATGCGTCCTTGAAATCAAAGGATAGTAGCTAAACCACACACACGCACACACACACACACACACACACACACACACACACACACACACACACACACACACACACACACACACACACATACACAAACACACACACACGCATACACACACGCATACACAAACACACACACACACACACACACACACACACACACACACACACACACACACACACACACACACACACACACACACACAACACACACACACACACGCACACACATACACACACTTATACACAAACACACACACATACACAAATTTGACATGCTGATGTCCAAGAGATTGTGTGTGTGTGTGTGTGTGTGTGTGTACTCACCCTCACCTAGTTGTACTCACCTAGTTGAGGTTGCGGGGGTCGAGTCCGAGCTCCTGGCCCCGCCTCTTCACTGATCGCTACTAGGTCACTCTCCCTGAGCCGTGAGCTTTATCATACCTCTGCTTAAAGCTATGTATGGATCCTGCCTCCACTACATCGCTTCCCAAACTATTCCACTTACTGACTACTCTGTGGCTGAAGAAATACTTCCTAACATCCCTGTGATTCATCTGTGTCTTCAGCTTCCAACTGTGTCCCCTTGTTACTGTGTCCCATCTCTGGAACATCCTGTCTTTGTCCACCTTGTCAATTCCTCTCAGTATTTTGTATGTCGTTATCATGTCCCCCCTATCTCTCCTGTCCTCCAGTGTCGTCAGGTTGATTTCCCTTAACCTCTCCTCGTAGGACATACCTCTTAGCTCTGGGACTAGTCTTGTTGCAAACCTTTGCACTTTCTCTAGTTTCTTTACGTGCTTGGCTAGGTGTGGGTTCTAAACTGGTGCCGCATACTCCAATATGGGCCTAACGTACACGGTGTACAGGGTCCTGAATGATTCCTTATTTAAGATGTCGGAATGCTGTTCTGAGGTTTGCTAGGCGCCCATATGCGTGTGTGTGTGTGCGTGTGTGTGTGTGTGTGTGTGTGTGTGTGTGTGTGTGTGTGTGTGTGTGTGTGTGTGTGTGTGTGTGTGTGTGTGTGTGTGTGTGTGTGTGTGTGGGTGTGTGTGTGTGGTGTGTATGTATGTACTCACCTAATTGTACTCACCTAATTGTGGTTGCAGGGGTCGAGACTCAGCTCCTGGCCCCGCCTCTTCACTGATCGCTACTAGGTCCTCTCCCTGTCTGCTTCCTGAGCTTTGTCATACCTCTTCTTAAAACTATGTATGGTTCCTGCCTCCACTACTTCACTTGCTAGGCTATTCCACTTCTTGATGACTCTATGACTGAAGAAATACTTCCTAACATCCCTGTGACTCGTCTGAGTCTTCAGCTTCCAATTGTGACCCCTTGTTTCTGTGTCCCCTCTATGGAACATCCTGTCTCTGTCCACCTTGTCTATTCCCCGCAGTATCTTGTATGTCGTTATCATGTCTCCCCTGACCCTTCTGTCCTCCAGTGTCGTCACTCCGATTTTCCTCAACCTTTCCTCGTACGATATTCCCCTGAGCTCTGGAACTAGCCTTGTTGCAAATCTTTGTACTTTCTCTAACTTCTTGACGTGCTTGACCAGGTGTGGGTTCTAGACTGGCGCTGCATACTCCAGTATGGGCCTAACATACACAGTGTACAGTGTCTTGAACGATTCCTTATTAAGGTATCGGAATGCTATTCTCAGGTTTGCCAGGCGCCTGTATGCTGCAGCAGTTATTTGGTTGATGTGTGCCTCCGGTGACGTGCTCGGTGTTACGGTCACCCCAATATCTTTCTCCCTGAGTGAGGTCCGTAGTCTTTGTTCACCTAGCCTATACTCTGTCTGAGGTCTTCTTTGCCCCTCCCCAATCTTCATGACTTTGCATTTGGCAGGGTTGAATTCGAGAAGCCAGTTTCTGGACCACGTGTCCAGCCTATCCAGGTCTCTTTGCAGTCCTGCCTCATCCTCATCCGATTTAATTCTTCTCATCAGCTTCACATCATCTGCGAATAGGGACACTTCAGATTCTATTCCTTCCATCATGTCCTTCGCATATATCAAAAATAGCACTGGTCCTAGAACTGACCCCTGTGGGACCCCGCTCGTCACAGGCGCCCACTGTGATACCTCTTCACGTACCATGACTCGTTGTTGCCTCCCTGTCAGGTATTCCCTGATCCATTGCATTGCCCTCCCTGTTATATGCGCTTGATCCTCCAGCTTCTGCGCTAATCTCTTGTGAGGAACTGTGTCAAAGGCCTTCCTACACTCCAGGAATATGCAATCAACCAACCCCTCTCTCTCGTGTCTTACTTCTGTTACCTTGTCATAAAACTCCAGGAGGTTTGTGATACAAGATTTGCCTTCCATGAACCCATGCTGGTTTTCATTTATAATCTTGTTCCGTTCCAGGTGTTCCACCACTCTCCTCCTGATAATCTTCTCCATGACTTTGCACACAATACATGTCAGAGACACAGGTCTGTAGTCTAGAGCCTCGTGTCTGTTTCCTTTCTTAAATATGGGGACTACATTTGCTGTCTTCCATTTCTCAGGTAGTTGCCCAATTTCAAGGGATGTGTTGAAGATTGTGGTTAGAGGCACGCACAGCATCTCTGCTCCTTCTCTAAGGACCCATGGGGAGATGTTGTCCAGTCCCATCGCCTTTGAGGTATCAAGGTCACTTAGGAGCTTCTTCACCTCCTCCTCGGTTGTTCGTATGTCATCCAACACTTGTTGGTATATTCCCTCTTGATGTTCCCTTCTGTGCTGTCTTCCCATAGCCCTTCCTGTCTCTACTGTAAAAACTTTCTTAAATCTCCCGTTTAGCTCCTCACATACCTCCTGGTCATTTCTTGTGAGTTCTCCCCCTTGTGTCCTTAATCTGATCACCTTGTCTTTGACTGTTGTCTTCCTCCTGATGTGGCTATACAACAGTTTCGGGTCAGTCTTGATTTTCAATGCTATGTCATTTTCATACTGTCGCTGTGCCTCCCTCCTTACCTGTGCGTACTCGTTCCTGGCTCTGCGACTGATCTCCCTGTTTTCGTGTATTCTTTGCCTTCTGTACTTTTCCATTCTCTGTTGCACTTTGTTTTTGCCTCCTTACACCGTCGGGTAAACCTGGGGCTCGTTCTGGTCTTCCCGTTGTTTCTGTTGCCCTTGTTAATAAACCTTTCCACTGCCTCCTTGCATTTTGTTGTCACATATTCCATCATTTCGTTTACTGGCTTTCCTGCCAGTTCTCTGTCCCACAGGACTTCCCACAGGTAGTTCCTCAACCCTATGTAGTCCCCTCTTTTATAGTCAGGCTTTTCCCATTCAACTCCTGTTACTCTCTCCACTTGCAGCTCTACTATATATTCAAAGCACAGAACCACGTGGTCGCTAGCTCCTAGGGCACTCTCATACGTGATGTCCTCAATGTCTGAACTGCCCAGGGTGAACACAAGGTCCAATCTTGCTGGTTCATCCTCCCCTCTCACTCTGGTAGTGTCCTTAACATGTTGGTGCATGAGGTTTTCCAGCACCACGTCCAACATCTTGGCTCTCCATGTTTCGGGACCCCCATGTGGCTCCAGGCTTTCCCAGTCAATCTCCCTGCGATTGAAAAAACCCATAACCAGCAACTTTGCTCTGCTGGAGTGAGCTCTTCTTGCCACCTCAGCAAGTGTGTCCACCATTGCTCTGTTGCTCTCTTCATATTCCTCTCTTGGCCTCCTGCAGTTCTGTGGTGGATTATACATCACTGCAATGACCACCTTGTGTTCCCCAGACTGAAGTGTACCTACTATGTAGTCTCTTTCTCCCGTGTGTGTGTGTGTGTGTGTGTGTGTGTGTGTGTGTGTGTGTGTGTGTGTGTGTGTGTGTGTGTGTGTGTGTGTGTGTGTGGGTGTGAGGGTGTTTGTAGGTGTGTGCGTGTCTACTCACCTATGTATATGTGGTTGCAGGGGCCGAGTCATAGCTCCTGGCCCCGCCTCGTCACTGGTCGATACTAGGTCACTCGTCCTGCTTCATGAGCGTTATCATACCTCTTCTTGAAGCTATGTATGGATCCTGCCTCCAGTACATCACTTCCCACACTATTCCACTTCCTGACAACTCTTTGACTGAAGAAATACTTCCTAACATCCCAGTGATTCATCTGAGTCTTCAACTTCAAACTGTGACCCCATGTTGCTGTGTCCCATCTCTGGAACATCCTGTCTCTGTACACCTTGTCGATTCTTCTCAGTATTTAATATGTCGTTATCATATCCCCCCTATCTCTTCTGTCCTTCAGTATAGTCAGGTAGATTTCCCTTAGCCTCTTCTCGTAGGACATGCCCTTTAGCCCCGGGACTAGTCTTGTTGCAAACCTTTGTACTTTGTTTAGTTTCCTTACGAGCTTGGATAGGTGTGGGTTCCAAACTGGTGCCGCATACTCTAATATGGGCCTAACATACACAGTGTACAGGGTCCTGAACGATTCCTTATTAAGATGTCAGAATGCCGTTCTTAGGTTTCCTTGGCGCCCGTATGCTGCAGCAGTTATTTGATTGATGTGCGCCTCAGGAGATGTGCCTGGTGTCATAGTCACCCCAAGATTATTTTCCTTGAGTGAGGGTTGTAGTCTTTGGCCCCAAAGACTGTACTGCATCTGCAGTCTTCTTTGTTCTTCCCCAATCTTCATGACTTTACACTTTGTGGGGTTTAATTCTAGGAGCCAGTTTCTGGACCAGGCCTGCAGCTTCTCCAGATCCCTTTGTAGTTCTCCTGGTCTTCATCAGATTGATTTTTTTTCATCAACTTCACATCATTTGGAAACAGGGACCCTTCTGAGTCTATTCCTTCCGTCAGGTCGTTCACATATATCAGAAACAGCACCGGTCCTAGGACTGATCCCTGTTGAACCTCGCTCATCACAGGCACCCACTCTGACGCTTTGTCTCGTACCATGACTCTCTGATGCCGTCCCGGCAGGTATTCCCAGATCCATTGCAGCGCCTTCGCTGATATTCCTACTTGGTCCTCCGGCTTTCTCAAAAGCCTTCTTCCAGTCCAAGAAAAGGCAATCTACCCACCCCTCTCTCTCTTGTCTTACTGCTGTCACCCTGTAGAAACCTCAGTAGGTTTGTGACACAGGGTTTCCCATCCCTGAAACCGTGCTTGTTGTCGCTGATAAGCTCATTTCTTCCTGCTCCACCACTCCTCTCCTGATAATCTTCTCCATGACTTTGCATACTATACATGTCAGTGACACTGGTCTATAGTTTAATGCTTTAGGTCTGACTACTTTTTTAAAAATTGGGACTACATTTGCTGTCTTCCATACCTCAGGTAGTCGCCCTGTTTCGATAGATGTGTTGAAGATTGTTGTTAGTGGCACACATAACGCCTCTGCTCCCTTTCACAGTACCCATGGAGAGTTGTTATCCCACCCCATCGTCAACGAGGTATCTAGCTCGCTTAGCAGCCTCTTCACTTCTTCCTCGGTTGTATGTATTGAGTCTAACACTTGATGGTGGACCCCACCTCTCTGTTTTTTCTGGAGTCTTTTCTGTCTCCTCTGTGAACACTTCTTTGAATCTCATGTTGAGCTCCTCACATCTCGGTCATTTCTTGTGTTCTCCCCTCATTCCTTCCTCAGCCTGATTACCTGCTTCTTGACTGTTGTTTTCCTCCTGATGTGGCCGTACAACAGTTTCGGGTCAAATATGGCTTTCGCTGCTAAGTCATTTTTGTATTATCGGCGGGCCTCCCTTCTTTCCTGCACTTATTTGTTTCAGGCTCTACGACTGTTCTCCTTATTCTCCTTGGTTCTTTGCCTTTTGTACTTCTTCCATTCTCTAGCCCACTTGGTTTTGGCTTCTCTACACCTTCGAGTGAACCAAGGACTCATCCTGGCCTTCTCATTATTTCTGTTACCCTTGGTTACAAACCTCTCCTCAGTTTCCTTGCATATTGTTGTCACATATTCCATCATCTCATTTACTGACTTCCCTGACAGTGCCCTGTCCCACTGAACCTCGTGCAGGAAATTCTTCATGCCTGTATCGTCTCTTGTCTTGTAGTTTTGCTTCCTTCTCAACATGTAACTCTGTGTATTCAAAGCTCAGACATACATGGTCACTCGCTCCGAGGTGTCTTTCATATGTGATATCCTCAATATCTGCACTACTGAAGGAGAATATTAGGTCCAGTCTCCCTGGTTTGTCCTCTCCTCTTTCTCTGCTAGTGTCCCTTATGTGTTGGTACATGAGGTTTTCCAGTACCACTTCCATCATGTTAGCCTTTCACCTTAGCCCTCCACCTGTGGCTCCAGGTTTTCCCAGTCGATTTCTTTGCGACTGAAGTCACCCACAATCAGAAGCTTTGCCCTGCTCTCATGAACCCTTGCGGCCACTTAAGCCAGTGTGTCAACCATTGCTCTGTTACTCTCATCATATCTTTGCCTGGGTTCCTGCTGTTCTGTGGTAGGTTATACATCACTGCAATTACCACCTTGGGGCCACCAGACTGAAGTGTTTCTATTATGTAGTCTCTTGCTTCTCCTCTGTCTCCTCTCTCCAGCTCAGCAAATTCCCATTGGTTTTTGATGAGCAGTGCCACTCCTCTGTTCCCTCCGTCTTTTATCAAGATCTGATATCCCATTAGAAAGATGGCATCTGTTACCTTTCCTGTGAGCTTGATTTTGGTGCGGCTATGATGTCCGGTGATGCCTCCTTGACTTTTTCGTGGCACTCTTCCCATTTATTCTTTGTTTCTTCAGCAATGGTGTACCATACTTTCAGTTTCCTCTCCAACATTGTGTTCTTGGGGGCTGTGGGGGTGTAGGATCTGACAGTGTGCTGTGGGGTTCTACAGCAAATTGTGATTTGTGTTGGGATAGCATGTTTAGCTGTGGGGTTCTGAGGGTGGTTTTGTGTGTACTTGCAATTGTTGTTCTACTTGGCTCTGGTTGTCCTCTGCTGCCTCTGTCCTTATCTCTTTTCCTAGCCCCTTTCGTTTCTGTGTCTCCTCCCACAGCTGCTGTCATTCTGTTCCTGTTCTGTCGCAGTCTAGGAACACCCTCTTGTAAATTGATGATTCCTTCAGCAGGACACTGTTCTGCACCATTTCTGTCTTGAAAATCACTTAGACTGGCCGATTTCTCCCCTTCAAGTACCCTACTATTCTTCGAAAATTTACTATCTCGTTCATGTCCTCCTCACCTATTTCTTTCATGATGTTTTCAATCTTCTGTTTTTCTTTCTGCCATCTCTCATTATGTGTCTTCCCTTCACTCTCCTGAAGCCCATGAATAAACACTGACTTCTCCCTCTCCTCCTCTCATTGCCTTCCCCTCTGTGTCTCTGGGTCCCATTTGTACATAGCCATTGTCTCCTTTAATTTTTCCTGTAACTCTTGGTGGCATGATTGTGCCTCTGCATGCGACTTATCCCCCTCTCCACCTTCTCCCCCTCCCTTACTGCTATCCCTGCTCCTAACAACTCTCCCCCCTACATTCCTCAGCCTTGCTTGGTGGACTGATAGTTCCTTAGTGTAAGTCTTGCCTCCTTTCTCTCGAATGGTCTCCTCATTTAATAAGGGTGTACTTGCTTCAGGTGCCATGTTTCCTATGGGCACTAGACCTGTAACTCACTTCAACATATTTACATCATATTCTAGAGCCTGTATCCTGGCTTCTGTGGCTACAGCTTGTGACTCATATATCTTCTTCTCTGCCTCCATCCTCTTCTCCATTTTCACAGAAAGCTAACCTACTTTGTTCTCCCACTCTTGTTTCGTTCTTCTACGTTGCTCCTCCGTCTATTCTCCCTTACCAGAAACATCTTCCTCTGACCCCCTGAGCCTTCGACTTTCCCTCTGAGCCACCATTTTTTTAATGGGTTAGGTTTTGCAGTGTGTGCGCTGATTGTGTGTGTGTGTGTGCACTTGTGTGTACACGAGTGTGTGTGTATGTGTGTATGTATATGTTTGTATGTGTGTGTGTGTGTGTGTGTGTGTGTGTGTGTACTCACCTATGTGTATTCACCTATATGTACTCACCTATATGTGGTTGCAGGGGTCGAGCCATAGCTCCTGGCCCCACCTCTTCACTGGTCGATACTAATTCACTCTCTCCCATGATCTTTGTCATACCTCTTCATAAAGCTATTTTTGGAACTTGCTTCCACTACTTCACTCTCCAGATTATTCTACTTCCTGACAACTCTAAGGCTAAAGAAATACTTCCTAACATCCCTATGACTTATCTGGGTTTTCAGCTTCCAATTGTGGCTCCTTGTTCCGGTTTCCCACCTCTGTTTGTTTGTGTGTGTTTATGTGTGTGTGAGAGACAGGCAGGAAGAGAGATAGAGAGAGAGAGAGAGAGAGAGAGAGGTGGAGAGAAAGAGAGGGGGAGGTGAAGAGAAAGAGGGGTAGAGGAAGAGAAAAAAAGAGAGGTGGGGAGAAAGAGAGAAGTGGAGAGAAAGAAGGAGAGAGGAAGGAGAGAGAGAGAGAGAGAGAGAGAGAGAGGGAGGGAGAGAAGAGGGGAGAAGAGATAGAAACAGAGGGTGGGTTTGAGTTTTATTGAGGGGTGCTGGGGAAAGACCTGGGAGAGAGCTACAGAGCGGGTGCTGGAGAGAGAGAGAGAGAGAGAGAGAGAGAGAGAGAGAGAGAGAGAGAGAGAGAGAGAGAGAGAGAGAGAGAGAGAGCTGAAGAAAAAGAAAGAGAAGTGAAGAGAAAGAGGGATGTAGGTGGAGTGTGTGTGTGTGTGTTTGTGTGTGTATGTGTGTGTGTGTGTGTGTGTGTGTGTGTAAATGGATGTTTATTAGGGGTTTGTGAGAGCAAGGGTGGCATGTGTGTGTGTGTGTGTGTTTGCGTTTGTGTGTGTACTCGCCTAATTGTACTCACCTAATTGTGGTTGCAGGGGTCGAGACTCAGCTCCTGACCCCGCCTCTTCACTGAACGCTACTAGGTCCTCCCTCTCCCTGCTACATAAGCTTTATCATACCTCGTCATAAAACTATGTATAGTTTCTGCCTCCACTACATCGCTTGCCAGACTATTCCACTTCCTAACTACTCTATGACTGAAGAAATACTTCCTAACATCCCTTTGACTCATCTGAGTCTTCAGCTTCCAATTGTGATCCCATGTTTTTGTGTCCCATCTCTGGAACATCCTGTCTCTGTCCATCTTGTCTATTCCACGCAGCATTTTGTATGTCGTTATCATGTCTTCCCTGACTCTCCTATCCTCCAGTGTTGTCAGTCCGATTTCCCTCAACCTTTCTTCGTAGGACATTCCTCTGAGCTCTGGAACTAGCTTTGTTGCAAATCGTTGTACTTTCTCTAATTTCTTGACGTGCTTGACCAGATGTGGGTTCCAAACTGGTGCTGCATACTCCAGCATGGGCCTAACATACTCAGTATACACTGTCTTGAAAGATTCCTTACTAAGGTATGAGAAAGCTATTCTCAGGTTTGCCAGTGCAGCAATTATCTAGTTGATGTGTGTCTCTGGATGTCAGCATAGTTGCTGATCCCCTACGTGTGTTGTACAGCTTGTCTGAGTATCATAGTTAGCACCATCCATATGTTTTACATACATGACCTCTATGCTAGGCCTAGTGACTAGATTGTATGACGTCACGTGATCCCGCATGAGTGCGTGGGCTGCGCTGCATCGGCCTCAGTTTTCCGTAATCTAATCAGGCGATTGACAGGCAGTTTGGGCTCTCTCCCTTCATACTCTGCTAATATAAGCGTTACCATCCAACAAGTGTGTTTTACTCCAATCATCATATCTCCTACAAACCCCCACTACACGGAGACGTGTTTGGTGTTATGGTCACCCCAAGATCTTTCTCCTTGAGTGAAGTTTCCATCCTTTGTCCACCTAGCCTATACTCTGCTGAGGTCTTCTTTGCCCTTTCCCAATCTTCATAACTTGGCATTTGGCAGGGTTGAATTCGAGATCACAGTTGCTGGACCACGTGTCCCGCCTGTCCAGGTCTCTTTGTAGTCCTGCCTGATCCTCATCCGATTTAATCCCTCTCATTAGATTCACATCATCTGCAAACAGAGACCCTTCAGAGTCTATCCTTTCCATCATGTCATTCACATATATCAAAAACAGCACTGGTCCTAGGACTGACCCCTGTGGGACCCCGCTCGTCACAGGCGCCAACTGTGATACCTCATCAAGTACCATGACTCGTTGCCTTCCTGTCAGGTATTCTCTGATCTATTGCAGTGCCCTTCCTGTTATACACGCCTGATCCTCCAGCTTCTACACTAATCTCCTCTGAGGAACTGTGTCGAAGGCCTTCCTGCAGTCCAGGAAAATGCAATCAACCAACCCCTCTCTCACGTGTCTTACTTCTGCTACCTTGCCATAAAACTCCAAAAGGTTTGTGACACAGGATTTGCTTTCCGTGAATCGGTGCTGGTTGTTGTTTATAATCTCCTGATAATCTTCTCCATGACTTTGCATACTATACACGTCAGAGACACTGGTCTGTAGTTTAGTGCCTCGTTTCTGTCTCCTTTCTTAAAAATGGGGACAACATTTGCCTTCTTCCATACCTCAGGTAGTTGCCCAGTATGTGTGTGTGTGTGTGTGTGTGTGTGTGTGTGGGGTGTGTGTGTGTGTGTGTGTGTGGTGTGTGTGTGTGTGTGTGTGTGTGTGTGTGTGTGTATAACCTTAATCTCACTTCATCTGAAGCTAAAGCCACTCTTTGGAGAACTCTGAAATTCCCTCATATCAAAACTTCTTTTTACTTGCTTGGGAAAAAATATTACAATTTCTTTCAACTAATAAAAGAATATGAAGTGAACAGAAATATCCTTTTGCCAAAGAGATCAAATGTTCTGAAAAAAAATTTTTTTTTTTTGCTCTCCTCTTGAACAAGGTTGTCGACCATAGGTGTAATTGCCAACATGTGTTTGACCCTCTAATCTTCTGATGGTGCAGATAGCACACTCATAACACTCTCAGAAGAAATTAGTCAGTTGTCACGCCTACTTTACAACCCATTCACAGGTGACCTCTACCCACCGCCCACCTGATTGTGGGCCTCACCCAAACTGGGTCTATAATAATCGCCCGGAGAAGGTGGTAATCCCAGACCAGAGCTGTTGTTTTATGAGCTACACGAGGCGTAAAGTTGCCAATTTGACAACCCATTAGGATGACTCACCAATTGTTAAGATACTCCTTTATGACAGATATTTACCTAAGGATAGAGAATGCCAAAGTGGTCTTTAAGACGGGGCATCGCACAGGTCAGATTTCCCAGCAGTTTGCTCGATACCCGACTCGATGTGTAGGTGATCACGACACAACGCTTAGTGTATATAGGTAGAGAGATTCACTATTATTCCTGGGATTTCACGGCAGGCAACGATTCTCGGATTCCTAGATTTCGAAGGCAAAGTCATAGTTAGATTGGATTTTTTTCCCACTCTGGTCTCTAATTCTTTTCTTGCCTCTTCTCAGGTAAGCTACTCATTTTGAAATGTAACCCATTTACTTGCTCCTGGTCTCTCAATATCTACTCTTATCTATCTCGAATCTATTATATTTCTATAATTTTCCTAACAGTTTTTTATCTGCTCCTCTTTAGATATATTCTTTTATATTATATAATTTAACAACTTTTGCCTGTTTACACTCTCCCTCCTCATTCTTCTCTTTACCTCCATCCTTTTCCTAACTCCCCCTATCAATCCTCCCTTTCTCATTCTTCCACTACTGCTCCCATCTCTTTTATCCTCCTCCATTTCCTCCTATTTCTCGCCCTTTTTCTTCGTTCATTCGCTATTTCGCTTACATCCCCTCCTCCACATTCTCATATCTTTCTTTATCAACTTTCCTTCATCGTCCTCGTTGCCTCTTACTTCTCGGTATCCACCTACCTCTCTTTTGTCTCTTGTCTGCCTCTTCTTCATTCTTTGCCTCTGTCACCTATCATCCTTATCATCTTGGCAACTGAGCTTCATCAACTTCGCTATCATTCCACATGTCTGTAGTCACTCCCTCTACCATAAGCTCATCTTTTCAAGCATTTTTCTTATATCTCCATTTTGATCATTCATTAGCATATCTAACTCCATTAACTATTCCTCATGTATCTTTTGTCTGTTTTCGGCTACGTAGTATATACACAGTCCTCTCCCTTTCCTAAATATTATCTTTTATATTTTTTTTCCTATTCTATCTTGTGATGCAGTCAGAAGCTCAAGGAAAAAAAGAGGAAAATCTGCCAGAACAGGTATGATGATCACTGCCAATCAAGAAGACTTTGGCACCATCCACCACACCACACACATTGTCCTGGTTGTTTCCATCTCTTGGTAACCGCAATGGACGACGAACCAATATAAGGTCAGTGATTAAACCTGTAATGAAGGCATAACCATTTAATGTGTGTTTACGAGAGTCAAACTTACCATCACTGGCTTGGATAACGTCCTCTGAAGCTCATTAAGATATTTTTCTCTCGCATGATTTTGCAAAGGTTTTAAGACGCAGAAGAGAAATGTGATACGGCCTGTCTTTAAAGGCAAAGCAAGAAATAGCCTAATTTAAAAACAATGCAAGTCAACTGTGGTAGTTCCCACACGAAAAGATACACAAACACACACACATACACACACACACACACACACACACACACACACACACACACACACACACACACACACACACACACACACACACACACACACACACACACACACAGCGGAAGCTGGAAGACCAGGCAGGGATAACAAGGAAGGCACTACAATGGATCAGGGAATACCTGTCAGGAAGACAACAGCTAGTCATGGTACGTGGCGAGGTGTCAGAGTGGGCGCCTGTAACGAGCGGGGTGCCACAGGGATCAGTCCTAGGACCGGTGCTGTTTCCGGTATTTGTGAACGACATGACGGTAAGAATAGATTCCGAAGTGTCCCTGTTTGCAAATGATGTGAAGTTGATGAAAAGAATTAAATTGGACGAGGACTAGGCAGACCTACAGAGGGATCTGAACAGACTGCAGACCTGGCCCAGCAACTGCCTCATGGAGTTCAACCCCACCAAGTGAAAAGTCATGAAGATTGGGGAAGAGTAAATTAGACCACAGATGGAGTACAGTCTAAGGGGCCAGAGACCACAAACCTCACTCAAGGAAAATGATCTTGGGGTGAGTATAACACCGGGCACATCTCCTGAGGCGCACATCAACCAAATAACCGCTGCACCATACGGGTGCCTAGCGAACCTAAGAACAGCATTCCGACATCTTAATAAGAACTCGTTCAGGACCCTGTACACCGTGTACGTTAGGCCTATATTGGAGTATGCATCACCAGTTTCGATCCCCACCTAGCCAAGCATGTAGGGAAACTAGAGAAATTGCAAAGGTCTGAGCAAGACTAGTCCCGGAGCTAATGGGTATGTCCTACGAGGAGAGGTTAAGGGAAATCGACCTGACGGCACTGGAGGACAGGAGAGATAGGGGGGATATAATAGCAACATATAAAATACTGAGAGGAATCGACAAGGCGCACAGAGACAGGATGTTCCAGAGATGGGACACAGCAACAAGGTGTCACAGTTGGAAGTTGAAGACTCAGAAGAATCACAGAGATGTTAGTGAAGTATTTCTTCAGTCACAGAGTTGTCAGGAAGTGGAATAATCTGGGAAGTGATGTAGTTGAGGCAGGATCCATACACAGCTTTAAGAAGAGGTATGATAAAGCTCATGGATTAGAAAGAGTGACCTCATAGCGACTAGTGAAGAGGCGGGGCCAGGAGCTATTACTCGACCCCTGCAACCACAATTAGGCGAGTACACTCACACACACACACACACAACACACTGCAACCTCAACTAGGTGAGTACAACTAGGTGAGTGCACACCTCTTTCAGTTCCTTCCGCGTTTCTTCCTGAGATATAAGATTTACATATCCTAAAGGAGCAGTTTTTCTCCTGCTAAAATGTCCTAGCCAGTTTCTCATCTACCAGCTTGCAAACTTGCTTTTAGATGTCATTAAGATCTTGCTTAGTGACCTCGTCCTATACGCTTAATATTATTGTTATCACACTTCATACTCATAAGAGTCAGTATTCTAAGAAGGCATTAAGATTTATGCTCTCACCGCTCTCATTTAACACGTAAAATTTTGTTAAATTTCAGATATGGAATTTTTAACGTGACTCCATCACTGTGTGTGTCTGTGTGTGTTTATTTGTGTGTGTGTGTGTGTGTGTGTGTGTGTGTGTGTGTGTGTGTGTGTGTGTGTGTGTGTGTGTGTGTGTGTGTTTATATCATCTCCCCCTCCACTAGGCTGTATTCCGTCTGCGGTCTTTTTTGTCCATCCCCAAGCTTCATGACTTTGCACTTGTTGGGGTTAAACTCCAGGAGCCATTTGTCAGACCAGGCCTGTGGCTTGTCCAGATCACATTGTAGCCTTTCCTGGTCCTCGTCCGTTTGCGTTCTCCACATTAGTTTCACGTCATCTGCGAACAGGGACACCTCTGACGCTGTGTCCCTTCTGTCATGTACATTTACACGTAACGTTTATATAACCTTTCTAGTTTCTCACTTTTGAGCTGTAATTCGTTTTTTACTTGAAGACGTAAATATACACTCTCAGTGTATATGCAATGAAGGGTGCGTGTTTATCAGTTTCTATACACTAAAAGGCGTACATTTATCAATGTATATTTACTCTCAGACGTGTATCACTCGGTATATATAGAGAGGTATATACGCATCTCTGTATATAAACCGGGAGGATTATATCTCTCAGGGTATATACAATGAAATTTTTAATTCCTAATTTATTATAGTATGTTTGTCATGTATTTACAAGAGCTACAGTGCTAATGAACCACTTTCACTCGTTAGGTTTCATACTTAATTTAACTCCAGAGTGACATACAGTGTTCATCTTTTTTTTCAGTGTTTCTGTATTCGTTGATATTATAAGCGAAGCCACACAATAGGCTGCGGACTTCATCGAGAAACATGGACGAGTATTAGAACTCTTTCACTGTGGGTTTAAAATCTTTATGGAAGCAGATTACAAAGCGATTTTATTTTTTTTCAATCATTTATTAATTTTTTAAGATGGGTTACGAAATTTTTGAAAGTGGGGTTCGAAACATTTTCAACGTGGGGCTCGAAACGTTATTGAGGAGGATTTTAAAAACCTTACCAAAGAAATTGGAAAAC
>NC_069401.1:51465508-51520508 GCF_026875155.1 Cherax quadricarinatus | reverse complement strand
TATCCTGGTGGGTTATAGACGAGAGAGGCAGGATGTGATGTATGCTGGTGGGTTATAGTCGAGAGAGGCAGGGTGTGTTGTATCCTGGTGGGTTATAGACGTGAGACACAGGGTGTATTTTATCCTGGTGTTTTATAGACGAGAGACACAGGGTGTGTTGTAACCTAGTGCGTTATAGACGAGAGAGGCAGGGTGTGTTGTATCCTGGTGGGTTATAGACGAGAGAGGCAGGGTGTGTTGTATCCTGGTGGGTTATAGACGTGAGACGCAGGGTGTATTGTATCCTGGTGGGTTATAGACGTGAGACACAGGGTGTGTTGTAACCTAGTGCGTTATTGACGAGAGAGGCAGGGTGCGTTGTATCCTGGTGATTTATAGACGTGAGATGCGGGGTGCATTGTATCCTGGTGGGTTATAGACTTGAGACGCAGGGTGTGTTGTAACCTAGTGCGTTATAGACGAGAGAGGCAGGGTCTGTTGTATACTGATGGGTTATAGACGAGAGAGGCAGGGTGCGTTGTATCCAGGTGGGCTATAGACGTGAGACGCAGGGTGTATTTTATCCTGATGGGTTATAGACGTGAGACGCATGGTGTATTTTTTCCTGGTGGGTTATAGACGTGAGACACAGGGTGTGTTGTAACGTAGTGCGTTATAGACGGAGAGGCAGGGTGTGTTGTATCCTGGTGGGTTATAGACGTGAGACGCAGTGTGTTTTTCATCCTGGTGGGTTATAGACGAGAGACGCAGTGTGTATTTTATCCAGGTGGGTTATAGACGTGAGACACAGGGTGTATTTTATCCTGGTGTTTTATAGACGAGTGACACAGGGTGTGTTGTAACCTAGTGCGTTATAGACGAGAGAGGCAGGGTGTGTTGTATCCTGGTGGGTTATAGACGAGAGAGGCAGGGTGTGTTGTATTCTGGTGGGTTATAGACGTGAGACGCAGGGTGTATTGTATCCTGGTGGGTTATAGACGTGAGACACAGGGTGTGTTGTAACCTAGTGCGTTATTGACGAGAGAGGCAGGGTGCGTTGTATCCTGGTGATTTATAGACGTGAGATGCGGGGTGCATTGTATCCTGGTGGGTTATAGACTTGAGACGCAGGGTGTGTTGTAACCTAGTGCGTTATAGACGAGAGAGGCAGGGTCTGTTGTATACTGATGGGTTATAGACGAGAGAGGCAGGGTGCGTTGTATCCAGGTGGGCTATAGACGTGAGACGCAGGGTGTATTTTATCCTGATGGGTTATAGACGTGAGACGCATGGTGTATTTTTTCCTGGTGGGTTATAGACGTGAGACACAGGGTGTGTTGTAACGTAGTGCGTTATAGACGGAGAGGCAGGGTGTGTTGTATCCTGGTGGGTTATAGACGTGAGACGCAGTGTGTTTTTCATCCTGGTGGGTTATAGACGAGAGAGGCAGGGTGTGTTGTATCCTGGTGGGTTATAGACGTGAGACGCAGGGTGTATTGTATCCTGGTGGGTTATAGACGTGAGACACAGGGTGTATTGTAACCTAGTGCGTTATTGACGAGAGAGGCAGGGTGCGTTGTATCCTGGTGATTTATATACGTGAGATGCGGGGTGCATTGTATCCTGGTGGGTTATAGACTTGAGACGCAGGGTGTGTTGTAACCTAGTGCGTTATAGATGAGAGAGGCAGGGTGTGTTGTATCCTGGAGGGTTATAAACGTGAGACGCAGGGTGTATTGTATTCTGGTGGGTTATAGACGTGATACGCAGTGAGTAATGTATCCTGGTGGGTTTTAGACGAGAGAGGCAGGGTGTGTTGTATCCTGGTGGGTTATAGACGAGATAGGCAGGGTGTGCTCTTTCCTGGTGGGTTATGGACGTGAGATGCAGGGTCTGTTGTATTCTGATGGGTTATAGACGAGAGATTCAGGGTGCGTTGTATCCAGGTGGGCTATAGACGTGAGACGCAGGGTGTATTTTATCCTGGTGTGTTATAGACGTGAGACGCATGGTGTATTTTTTCCTGGTGGGTTATAGACGTGAGACACAGGGTGTGTTGTAACCTAGTGCGTTATAGACGAGAGAGGCAGGGTGTGTTGTATCCTGGTGGGTTATAGACGAGAGAGGCATGGTGTGTTGTATCCTGGTGGGTTATAGACGTGAGACGCAGGGTGTATTTTATCCAGGTGGGTTATAGACGTGAGACACAGGGTGTATTTTATCCTGGTGTTTTATAGACGAGAGACACAGGGTGTGTTGTAACCTAGTGCGTTATAGACGAGAGAGGCAGGGTGTGTTGTATCCTGGTGGGTTATAGACGAGAGAGGCAGGGTGTGTTGTATTCTGGAGGGTTATAGACGTGAGACGCAGGGTGCATTGTATCCTGGTGGGTTATAGACTTGAGACGCAGGGTGTGTTGTAACCTAGTGCGTTATAGACGAGATAGGCAGGGTGTGTTGTATCCTTGTGGGTTATAGACGTGAGACGCAGTGTGTTTTTCATCCAGGTGGGTTATAGACGTGAGACGCAGGGTGTGTTGTATCCTGGTGGGTTATAGACGTGAGACGCAGGGTGTATTGTATCCTGGTGGGTTATAGACGTGAGACACAGGGTGTGTTGTAACCTAGTGCGTTATAGACGAGAGAGGCAGGGTGTATTGTATCCTGGAGGGTTATGGACGTGAGACGCAGGGTGTATTGTATTCTGGTGGGTTTTAGACGTGAGACGCAGGGTGTGTTGCATCCTGGTGGGTTATAGACGAGAGAGGCAGGGTGTGTTGTATCCTGGTGCTTTATGGACGAGAGAGTCAGGGTGCGTTGTATCCTGGTGGGTTATAGACGTGAGACGCGGGGTGTATTGTATCCTGGTTGGCATAGTTCTAGCTGCTCAGTCAAATTATGTTCCAAATCGGGAAATCAGATCAAACAAAAATGATCCTAAATGGATGAACAATAGATTAAAATATCTGATTGGTCAAAAGAGAGGCATATATAGGCAAATCAAAAGAGGAGAGGGGCAATTAAGAAATCGATATATTCAGTTAAAGAGAGAAATAAAAAAGGGAATTAGAAAAGCAAAAAGAGATTATGAGGTTAAAGTTGCAAGAGAATCGAAGACTAACCCAAAAGGATTCTTTCAGGTATACAGAAGTAAGATCAGGGAAAAGATAGGCCCACTCAAAAGTTCCTCGGGTCAGCTCACTGACAGAGATAAGGAAATGTGTAGAATTTTTAACACATACTTCCTCTCAGTTTTTACACAGGAGGATACCAGCGATATTCCAGTAATGATAAATTATGTAGAACAGGACGATAATGAACTGTGCACGATTAGGGTCACAAGTGACATGGTCCTTAGGCAAATAGATAAATTAAAACCTAACAAATCCCCAGGCCCTGATGAACTGTATGCAAGGGTTCTAAAGGAATGTAAAGAGGAGCATAGCACACCTTTGGCTAATCTTTTCAACATATCACTACAAACTGGCATAGTGCCAGATAAGTGGAAAATGGCAAATGTGATACCTATTTTCAAAACAGGTGACAGGTCCTTTGCTTCGAACTATAGACCAATAAGCCTAACCTCCATAGTGGGAAAATTTATGGAATCAATAATTGCCGAGGCAGTTCGTAGCCACCTTGAAAAGCATAAAATAATCAACGAATCTCAGCATGGTTTTACAAAGGGGCGTTCCTGCCTTACGAATTTATTAACTTTTTTCATTAAGGTATTTGAGGAGGTAGATCATGGTAATGAATATGATATTGTGTATATGGACTTCAGTAAGGCTTTTGACAGGGTCCCACATCAGAGACTATTGAGGAAAATTAAAGCACATGGAATAGGAGGAGAAATTTTTTCCTGGATAGAGGCATGGTTGACAAATAGGCAGCAGAGAGTTTGCATAAATGGGGAGAAATCAGAGTGGGGAAGCGTCACGAGCGGTGGTCCACAGGGGTCAGTGTTGGGCCCCCTGCTGTTCACAATCTACATAAACGACATAGATGAGGGCATAAAGAGCGACATCGGCAAGTTTGCCGATGCCACCAAAATAGGCCGTCGAATTCATTCTGACGAGGACACTCGAGCACTCCAGGAAGATTTGAATAGACTGATGCAGTGGTCGGAGAAGTGGCAGATGCAGTTTAATATAGACAAATGCAAAGTTCTAAATGTTGGACAGGACAATAACCATGCCACATATAAACTAAATAATGTAGATCTTAATATTACGGATTGCGAAAAAGATTTAGGAGTTCTGGTTAGCAGTAATCTGAAACCAAGACAACAGAGCATAAGTGTTCGCAATAAAGCTAATAGAATCCTTGGCTTCATATCAAGAAGCATAAATAATAGGAGTCCTCAGGTTGTTCTTCAACTCTATACATCCTTGGTTAGGCCTCATTTAGATTATGCTGCACAGTTTTGGTCACCGTATTACAGAATGGATATAAATTCTCTGGAAAAATGTACAAAGGAGGATGACAAAGTTGATCCCATGTATCAGAAACCTTCCCTATGAGGATAGACTAAGGGCCCTGAATCTGCACTCTCTGGAAAGACGTAGAATTAGAGGGGATATGATTGAGGTGTATAAATGGAAGACAGAATAAATAAAGGGGAGTAAAATAGTGTGCTGAAAATATCTAGCCTAGACAGGACTCGCAGCAATGGTTTATAAGTTGGAAAAATTCAGATTCAGGAAGGATATAGGAAAGTACTGGTTTGGTAATAGAGTTGTGGATGAGTGGAACAAACTCCCGAGTAGAGTTATAGAGGCCAGAACGTTGTGTAGCTTTAAAAAGAGGTTGGATAAATACATGAGTGGATGTGGGTGGGTGTGAGTTGGACCTGACAGCTTGTGCTACCAGGTCGGTTGCCGTGTTCCTCCCTTAAGTCAATGTGACCTGACCTGACTAGGTTGGGTGCATTGGCTTAAGCCGGTAGGAGACTTGGACCTGCCTCGCATGGGCCAGTAGGCCTTCTGCAGTGTTCCTTCGTTCTTATGTTCTTATGTTATAGACGTGAGATGCAGGGTGTGTTGTATCCTGGAGGGTTATAGACGTGAGACGCAGGGTGTATTGTATTCTGGTTTGTTAGAGACGTGAGACGCAGGGTGTGTTGCATCCTGGTGGGTTATAGACGAGAAAGGCAGGGTGGTTTGTATCCTGGTGGGTTATAAACGTGAGACGCAGGGTGCGTTATATCCTGGTGGTTTATAGACGTGAGAGGCAGTGAGTATTGAATCATTGTGGGTTATAGACGTCAGACGCAGGGTACGTTGTATCCTGGTAGGTTATAGACGAGAGAGGCAGGGTGTGTTGTACCCTGGTGGGTTATAGATGTGAAACGCGGGGTGTATTGTATCCTGGTGGATTATAGACGAGAGAGACAGAGTGTGTTGTATTCTGGTGGGTTATAGACGCGAGATGCAGGGTGTGTTGCATCCTGGTGGGTTATAGACGAGAGATGTATGGTGTGTTGTATCCTGGTGGGTTATAGACGTGAGACGCAGGGAGTGTTGCATCCTGGTGGGTTATAGACGAGAGAGGCAGGGTGTGTTGTTTCCTGGTGGGTTATAGAAGAGAGAGGCAGGCTGTGTTGTATCCTGGTGGGTTACAGACGAAAGAGAGAAAGGGTGTGTTGTATCCTGGTGGGTTATAGATGAGAGAGGCAGGCTGTTTTGTATCCTGGTGGGTTATAGACGAGAGAGAGACAGGGTGTGCTATATCCTTGTTGGATGGAGACATGAGACGCAGGGTGTGTTGTATCTTTGTGGGTTATAGACGTGAGGCGCATGGTGCGTTGTATCCTGTTGGGTTATAGACAAGAGAGGCAGGGTGTGTTTTATCATTGTGGGTTGTACACGTGAGACACAGGGTGTGTTGTATCCTGGGGGTTATAGACAAGAGAGCAGCTGTGTGTATTGTATCCTGTTGGGCTATTGACGTGAGACGCAGTGTGTATTGTATCCTGGTGGGTTATAGACGTGAGACCCAGGGTGTGCAGTATGCTGGTGGGTTATAGACGTGAGGCGCAAGGTGTGTTGTATCCTGGTAGGTTATAGACGAGAGAGGCAGAGTGTGTTGTATCCTGGTGGGTTATAGACCTGAGACGCAGGGTGTGTTGTATCTTGGTGGTTTATAGACGAGAGAGGCAGGTTGTGTTGTATCCTGGTGGGTTATAGACCTGAGACGTAGAGTGTGTTGTATCCTGGTGGGTTATAGACGTGAGACGCAGAGTGTGTTGTATCCTGGTGGGTTATAGACGTGAGACGCAGAGTGTGTTGTGCCCTGGTGGGTTATAGAACTGAAACGCAGGGTGTCTTTCACTTTTTTTTTTTTAAAGAAGCCACTAGTACATTTTTCACCATGTAAAAATTTGGAAGGAGGAGGATTTGTAGGAAACAAGGAGATTCATTTTTTTTCAGGTTTAGTGTTTTGTAGAATAATGCCGTTTATTGGATTCCAGTTAGGAGTTGTCACAGTTGCTGTTTGCTGATGACACTGTGCTTTTGGGAGATTCTGAAGAGAAGTTGTAAAGGATGGTGGATGGATTTGGTAGGGTATGTAAAAGAAGAAAATTAAAAGTGAATATAGAAAGAGTAAGGTTATGAGGATTACAAAAAGATTAGGTGACGAAACATTGGATATCAGACTGGAGGGAGAGAGTATGGAGGAGGTGAATATATTCAGATATTAAGGAGTGGACGTGTCAGCAGATGGGTCTCTGAAAGATGAGGTGAATCACAGAATTGAGGAGGGGAAAAGGGTGAGTGGTGCACTTAGGAATCTGTGGAGATAATGAGCTTTGTCCGATGAAGCAAAGAGGGGAATGTATAAGAGTATAGTTGTACAAACACTCTTGTGTGGGTGTGAAGCATTGGTGATGAATGTTGCAACGAGGAGATGGTTGGAGGCAGTGGGGATGTCATGTCTGAGGGCAATGTGTGGTGTGAATATAATGCAGAGAATTCGTAGTCCAGAAATTAGGAGAAGGCGTGCGATTACCAAAACTATTATCCAGAGTGCTGAGGAGGGGTTGTTGAGGTGGTTCCGACATGTAAAGACAATGGAACAAAACAGAATGACTTCGAGAGTGTATAAATCTGTAGTGGAGGGAAGACGGGGTAGGGGCCGGCATGGCAAAGGTTGGAGGGAGGGAGTAAAGGAGGTTTTATGTGCGAGGGGCTTGGACTTCCAGCATGAGTGCATGAGCGTATTTGATAGGAGTGAATGGAGACAAATGGTTTTAATACTTGACGTGTTGTTGGAGTGTGAGCAAAGTAACATTTATGAAGAGATTCTGGGAAACGGCAGGCAGGACTTGAGTCCTGGAGATGGGAAGTAGAGTGCCTGCACTCTGAAGGAGGGGTGTTAATGTTCCAGTTTTATAACTGTAGTGTAAAGCACCTTCTGGCAAGACAGTGATGGAGTGAATGATGATGAAAGTTTTTCTTTTTAGGACCACCCTGCCTTGGTGGGCCACCCTGCCTTGGTGGGCCACCCTGCCTTGGTGGGCCACCCTGCCTTGGTGGGCCACCCTGCCTTGGTCGGCCACCCTGCCTTGGTCGGCCACCCTGCCTTGGTCGGCCACCCTGCCTTGGTCGGCCACCCTGCCTTGGTGGGCCACCCTGCCTTGGTGGGCCACCCTGCCTTGGTGGGCCACCCTGCCTTTGTGGGCCACCCTGCCTTGGTGGGCCACTCTGCCTTGGTGGGCCACTCTGCCTTGGTGGGCCACCCTGCTTTGGTGGGCCACACTGGCTTAGTGGGCCACACTGCATTGGTGGGCCACCGTGCCTTGGTGGGCCACACTGCCTTGGTGGGCCACCCTGCCTTGGTGGGCCACACTGCCTTGGTGGGCCACCCTGCCTTGGTGGGCCACACTGCCTTAGTGGGCCACCCTGCCTTGGTGGGCCACACTGCCTTGGTGGGCCACCCTGCCGCCTTGGTGGGCCACCCTGCCTTTGTGGGCCACCCTGCCTTGGTGGGCCACTCTGCCTTGGTGGGCCACCCTGCCTTGGTCGGCCACCCTGCCTTGGTGGGCCACACTGCCTTGGTGGGCCACACTGCATTGGTGGGCCACCCTGCCTTTGTGGGCCACCCTGCCTTTGTGGGCCACCCTGCCTTTGTGGGCCACCCTGCCTTGGTGGGCCACTCTGCCTTGGTAGGCCACCCTGCATTGGTCGGCCACCCTGCCTTGGTGGGCCACACTGCCTTGGTGGGCCACCCTGCCTTGGTGGGCCACCCTGCCTTGGTGGGCCACTCTGCCTTGGTGGGCCACCCTGCCTTGGTGGGCCACTCTGCCTTGGTGGGCCACCCTGCCTTGGTGGGCCACCCTGCCTTGGTGGGCCACTTTGCCTTGGTGGGCCACTCTGCCTTGGTGGGCTACTCTGCCTTGGTGGGCCACTCTGCCTTGGTGGGCCACCCTGCCTTGGTGGGCCACTCTGCCTTGGTGGGCCACCCTGCCTTGGTGGGCCACCCTGCCTTGGTGGGCCACCCTGCCTTGGTGGGCCACTCTGCCTTGGTAGGCCACTCTGCTTTGGTGGGCCACTCTGCCTTGGTGGCCACTCTGCCTTGGTGGGCCACCCTGCCTTGGTGGGCCACTCTGCCTTGGTGGGCCACTCTGCCTTGGTGGGCCACTCTGCCTTGGTGGGCCACCCTGCCTTGGTGGGCCACTCTTCCTTGGTGGGCCACTCTGCCTTGGTGGGCCACCCTGCCTTGGTGGGCCACTCTGCCTTGGTGGGCCACCCTGCCTTGGTGGGCCACTCTGCCTTGGTGGGCCACCCTGCCTTGGTGGGCCACTCTGCCTTGGTGGGCCACTCTGCCTTGGTGGGCCACTCTGCCTTGGTGGGCCACCCTGCCTTGGTGGGCCACTCTTCCTTGGTGGGCCACTCTGCCTTGGTGGGCCACCCTGCCTTGGTGGGCCACCCTGCCTTGGTGGGCCACTCGCCTTGGTGGGCCACCCTGCCTTGGTGGGCCACCCTGCCTTGGTGGGCCACTCTGCCTTGGTGGGCCACCCTGCCTTGGTGGGCCACCCTGCCTTGGTGGGCCACTCTGCCTTGGTGGGCCACCCTGCCTTGGTGGGCCACTCTGCCTTGGTGGGCCACTCTGCCTTGGTGGGCCACTCTGCCTTGGTGGCCACTCTGCCTTGGTGGGCCACTCTGCCTTTGTGGGCCACTCTGCCTTGGTGGGCCACTCTGCCTTGGTGGGCCACCCTGCTCTGGTGGGCCACTCTGCCTTGGTGGGCCACTCTGCCTTGGTGGGCCACTCTGCCTTGGTGGGCCACTCTGCCTTGGTGGGCCACTCTGCCTTGGTGGGCCACTCTGCCTTGGTGGGCCACTGTGCCTTGGTGGGCCACTCTGCCTTGGTGGGCCACTCTGCCTTGGTGGGCCACTGTGCCTTGGTGGGCCACTGTGCCTTGGTGGGCCACTGTGCCTTGGTGGGCCACTGTGCCTTGGTGGGCCACTGTGCCTTGGTGGGCCACTGTGCCTTGGTGGGCCACTCTGCCTTGGTGGGCCACTCTGCCTTGGTGGGCCACTCTGCCTTGGTGGGCCACTCTGCCTTGGTGGGCCACTCTGCCTTGGTGGGCCACTATGCCTTGGTGGGAATCGGCCGATGTATTAATTATACAAATAAAATAATAATAATAAATGCAAGAACACAGGAGCAATGTGACTTTACAATATTATTTTCTCTCTCTCACACACACACACACACACACACACACACACACACACACACACACACACACACACACACAGCCAACATGGTTTCAGGGATGTGAAATCCTGTGTCACAAACCTACTGGAGCTCTATGACATGGTGACAGCAGTAAAACAAGGGAGAGTGGGGAGGGTAGATTGCATTTTCTTTGACTGCAAGAAGGCGTTTGACACAGTTCCACACAAGAGATTAGTGCAAAAACTGGAGGACCAAGCATGGATAACAGGGAAGGCACTACAATGGATCAGGGAATACTTGTCAGGAAGACAGCAGCTAGTCATGGTACGTGGCGAGGTGTCAGAGTGGGCGCCTGTGACCAGCGGGGTCCGAAAGGGGTCAGTCCTAGGACCAGTGGTGTTGCTCTTATTTGTGAACGACATGACGGAAGGAATAGACTCCGAAGTGTCCCTGTTTGCAAATGACGGGAAGTTGATGAGAAGAATTCATTCGATCGATGACCTGGCAGAACTACAAAGGGATTTGGACAGGCTGCAGACCTGGTCTAGGAATGGGCTCCTGGAGTTCAACCCCGCCAAGTGCAATGTCATGAAGATTGGGGAAGGGCAAAGAAGATCGCAGACTGAGTACAGTCTAGGGGGCCAGAGACTACAAACCTCACTCAAGGAAAAAGATCTTGGGGTGAGTATAACACCAGGCATATCTCCTGAGGCGCACATCAACCAAATAACTGCTGCAGCATATGGGCGCCCAGCAAACCTCAGAACAGCATTCCGACATCTTAATATGGAATCGTTTAGGACCCTGTACACAGTGTACGTTAGGCCCATATTGGAGTATGCGGCACCAGTTTGGAACCCACACCTAGCCAAGCACGTAAAGAAACTAGAGAAAGTGCAAAGGTTTGCCACAAGACTAGTCCCAGAGCTAAGAGGTATGTCCTACGAGGAGAGGTTAAGGGAAATCGACCTGACGACACTGGAGGACAGGAGAGATAGGGGGGACATGATAACGACATACAAAATACTTAGAGGAATTGACAAGGTGGACAAAGACAGGATGTTCCAGAGATTGGACACAGTAACAAGGGGACACAGTTGGAAGTTGAAGACACAGATGAATCACAGGGATGTTAGGAAGTATTTCTTCAGCCACAGCGTAGTCAGTAAGTGGAATAGTTTGGGAAGCGATGTAGTGGAGGCAGGATCCATACATAGCTTTAAGCAGAGGTATGATAAAGCTCACGGTTCAGGAAGAGTGACCTAGTAGCGACCAGAGAAGAGGCGGGGCCAGGAGCTTGAACTCGACCCCTGCAACCTCAACTAGGTGAGTACACAGCAGGCAGACAGTCGTTGCTCAGAGGTCAGGGCAGCTGTGCTCACACGCTTAAATAATTATATACATACGCACAGGTGCACACGAACAAATATAAAGATAAAACATTCACAGGTATATGAGTCCATGCATACAAGCAAATATACTTACATAAACGTATTATCAGGCATGCATGATTGTATACGCACACCACACACACACACACACACACACACACACACACACACACACACACACACACACACACACACACACACACACACACACACACACACACACACACACACACACTCACACACCTGAGGTATGGAAGACGGCAAATGTAGTTCCCATTTTCAAAAAAGGAGACAGAAAAGAGGCACTAAACTATAGACCTGTGTCATTGACGTGTATAGTATGCAAAATTATGGAGAAGATTGTCAGGAGGAGAGTGGTGGAGCACCTGGAACGGAACAAGAGTATAAATGCCAACCAGCACGGATTCACGGAAGGCAAATCCTGTGTCACAAACCTTCTGGAGTTTTATGATAAAATAACAGAAGTAAGACAAGAGAGAGAGGGGTGGGTTGATTGCATCTTCTTGGACTGCAAGAAGGCCTTTGACACAGTTCCTCACAAGAGATTAGTGCAGAAGCTAGAGCATCAGGCGCATATAACAGGAAGGGCACTGCAATGGATCAGAGAATACCTGACAGGGAGGCAACAACGAGTCATGGTACGTAATGATGTATCACAGTGGGCACCTGTGACGAGCGGGGTCCCACAGGGGTCGGTCCTAGGACCAGTGCTATTTTTGGTATATGTGAACGACATGACGAAGGGTTGGATTCAGAAGTGTCCCTGTTTGCAGATGATGTGAAGTTAATGAGGAGAATTAAATCTGATGAAGACCAGGCAGGACTTCAAAGAGACCTGGACAGACTGGACACCTGGTCCAGCAAATGGCTTCTCGAATTTAATCCTGCCAAATGCAAAGTCATGAAGATAGGGGAAGGGCACAGAAGACCACAGACAGAGTATAGGCTAGGTGGCCAAAGACTGCAAACCTCACTCAAGGAGAAAGATCTGGGGTGAGTATAACACCGAGCATGTCTCCGGAAGCACACATCAATCAGATAACTGCTGCAGCATATGGGCGCCTGGCAAACCTGAGAACAGCATTCCGATACCTTAGTAAGGAATCATTCAAGACACTGTACACCGTGTATGTCAGGCCCATACTGGAGTATGCAGCACCTGTTTGGAACCCGCACTTGATAAAGCACGTCAAGAAACTAGAGAAAGTACAAAGGTTTGCGACAAGGTTAGTTCCAGAGCTAAGGGGAATGTCCTATGAAGAAAGATTAAGGGAAATCGGCCTGACGACACTGGAGGACAGGAGGGTCAGGGGAGACATGATAACGACATAAAATACTGCGTGGAATAGACAAGGTGGACAAAGACAGGATGTTCCAGGGAGGGGACACAGAAACAAGAGGCCACAATTGGAAGTTGAAGACACAAATGAGTCAGAGAGATAGTAGGAAGTATTTCTTCAGTCATAGAGTTGTAAGGCAGTGGAATAGCCTAGAAAATGACGTAGTGGAGGCAGGAACCATACACAGTTTTAAGACGAGGTTTGATAAAGCTCATGGAGCGGGGAGAGAGAGGGCCCAGTAGCAACCGGTGAAGAGGCGGGGCCAGGAGCTAGGACTCGACCCCTGCAACCACAAATAGGTGAGTACAAATAGGTGAGTACACACACACACACACACACACACACACACACACACTCACACACACACACACACACACACACACACACACACACACACACACACACACACACACACACTCACACACACACACACACACACTCACACTACACACACACACACACACACACACACACACACACACACACACACACAACACACACACATACACACACACACACACACACACACACACACTACACACACACACACACACACACACACACACACACACACACACACCACACACACACACACACACACACACACACAATGTTTACAGGAACGATAAATTAAAAAGAGTTTTGATACATAACACGAACATAAAGAGCAACAAGAGACTAAGGATGTCTAAACAAGAAGTTTGAAGAATGCAAAAGAATAATAAGGACAAGAGAGAAGAGGCTGACAACTTCTGCTAGAATAGCAGAACAAAATTATATGAGGATTCTCACTATGAACTTGAGACACCAGTAAACATTGTTTGTCTTATTGAATTTCCTAAAGCGCTGGTCTCTTAGCGCAAAGAGTACAAGAAAAAAGAGCCTCGATGCTTAGTCCACTTATCACTGCTCCGAATCTGACCAATTAGACTCTTAGTGTTACTGGCGGCACATATAAAAGAGGACAACTTTAGCAGCATATGCAAAGCTGGCGAATATGTGACAACCTTGAGGAAGTTCTTCAAGGACTCACAACTTACGTAAGACCAATACTGGTATCAACTCTGCAACCCTCCCTCCCTCTCTTACTGGTTGAAACTCGCAACCCTCCCCCCCTCCCTTACTTATGAACTCTGAAACCCCCCTCCCTTCCCTACTGGTTGGGTTAGTTAGTAAGGTTTTCGCAGGAAACAGGACAAATGTTTCCTGACGGGGGTCTTATCAATATGACCCGCCTTTGAGTTTTTTGGCCACTACCCGAGCCTTTCCGCGGGCTTACCGGTCCACCCCTTTAAAAATTTTTGGCCCCATTTAAAACCATCGTTCCCTTACTGGTAGAACTCTGAACCTCCCTCCATCCCTTACTGCGGGGCCGGATTACCGCATAGGCAAACTAGGCTTTTTCCCTGGGCCCCGCCATTTGGGGGGCCCCCCGGGGTCCAAGGGGTTCAGGGCTCACCCAAGACGCGCACTGGTGCAAGTAAAAAGGGGCCCCCACCTAAAAAGTTCAAGTGTTTGGAGAGAAAAATTGATTTTTTAAAAAATTTAATCAAAAAAAAAATAAATAAGAATAAAAAAAAAAAAAAAAAATAAACCAACCATAGAGGCAACACCAACGCCTTTTTTTTTACCCTCAGAACAGCGTGTTTTCCCCTAATGGTGAGTAGGGGGGTTTCTCTCCAATTTTTCTGTAGTAATACACATAATGATTTGTTTATATGAAAATGGGAATATAAATACCATTGTGCATTGTTCTTTGGGCTCAGTAGATTTCTGTTTAAGTAAAAATTTGGGGATCAAAGGGGAAAATTACAAAATAATTTTGTGCCCAAAAACACTAACCTAATCTATGGTAAAATTCTGTATATGACCCCTTTTTGGGAACGTTTGAAAATTTTTGATGCCCCGCCGGAGAAAAGGGGGTCAAGGCCATAACCCCCCAACTGACAGAAAACAAATTTAATAATTAAAAAATTAAAATAATTTTATAATGAAAAATTTGTATTTTCATGATTACAGACAGTGAAAAATCCTTATTAGGCACTCGGGAAAGTGATGCCATAATTGAAATTGAAATGGCTACTTTTCTACCTCTAGCAGGCTTAGTGGGAATTTTTAACTCACTTCGCAATGATGAAGCTTTTGAAATTTTTGAAGAGAAACTAAACGCTGGTGAAAGACTACGTTACCGGCGATCATCAGCGGTCAAGGGAAAAAAAACGCAATTTTGAAAGCCAGCAAGAAATTGTGTTGCTACCAAGGCAGAAATGTAGCAGCAAAATACTTCTCATTCGGATCACTGTTACGAATTAGTGAAAAAAAAAAATCAACCAAATTTCAATGAAAGTTTGGATTTCTGTTTAAAATTACTACTATGCCAAGGGAAATTTAAGAAGCTGCATTTTAAATTGCAACAACACCTTCAGCAGATTTTAGGGGCACATTTGTTGAAGAAATAGTTAATTTTCCCGGGTATATAATAATTAAACTCCACCTGAAAATGTGCGCCCTCAGCTGCTTTGAAACATTTAAGAAATGCAGGTATCTCAGAAACCTTCCCTAATGTTGACATAGTGTATCCCCTTTACCTAACACTTCCAGCTACTAACTGTGAAGGAGAACGTTCATTTTCTGTTTTGAAAAGAGCGAAAAACCAGCTCCGTTCAACAATGAGCCAAGACAAATTGTGTAACCTAGCCTTGTTGACCATTGAGTCTGATCTAACAAGAAATATTGATTTTCAGAATATAATTGATGATTTTGCCAATATGAAATCCAGAAAAAAGTTTATATAAGAAGTGCCTGTGAATATAAACAATTTTTTACTTTCTTGAGTTTATATGATTTGATAGTCTTATGCATGATGCAATGATAACAATAATGGTCAGTGATTTATAAAGGAAATAATAGTGCTGTAGTGGTTATGCTGAATATAATAGGTACATGATGTCACTACTTTAATAGCCTAATCTAGTAATACTATGCTGTCTTGAGTTTATTCTCTTTAAAATGCATGATTTAACAAGATAGTTATTATATATAATGGCTGTTGGTAAATGGTTTTGGTTGTCTTGATGTACTTTCCCTATTAAATTTAATCTAAATAGCCAGAGTGTATTTAATTAGACCTTAAACAGGCTCACACCGACCCCCCCCCCCACCCCCAAGCTGGAAGGGGTCGCTTCGCTTACCCATAACTCAAAGGGGCCCCGCCAATCTGAATAGCCTAGGGCCCGGAGACTTCTTAATCCGGCCCTGCTTACTGGTATCAACTCTGTAACCCTCCCTCCCTCCCTTACTGGTATAACTCTGTAACCCTCCCTCCCTCCCTTACTGGTATAACTCTGTAACCCTCCCTCCCTCCCTTACTGGTATAACTCTGTAACCCTCCCTCCCTCCTTCCCTTACTGGTATCAACTCTGTAACCCTCCCTCCCCCTCCCTTACTGATATCAACTCTGCAACCCTCCCTCCCTCCCTCCCTTACTGGTATAACTCTGTAACCCTCCCTCCCTCCTTCCCTTACTGGTATCAACTCTGTAACCCTCCCTCCCTCCCTTACTGATATCAACTCTGCAACCCTCCCTCCCTCCTCCCTTACTGGTATCAACTCTGTAACCCTCCCTCCCTCCCTTACTGGTATCAACTCTGTAACCCTCCCTCCCTCCTCCCTCCCTCCCTCCCTTACTGGTATCAACTCTGTAACCCTCCCTCCCTCCCTCCCTCCCTCCCTTACTGGTATCAACTCTGTAACCCTCCCTCCCTCCCTTACTGGTATGAACTCTGCAACCCTCCCTCCCTCCCTTACTGGTATGAACTCTGTAACCCTCCCTCCCTCCCTTACTGGTATCAACTCTGTAACCCTCCCTCCCTCCCTTACTGGTATCAACTCTGGGTTACAGAGTTGATACCAGTAAGATAGGGAAGGAGGGTTGCAGAGTTGACACCAGTAAGGGAGGGAGGGAGGGTTGCAGAGTTGATACCAGTAAGGGAGGGAGAGAGGGAGGGAGGGTTGCAGAGTTGATACCAGTAAGGGAGGAGGGAGGGAGGGAGGGTTACAGAGTTCATACCAGTAAGGGAGGGAGGGAGGGAGGGTTGCAGAGTTGATACCAGTAAGGGAGGGAGGGAGGGAGGGTTGTTGAGTTAATACCAGTGAATACCTCCCTCCTTACTGGTATCAACTCTGCAACCCTCCCTCCCTCCCTTACTGGTATCAACTCTGCAACCCTCCCTCCCTCCCTTACTGGTATGAACTCTGCAACCCTCCCTCCCTCCCTTACTGGTATGAACTCTGCAACCCTCCCTCCCTCCCTTACTGGTATGGACTCTGTAACCCTCCCTCCCTCCCTTACTGGTATGAACTCTGCAACCCTCCCTCCCTCCCTTACTGGTATTAACTCAACAACCCTCCCTCCCTCCCTCCCTTACTGGTATCAACTCTGCAAACCTCCCTCCCTCCCTCCCTTACTGGTATGAACTCTGTAACCCTCCCTCCCTCCCTTACTGGTATCAACTCTGCAACCCTCCCTCCCTCCCTTACTGGTATCAGCTCTGTAACCCTCCCTCCCTCCCGTACTGGTATCAACTCTGCAATCCTCCCTCCCTCCCTCCCTCACTGGTATCAACTCTGCAACTCTCCCTCCCTCCCTTACTGGTATCAACTCTGCAACCCTCCTTCCCTATCTTACTGGTATCAACTCTGCAACCCTCCCTCCCTCCCTTACTGGCATCAACTCTGCAACCCTCCCTCCCTCCCTTACTGGCATCAACTCTGCAACTCTCCCTCCCTCCCTTACTGGTATCAACTCTGCAACCCTCCTTCCCTATCTTACTGGTATCAACTCTGCAACCCTCCTTCCCTATCTTACTGGTATCAACTCTGCAACCCTCCATCCCTCCCTTACTGGTATCAACTCTGCAACCCTCCCTCCCTCCCTCCCTTATCAAGCACAAACTTTCTTCTTCTTTCAACAAACCGGCACAATCCCACCGAGACAGGGTGATCCAAAAAGAAAAACCAAAGTTTCTCTTTTTAATTTCAGTAATGTATACAGAAGAAGGGGTTACTACCCTCTTGCTCCCGGCATTTTAGTCGCCTATTACGACAGGCATTACTTTCGGAGGAAGAATTCTGTTCCACTTCCCCATGAAGAGGAAATAAACAAGAGCAAGAACTAGTAAGAAAATAGAAGAAAACACAGAGAGGTGTATATATATATGCTTGTACATGCATGTGTAGTGTTATGTAAGTGTAAATAGAAGTAGCAAGATGTGCCTGAAATCTTGATGCTTATGAAACAGAAAAAAGGCACCAGCAATCCTACCATCATGTAAAGCATTTAGAGGCTTTCGTTTCACACTTACTTGGCAGGACGGTAGTACCTCCCTGAGCAGTTGCTGTCTACCAAACTACTACCTAGGTCAAGCACAAACATGAGAACGAATCATTTTCACTTACATGCAACCCTCCCTCCCTCCCTCACTTCCTTCCTTATCAAGCACAAACATGACAACGAATAGAATGTTAACAAAGCAATGGATGAGACGTTGTTTAACTAACAGGTAAAGTTAGCTTCATTTTCTTGCACTGGACTTACTGCACGACTAGTTAAAAGAACGACCGGATTAAGATGACTATCTCGTTAAGTAAAGACTAGTCGATTTAACCGGCAGTCCAAATACATAATGATAATGTGATTGCTGTTGTGGTTCACTGGTGATACGAGGCCTCTTTAAGTTGCAGTTTGTTCAAGTTGTCAACATATTTGACTACAGTTCACATATGTGGTTAAAAATATGTCCGTCTTGCTCCTTGTTATGGGCTTTTGATTTGAAGAATTGGAACTAACCTTCCCTTCATGGAATCAAACCAATCAGATTTGATTCAAGGAATAAAACGTCTATGATTCCTACAGTTTTAGCGCTCCGCATAATAATAATAATAATAATAATAATAATAATAATAATAATAATAATAATAATAATAATAATAATAATAATAATAATAATAATGATAATAATAATAAAGACATTGTAGAAAAACAAAAGATTTAAAAAAAGGTCAAAACATAAATAAAACGGGAAAAGTTCGTGTCACAAAAGCCACTTGGACTTGATCAATTTAATGGTTAAACGACTCGGCTACGCAAAACCAAAATGAAGGGACACAGTAAAATGAATAAACTTTTTTATATACAGCAACAAGTCCTCCCAAAATTTCCAATTGTTGATTACGGGGAAAAAAACAAAACTGGCCAGAAGCGAATGAAATGACGGTCGGGTGTTGACAAACAAAAAGGGTTTAAAAAATTACTCCCCCCCAAAAAGAAAGGCCGTTAAAGATAATTCGGAAAGACGTCCCCTTGGGCCCCTGGTGCGGGAGTCAGAAAATCACCGAACAACCCCATTTTGACATCCCCTGACATCCGTAAACAAAACCCCCTTCTCTCTTCTTTTTTTTTTTGTCCTCCTCTCATCCTCATCAAAAATAAAAACCAACCTTTTTTAGTAAAACCAAAATTACTCATCTCTAAAATCCGTTAAAACCAAAACCGAAGGGAATGAGCAAATTTAAAAATTTTTTTCCCCACGGCCATGTTTTTGTAGAAAATGATCCCCCCAGTTAATTTTGGTTTGGCGGGGTCGGGGGGGGGGCCCCGCGATCCCCGTAAGTGAGACAAAACCCCTAGCTTTTATTTTTTTTAAAAATTATCGCTAAACTAAAAAGGCTTTTACCGGGGAAATACAGAGAGAAAAGAGAAAAGAGAGGGGAGAGAGAGAGAGAGAGAGAGAGGAGAGAGAAAAAGAGAGAGAGAGAGAAGAGAGAAAAGGGAGAGAGAGAGAAAAGAAAAGAGAGAGAGAAAGGCACAGTTTTCTGCCAGCCAATAGTACGGACTGTCACAACTCTGAGAGCCAACCTTCAACTACATGCTTCGTTAACACAGCTTGATGAATTTCCCATCATTTTAAAACTTTTTGTAATGTTGATAAAAAAGGGAATATTTTATTAAATTTTTAACTCAAAGGGTTAAAAACAAATGTAATGATCTGGGGTGACTGGAAGAAACGAAACCACCTAAGAAAAAAAAAAAAAAAAAAATTTGAGGATTATTGCGTTTTTTGGCTTTCTACTTTGGGCCTTCTTTTCTTGATTTTTACCCATGTAGAAAAACTTTTTGTGACATACATATCGTGTATACCCCATTGCTTTACCCTCTTTGTAGGGGTGGGAAAACAATTTGCCACTTCGGATTAAAAAAAACAAATCAGAGTTTTTTGGGGCCAGCGACTAATTAACTATTTTTCCCATTTATCTCAGGTTTTACCCCAAAAAAAAAGTGTATTGCTTTCCTACCCACCCCCCCCTACCTAGACGAAAAAACCCCCGTTGTAATCATACTAAGCCTTTTCATTTATTTCTGAAATTATTTTTTGGGCCCCCCGGCCCCAAACCACATTATATATATATATATATATATAAATATAAATATATATATTATTTTATAAAATAAAATATTTATATAAAAATATATATATATATATATAAAATTATTAAATATAGAATTTTTATTACATAAAAGGGTACAGATAAAAAGGGGCATATAGGGTACATGTTGTTACGTGTGTGTCCCGATTAAAAGGCAAAAATCTCATCCAGCTCCTCAGAGCGGGGCGTGGCCCAAAATCCCAGCAGGCATATCCCCCCTTTAAAAACACCCGACAGACCCGCTGGAACAAAAAACCCAGTCCCCTGGGATCCCTTTTTTTACCCCGGGATGATTTTTTTTTCCCCCCAGCTCCTTAAGGAATTTAGATGCACTTTTTCCCCCCAAGAGCCAAGGGCCCTCTGAGCCTATGGGAACAAACATAAATAAGGGGCAATTTTTCCTCCATTTTTTCCCAAAGATTTTGGACTCCCTAAAGCGGCAGCTCCCCCTCCTCCCCCCGGGTTGTATTGGAATGGGTTATCACCCAAAGTAGTTTCACTTTTAAAAGGGGTCCCCCCCCACCGCTTCCCTTTCTGTCCGGGCTTGAAGGTGATATCACGGGGACGCTTTTTCCTCCCAAACAGATCTCCCATATTTGGGGGTGGTTTCCCTTACGCTGGCACCCAGCTGTTGTGAGGTTTCCCTCTTGAAAATGTTATTAACCTCCTCATGTTTTTCAATCTTTTTCCCTGGGATTTACGGCCCACAAGACCAGGGTCCCCCGAATCGTCTGCTGCTTCATGCCACAAATAAAACCTGTTTTCGGCGAAAAAAGGGCGGAAACCGTCAAAGGGGCAACACCGATGCGGAATGGCTGTGGGCCAAAAACGGGGTGCCAAAGGCTGGAGTTGGGGAACAGCCAACAGAAAGTCCCCACATGAGGGGCTCTCACTGCCAGGGGGGGGCCCCTTCCTTCCCTAAACCCCACCTAAAGGGCTTTTGTTTGAAGCAATATTTTCCACTATTTGGGACCATCCCATTTCTTTTTTGTTTGTATTTGTTGGGGGGAAAGCAGGTTTTGGCTCCAGAGCCCGTTAGATTATCCCAAAGATCATTGCTCCGCCCAAATGAATTTTTGGTCCCTGGACCCCAATCTTGTCCCCAAATGTTCGGGATAATCCTGCTACAAGTTTTTCCTTGGGTGCAATACACGAGGACAAAAAAAAAGCAGGTAACGCAATCTGTGATTTACTTGCGGGCACCAATGCCTCCTATCCCGACTGGAAGTGTAGCCCTTGGTTTCCACTGCCCTCTTCTAGAGTAAGGGTTTAAGGGACTTTCGTAAAAATCTGGGCCCCAGAAACCCGCAATTCCCTGCAGAAAAGGGGTTTTCATTGAAGGCACATCTTAGGAAAAAATGGAAAACCCGGGGAACTCCCAAACACTTTTGAGAAGGGACAAGGCAACGTTGGGGGTCCAGTTTTCCTATTTTTGTTGTCCCATTTTTCCTTAACTCTTCCAATTTCTTCCTGAAATTTGCCCAAAGGCATTGCCCTTTCCCGAGGTGCTCCTAGCAAAAACACTATTTGTTTGGGGGGAAAAGACTGCCTGCCTTTTGGGTTTTTATCTCACTGGGGGGATTTATTTACTTTGTTTTGACTGACTGAGATGTTTTACATTTTTTGGGTGGGTTCAGGGTGAGAACCCCATTTTTCCTGTCCCCGTGTCAATTTCCTGGGGGAAAAGGCATGTAGGAGGGGGCTCTTTTTTACCTGCTAAATGTGCCATCATCTAGGGAAACCAAAATGTTTTGCTCGCTTTTCAGTCGACTGTGATTTTTCCCTAACGCTATACAGAAGAAAAAATGGTGCAAGAAGGATCTCCTTGTTGGACACCCCCCGAAGATGTAAAATTTTTTGTGCTCTCCAAAGAGAAGCATTTATTCCCTTTCTAAAACCCCCGCCGAAACAAAAGGAAAGAACCAGGGAAATGTTTTGTACTGCTGCTAATTTCCACGTTTTTCTTTTTAGGAGATTTGAACGCATTCTGAAATTTTTTAAATTTTACCACTGCATTGCCCCCAGGCAGGTTGTTGATATACGCCCTTGTTGCAAGGGAAACCCCTTCTTCACTTCCTTGAGAGACCCCAAAGCCAAACTGGTTTTGGGTTTAAGCAACATGGCTTTCCTTTTGCCGAATACTTCGGAAAAGGGAGCTTTTTGGGTACGAAGGGGGGCCCTAAGGTGTTTCCTACTGCAAAATTGGGGCCAAACCCCCCATCCTTCTTTTTAAGTGCACAAAGGTTTTTCAAACCCAAAAAAAAAAGGTTTTAAAAATTTTATCCGGGGGCAGACCAGGGCCAAAGGAAAATTTTTTCGAAAACCTTTTTTTACTCTGAAAGCCGTGTCCCCTGCAAAAATTTCCCCAAAAACTGGGAAAAAACCATTTCCTTTAAAAGCTGGGCCTTTTTCCAGTGTAACCCCCACAGAGCCAGATGGGAACGACATTTTTTGCTTGTAAATGTCTGAGTCTTCCCCTAAACAAAGGTTTCCATAGTGGGGGGCAGAGGTGTTTGGGAAATGTTGGTGCCACTGTTTTTCCCTGGGAGGTGCTTTTCCTCTAATGCTTCACCGTGTCAGCATCCCCGGGAGCAACTGGGAAACTTCACTGTTTAAAAATTCTTATTCCCCCAAATGTGGGTTTCCCCTCCTTTAATTTTCCCTTTCCACCTGGACTCTGCCCTTTTTTACTGTCAGTAAGTGGGGGGTTTTGCCCCTCCCTTTTGTGTTTACGGGGGAAGGGGAAAGAGTTATCAACTCTAGGAAAATCTCTTAAAGGGTTTAATTTTTTTATTGAGGCTAGCCTCTTTTCCCCCTTTATTTTTCCCGGGAAAAGCTAACAGACATTGCCAAAAAGTAGCAAATTTTTTTCCAAAGGCCCCTTTAGGTTGGGGGGGAGCATTTTAAAAATAGTGGAACCCCTCGTTTACTTTCTTTCCCGGAGGCTGTAAGTTTTTTCCCCGCCCGCGTGGGGCGGGCCCGCTTTTTTGGGAAAAATGTTTGTGTCCCTTGGGACCTGTTTCTTAATTGGGTTCCAAGAGATTGTCTGATGAGATGAAATCTGTTGGGGAGGGTTCCCGGTGCCTGAGGTGGCTTTGGATCATCACTTTCCACAGGGGGACATCCTGAACCAGGGCAACCCAAACCCTTTTTGCGGAGGAAAACCCTTCGAGTTGAGACAACCCAAGCTGGAAGCATGACCGGGCACTTGCCCTCCTAGTATTGGGCCCAAACCCTGCCATTTCCCTGGCTGCTTTTCTTCCTCCTGGGTTTGGGATCCATCTGCTAAATAGACAATAGGAGTGGAAATGAAAATGCTGGGTGGGGAAGGTTTCGGGGGAAGGGGGGGTGAAATTTTATATATTTTATTTTAATATTTTTATATATAAATATAATATAAAATATATTTAATATATATATTTAAAATATATATATATATATAAGTCCCTTTCCTAATAGGGGAGAACTTCGATCTTGGCTTTTAAAACCCCAAAGCTCATCTTGCCATATAGGAAAAAGCGAAAATTTTTGGGGATGCAATTTAATTTTTTGGCCCAAAATCTTTTTGAACCCCAAAGAAAAAAATATATTTCACGTGGGTTTTTTTTTAAGGGATTTAAAATTTTTGTAAACAAATTTTAAAAAAATATTTAGTTGGGTTAAAGGGTAAAATAAATTTCCCCTTGTTATAATAAGGGGAGGTAAGTTTTTTTTAAGAAACTTTTGGGGGGCAAAAATTTAAAACTTTTTACATTAACATTAATGAAAAAAAAAATAACTTTAAAAAAGTATAAGAGAAAATTTCAGAAAGAACTTTAATTTTTAAATAAGTTCTTTTTCTAATTGACCATTTTACATATTCGGGACGGGAAATATATATATTTAATATATAAATAAATAAATATTTATATATAAAAATATATATAAAATATATAAAAAATATATATATATATAATAAATATTACAACAAAACTGCCCGGGTAAACCGGAGGACCGAACCCGTTTTTGCGAAAATTCACGACGCTGTAAACCCCCCTGGACCATACAATCCTACCCAAACAATTTGATCCAGCGAACAAGCTTGCTCAAGTCGAGGACATCCCATAGTTTGGATGCCCCCAGAAACAAAATTTTATTCGCTCCCCGCTTGGGGTACTAACCTTTCCCCAAGCACAACACATTATTGGGAACAACGAATTAAAATGGAAATTAAAACAATAACCAAAACCCGCAGCTAGCCAAAAAAACGAACCCGGGCCCAAAAAAACACGGGGGTTTGATCCTTTTGGCTACCGCCCGAGTTGTTACTGAAAAAAAATACCACGGGTTTTTGTGGTTTGAGTTTGGGAAAATAGGGAAGGGTAGCAATAATTGGGGAAAGATAAGTTATTAAAGGGAAAAAAAAGGGGAAAATAAATGTTTTTTTTAAAAAATTAAAATATTGGAGTAAAAAAAAAGGTTGGTGTGAAAATTGGTTATGGTAAAAGTGTTTATGCACCTGGAAAGAGAGAAGTGTTGAGAAGGGGAAAGATTTTGGGAAAAGTTGGGTTTAGTTTCATGCCCGGTTTTTTTAACCCAAAATGGGGAGAGAACTTGTGGTTTTGGGGGTTTCAGTGTTTAAAACTTTTAAAAATGTTTTGGGAAAAGGATAGTTAGGTAAAAATTTTTTGGGGGCCCCGGGGTAAATGAAAAAGGGAAAGGGCCCTTTTAAATTGAACTATGTGTAGATAAAGGTTTGGTAATAAGTAGTACATATTTCATGAGAAAAAGATAAATAAGAATACAGGGTATGATATAGCATGTAATGAAAGTAGTTTGTTAGATTATGTATTGGTGGATAAAAGGTTGATGAGTTGGCTTCAAGATGTACATGTTTATAGAGAAGCAACTGATATATCGGATCATTATTTAGTTGTAGCTGCAGTTACAGTAAGAAGTAGATGGGACAAAAGGAAAATGACAACAGTAAGTAAGAGATAGGTGAAAGTTTAAAAACTAAGGGAGGAGGAAGTTAGTGTGAGATAAAAGCAACTATTGGCAGAAAGGTGGGCTAGTACAAGTATGGGTAGTAAAGGGGTTGAAGAGGGATGGAATAGTTTTAAAAATGCAGTATTAGAATGTGGGTCAGAAGTTTGTGGCTATATGAGGGTGGGTGCAGGAGGAAAGAGGAGTGATTGGTGGAATGATGAAGTAAAGGGTGTGATAAAAGAGAAAAGGGTAGCTTATGAGAGGTTTTTACAAAGCAGAAGTGTTATAAGAAGAGCAGAGTATATGGAGAGTACAAGAAAGGTGAAGAGAGTGGTGAGAGAGTGTAAAAGGAAAGCAAATGATAGAGTGGTGGAGGCAATTTCGAGAAAATATGCTGAGAATAAAAAAAAACTTGGAGTGAGATAAACAAGTTAAGAAAGCCTAGGGAACGAATGGATTAGTCAGTTAAAAACAGAGTAGGGGAGTTAGTAGATGGGGAGCTGGAGGTATTGGGTAGATGGCGGGAATATTTTGAGGAACTTTTAGATGTCGATGAAGAAATGGAGGCAGTAATTTCATGCACTGGCCAGGGAGGTATACCATCTTATAGGAGTGATGAAGAGCAGGATGTGTGTGTGTGTGTGTGTGTGGAGGAGGTGCGTGAGGCATTACGTAGAATGAAAGGGGGCAAAGCAGTTGGAACTGAGGGATTATGACAGAAATGTCAAAAGCAGGGGGAGTTATAGTGTTAGAGTTTTTTTTTTTTTTTTTAATGAATGAAAGAGGGGAAGGCACCTAAGAACTGGCAAAGAGCTGTATAATTCCTTTATATAGAGAGGGGGGGGGCAAAAGAGATTGCAAAAATTATATGCGAATAAGTTTATTGAGTATACATGGTAAAGTGTATGGTAGGATTATTATTGAAAGAATTAGAGGTAAGACAGAAAGCAAGATCGCAGATGAGCAAAGAGGCTTTAGAATGGGTAGGGGATGTGTAGATCAGGTGTTTGCATTGAAGCATATATGTGAACAGTATTTAGATGATGGTATGGAAGCTGTTATTGCATTTATGAATTTAGAAAATGCATATGATAGAATGGATAGGGGAGCAATGTGGCAGATGTTGTAAGTATATGGAATAGGTAGTAAGTTACTAAACGCTGTAAAGAGTTTTTATGAGGATAGTGAGGTTCAGGTTAGGGTGTGTAGGAGAGAGGGTAATTACTTTCCCGTAAAAGTAGGTCTTAGACAGGGATGTGTAATGTCACCATGGTTGTTTAACATATTTCTAGATGGGGATGTAAAAGAAGTAAATGCTAGGGTGTTCAGGAGAGGGGTGGGCTTAAATTATGGGGAATCAAATACAAAATGGAAGATGACATAGTTACATTTTGCTGATGATACTGTGCTTCTGGTCGTTTCTAAAGAAAAGTTGCAAAGGTTAGTGGACGATTTTGGGAGGGTGTGAAAAGGTAGAAAGTTGAAAGTGAACATAGATAAGAGTAAGGTGATGAGAGTATCAAACTATTCAGATAAAGAAAAATTGGATATCACATTGGAGGGAGGGATTATGGAAGAAGTGAGTGTTTTCACATTTGGGAGTTGACTTGTCAGACGATGGGTTTATGAAGGATGAGGTTAACCATAGAATTAATGAAAGAAAAAACAGTGAGTGGTGCGTTAAGGTATCTTTGGAGACGAAGAACGTTATTAATGGAGGCAAAGAATGGAATGTACGAGAGTACCAACACTCTTATATGGAAGTGAAGCATGGGTTGTATATGCTACAGCGAGGAGGCAGCTTGAGGCAGTGGAGATGTCGTGTCTAAGGGAAACGTGTAGTGTAAATATTATGTAGAGCATTCGTAATGTGGAAATTAGGAGGAGGGCTGAAGAGGGGCTGTTGAGATGGTTTGGTCATTTAGAGAGAATGGAACAAAGTAGAATGACTTGGGGGGCGTATAAATCTGTAGGGGAAGGAAGGCAGGACAGGGGTCGTCCCCGGAAAGGTTGGAGGGAGGGGGTAAAGGAGGTTTTGTGGGCGAGGGGCTTAGACTTCCAGCAAGCGTGCGTAAGTGTGTTAGATAAGAGTGAATGGAGACGAATGGTTTTTTGGGACTTGACGAGCTGTTGGAGTATGAGCAGGGTAATATTTTGTGAAGGGATTTAAGGAAACCGGTTAGCCGGACTTGAGTCATGGAAATGAGAAATACAATGCCTGCACTTTAAAGGAGTGGTTTGGGATATTGGCAGTTTGCAAGGACGTCTAATTGTCCAATATATATATATATATATATATATATATATATAAATATATATATATATATATATATATATATATATAAATATATATATATATATATATATATATAATATATATATAATATATATATCGTATATACATATATATATATATATATATATATATATATATATATATATATATATAATATATATATATATATTATATATATATATATATATATATTTAACAAGTCGGCCGTCTCCCACCGAGGCAGGGTGACCCAAAAAGAAAGAAAATCCTCAAAAAGAAAATATTTTCATCATCATTCAACACTTTCACCTCACTCACACATAATCACTGTTTTTGCAGAGGTGCTCAGAATACAACAGTTTAGAAGCATATACGTATAAAGATACACAACATATCCCTCCAAACTGCTAATATCTCGAAACCCCTCCTTTAGAGTGCAGGCATTGTACTTCCCATTTCCAGGACTCAAGTCCGACTATATGAAAATAACCGGTTTCCCTGAATCCCTTCACTAAATATTACCCTGGTCACACTCCAACAGATCGACAGGTCCCAAATACCATTCGTCTCCATTCACTCCTATCGAACACGCTCATGCACGCCTGCTGGAAGTCCAAGCCCCTCGCCCACGAAACCTCCCTTACCCCTTCCTTCCAACCTTCTCGAGGACGACCCTTACCCCGCCTTCCTTCCCCTACAGATTTAAATGCTCTCCATGTCATTCTACTTTGATCCATTCTCTCTAAATGACCAAACCACCTCAACAACCCCTCTTCAGCCCTCTGACTAATGCTTTTATTAACTCCACACCTTTTCCTAATTTCCACACTCCAAATTTTCTGCATAATATTTACACCATACATTGCCCTTAGACAGGACATCTCCACTGCCTCCAACCGTCTCCTCGCTGCTGCATTTACAACCCAAGCTTCACACCCATATAAGAGTGTTGGTACTACTATACTTTCATACATTCCCTTATTTGCCTCCATAGATAACGTTTTTTGTCTCCACATATACCTCAACAACCACTCACCTTTTTTCCCTCATCAGTTCTATGATTAACCTCATCCTTCGTTAATCCATCCGCAGACACGTCAACTCCCAAGTATCTGAAAACATTCACTTCTTCCATACTCCTCCCCAATTTAATATCCAATTTTTCTTTATCTAAATCATTTGATACCCTCATCACCTTACTCTTTTCTATGTTCACTTTCAACTTTCTACCTTCACACACACTCCCAAACTCATCCACTAACCTTTGCAATTTTTCTTTAGAATCTCACATAAGCACAGTATCATCAGCAAAAAGCAATTTTGTCAATTCCCATTTTGTATTTAATTCCCCATAATTTAATCCCACCCCTCTCCCGAACACCCTAGCATTTACTTCTTTTACAACCCCATCTATAAATATATTAAACAACCATGGTGACATTACACATCCCTGTCTAAGACCTACTTTTACCGGGAAGTAGTCTCCCTCTCTTCTACACACCCTAACCTGAGCCTCACTATCCTCATAAAAACTCTTTACAGCATTTAGTAACTTACTACCTATTTCATATACTTGCAACATCTGCCACATTGCTCCCCTATCTACTCTATCATATGACATTTCTATATATGTATATATGTATATATAATATATATATATATATATTATATATATATATATATATATATATATATATATATATATATAATATATATAATATATATATATATATATTATATATATATATATATATGTATATATATATATATATATAATATATATATATATATATATATATATATATATATATATATAATATATATATATATATAACACGTCGGCAGTGTGCCGTATGTCGTGAACTTCATTTGTGGAAGGGGATCCATTTTGTCTAGGAGCATTTCTCATTCTCCGGACCTCATGCCCAAGGACGAGGGTATGTAAGATAAATGATTTCCAAAGCATTTCCGGATAATAGGAAAAAAGCAATGCTAGCAAGGACAAAAGTCATAATAATAATTTTGTGCCATGTCACATTGTTTAGTCCAGCTGAAAAAGTGCAGTGTTATAATGGTTCTCTTGCTTTGTCTTTCCTTAAAATGGTTCTTTTGTTATTTATTATAACGTATTATAAGAAACTAGCAAGATATGCAAGAATATTTCATCCCAAATTCTAGCGCCCTCTGTCAAGAAGGTCAAGCTCTGTTGCAAATGAACTTTACAGAAGGATATCAACCCAAAGTACACATTCAAGCCGGTTGTTCATCAGAAGCCGTGCGACCTTGGCAAGCTGGAGAACTTTTGCATGGAGAAGTGAGCGAATATTGCTGATGAGTTTACAAAAATGTTACAAAATGTTTACAAAATGTTCCAAAGGTTATTACAAATGTCTCCTTCGTGTTATCAGTGTTAAAAGAAGCTTCATAAATAAATGGCTGTCGTAGTATGGTAACGTGACCAGCGTGTATATCGCTTTATAATTGATTTTTATATAATGATTCCTTTGTTATATACAAGTATGTGTTGAAAAAATACCAGTTCAATTCAGTTGAACGTCGTCAAATTAATTTAAATATATAAAAGACTCTTCGATAACTAATGTTATTTGTAAAACAATACCAGATTTTGTAAAAAGTGTCCTGTCAAAGTGCAAGTGTTTTAGTATTCTCTATATTAATAAATTCATTGAAAAATACGTCAGTGACAAAGACTGAATACGAATAATGATTTATTTAAATTATTTTAAAGTTTTCACGTGTCATTACAAAAAATGAATACCAGTTGCAACTAGCAAACCTACCCAGGAAAACAAGGAAATATAAAGTTGTCTGTTACAAAACCAGGTCGCAAAAAGTTTGTATTAAGTCTTCTTTGTCGTACTGTCAAAAAGACCTTTTTATGGTTAAAAAACTTACAAGATGTCCTTCTACCTTCTTTTTTCCTCTGTTATCCCGTCAATCTTTCGTAATTCTTTGCTTGGTTGGCAAGTCAGGATTTATTATTCATTAAATCGTGTTGCAGTTCTTAAATAAGAATCCATTGTCCTCGAGGTGCACCCAGAGTGTCTCTTATTGGTGCTTGAATCACCTAGCCTGAAGAGCTAGTCACAGACACTGCTGCTTTGTGAATTACTGCGTCTTATCATTGGAATATTTCTTTAGAATTTTTCCAAACATTTTTTGCCATTCTCTGCGAATAATATTTTTTTTCCTTTCAGTTGCATTAATTGATCCTTGGTGGTCATCTTCCTTCTGGTGTACAGTTGTACAGATCTGGGTCAACTTTTGCTTCTATTGCGGTACTTACCATTTGTTTTCAAATTGCTTCTCCGTCTTTCTCCAAATTAAAATAAGAAAAACTGTTCTTGCTAGTGTGCTGGCCACTCTTGTGTTTTGGTGTAGCTTATCTTCCTTGTCCATTCTTTTGCTTATTATTTCTTTAAGATTCGCTTCCCTGCATTGCCAACTGGAGGATAAATTTTCGTTGTAGCTCGTATTTCTGTTCATCCTGAATAAGGATGACTGTTGCTTTACCTTTATGGAGCTTTCGTGTGTGTATTATTGTGTGTGTGTGTGTGTGTGTGTGTGTGTGTGGTGTGCTAGTTACCATTTTTTGTCCTAGGCACATGTCGATTAGACACTAGGCCTGGTGTGTGTGTGTGTACTCACCTAGTTGTACTCACCTAGTTGAGGTTGCGGGGGTCGAGTCCGAGCTCCTGGCCCCGCCTCTTCACTGATCGCTACTAGGTCACTCTCCCTGAGCCGTGAGCTTTATCATACCTCTGCTTAAAGCTATGTATGGATCCTGCCTCCACTACATCGCTTCCCAAACTATTCCACTTACTGACTACTCTGTGGCTGAAGAAATACTTCCTAACATCCCTGTGATTTATCTGTGTCTTCAGCTTCCAACTGTGTCCCCTTGTTACTGTGTCCAATCTCTGGAACACCCTGTTTTTTGTCCACCTTGTCAATTCCTCTCAGTATTTTGTATGTCGTTATCATGTCCCCCCTATCTCTCCTGTCCTCCAGTGTCGTCAGGTTGATTTCCCTTAACCTTCCTCGTAGTTTATACCCTTAGCTCTGGGACTAGTCTTGTTGCAAACCTCTGCACTTTCTCTAGTTTCTTTACGTGCTTGGCTAGGTGTTGGGTTCCAAACTGGTCCCGCATACTCCAATGTGGGCCTAACGTACACGGTGTACAGGGTCCTGAATGATTCCTTATTAAGATGTCGGAATGCTGTTCTGAGGTTTGCTAGGCGCCCATATGCGGCAGCAGTTATTTGGTTGATGTGGCTTCAGGAGATGTGCCTGGTGTTATACTCACACCCAAGATCTTTTTCCTTGAGTGAGGTTTTGTAGTCTCTGGCCCCCTAGACTGTACTCCGTCTGCGGTCTTCTTTGCCCTTCCCAAATCTTCATGACTTTGCACTTGGTGGGATTGAACTCCAGGAGCCAATTGCTGGACCAGGTCTGCAGCCTGTCCAGATCCCTTTGTAGTTCTGCTGGTCTTCGATCGATGAATTTTTCTCATCAACTTCACGTCATCTGCAAACAGGGACACCTCAGAGTCTATTCCTTCCGTCATGTCGTTCACAAATACCAGAAACAGCACTGGTCCTAGGAGACCCCTGTGGGCCCCCGCTGGTCACAGGTGCCCACTCTGACACCTCGCCACGGTACCATACTCGCTGCTGTCTTTCCTGACAAGAAATTCCCCTGATCCATTGTAGTGCCTTCCCTTTTTACCCCTGCTTGGTCCTCCAGTTTTTGCACCAATCTCTTGTGTGTAACTGTGTCAAACGCCTTCTTGCAGTCCAAGAAAATGCAATCCACCCACCCCTCCTCTCTCTTGTCTTACTGCTGTCACCATGTCATAGAACTCCAGTAGGTTTGTGACACAGGATTTCCCGTCCCTGAAACCATGTTGGCTGCTGTTGATGAGATCGTTCCTTTCTAGGTGTTCCACCACTTTTCTCCTGATAATCTTCTCCATGATTTTGCATACTATACATGTCAGTGACACTGTCTTTTAGTTTAATGCTTCATGTCTGTCTCCTTTTTAAAGATTGGACTACATTTGCTGTCTTCCATGCCTCAGGCAATCTCCCTGTGTGTGTGTGTGTGTGTGTGTGTGTGTGTGTGTGTGTGTGTGTGTGTGTGTGTATGTGTGCTGTGTAGTGTGAGTATAGAGAGAGAGAGAGAGAGAGAGAGAGAGGGGAGAGGAGAGAAGAGAGAGAGAAGGGGAGAGAGAGAGAGAAGAGGGGAAGAGAGGAGAGAGAGAGAGAGGGAGAGAGAGAGCTGCACCCATCCTCCACACTGTAATTATCTCGAACAGCTTTTTATGATGGATGAGTCAGTTTGTCTAGGGATATTACACGCCCCCGCCTTCATTTCCCCCTCGGTGTCACCCAAGATGATGATGATGAGGGATGATGATAATAATAATAATAATAATAATAATAATAAAATAATAATAATAATAATAATAATAATAATAAAAAATAATAGCAAAAATAATATAATAATAATAATAATAATAATAATAATAATAATAATAATAATAATAATAATAATAATAAAAAAAATGGTAGTAATATGAGGAGAAAAAGAGAAAAGAAATAAATGAAGATAAAAAAAAAGAACAAAATAAAGATGATGATGATAAAAAAGAAGAAGAAGAAGAAGCAGCAGAAAAGAAGAAGAAGAAGAAAAAAAGAAAAAGAAGAAAAAGAAGAAGAAAAAAGAAGAAGAAGAAGAAGAAGGGGGAGGAGGAGGAGGAGGAGGAAGAAGAGTATTAGAAGAAAAATTACATTATCCAGTGATTGTAATCTAGAAGGGCAAATAATAGTTTTGCAGGTATAAATGCAAAACAACAGAGGCGGTCACCGGAGCACGAATCTCCGCTGCTGTTGACGAGTGTTCTTCCCAGGAGGAATGAAATTTAATTTTGCCGGGTGTATGTTTTACGAAATTTTTGACTGACTGGCTAAAACGCTGAAGTGTATTCAAACCGGTTGCCCGCCAGACCAAAGCTGTCAAATATAAGAATAGCCTTCAAAAAAGTTAATTAAGTACTCATTCAAAAGAGTTTACGCCAGTAAGCAAGACTTTTTTATGTCGGCGAGGCAGTGCTTGTTTGTCGCTAGTAGGGCAGGCTGTTATTGGCATCGAAATTTCCTTTCCTTTATATTATTTTTATACTTGGTTAAGAGCTAACTTAAAAGAGGTCACACAACTTACGAGGAATGTAAGGCAGTTGTTTTTGATCCTCGGAAGGAAAGTAGATCCAGTTCCTTATGTAAAAACCATTCATTCACCAGAAATCAAAACACTGGCATTGAAGGGCTCCCACATTTGTAAAGTTTACACCAGGTAAGTAGAACAGTATTACACTATGTGGCACAACAGATAGCTTTGAAATAAAAATGTATGTAAATAATATTAAAAAAATTCAAGGATTTACCAAATGGTTGTCCTTAAAACTAAAAATATCTTCTACATATAGATAAAAACTTAATATTTGCTGCAGGGACCAGAGAAGACAGGGGCAGGGTACAGAACATGGCCACACACATGAAAACTAGATGCTCTAACTAGCCCCAAAGGCATGACAAAGAATTCTTTCAGTACGAGTATCAAAGAAAAAGAATGCATTCGTACAGTTAAAAACAATTTATAAAACCGTAGAGGACATACAATCCCTGATGAATTGGAGATAAATCAGGGGTTTTACCCAAGAAAGGTTACAATGCTCCTAAGAATGGAGAGTAGATCAGGCTGGGGCAGTAATAACTGAACCAGAAACGCTTTCCGTGCTAATATTTAATATAGCAACGAAATGATGGCAAATTTAACAACAACACTTGGACAGTGTGGAACTGGGAAAACTACAATACTAAGACAGAAGGGAAATAGAAACCTTGAGGGGAGAGAGAGAAAGAGAGAGGGGAGGTTACTTAATAAGATGAAAGGTAGGCTATGGTGAAGGCTTTGAAATTAAGTATTAGGAGATATCAACACTTGAAATTTTTTGTATAAGACCGGCAATTGATTTTTGAAGTAGGCCGGCAGGCAGGATCAGGAAAAGAAAAAGTGCTTGAAAACAGGAGTTGGGGAGAATTTAACAAAACTAAACGAAAGGACAAATAACAGATGAATAGAGGAAGAAGTTTTTTTTGCCAAAAATTTCAAAGATGACTCAGGAATTTTCCCCTTGAAATAAAAGAAGCTGGAATGAATGCATAAGACATGCTCTAGAAAAAAAGAAGCTTTTATAATGCAAACATTAAGAAAGACAGAAAAATAAAAAAGAGAAGAAAGGCTAACACGGGGGAGGAAAACCTCCGAGGAATACTGAGAGGCAATAAGGAAAAAATATGATAAGGAAATAATAGAGTGAGTATCAAAATGGTAACAATACCGACAGGTTGGTAGGTAAGACACATAGGCAACAGTTAGGCAAATTTATTCCTATAAGTTTCGCCTACACAGTAGGCTTCTTTCAGTCGAATACAGAAAGTAGGGAGAAACAGTAGAGATGAAAGACGATGTAATGAGGGCCAACACCCTTGAAGTCGTAGATTTGAGGTTGTCAGTCCCTCAGCCTGGAGAAGCTCAGTAAACCCTAGTCAGGAACTATCTGAAGATCAAGCGACAGTGTTGAGACTTAAATACTGTCGGGAAAAAGAAGTGGGGAAGTAGTAGTAGTAGTAGTAGTAGTAGTGAGAATGTACCACTGAGAGGGACGTGACCTCTCGGTGGCTACATTCTTCTACTACTACTCTGCGCCTCTCCTTCCGACAGTATTTAAGTCTCAACACTGTCGCTTGATCTTCAGATAGTTCCTGATATGGTACTGAGCTTCTCCAGGCCCGAGGGACTGACAACCTCAAATCTACGACTTCAAGGGTGATGGATCATTACATCGTCTTCACATCTCTATGTTTCTGCCTACTTTCTGTATTCGACTGAAAAAGCCTACTATGTAGGCGAAACGTATCGGAATAAAGTTGCCTAACTGTTGCCTATGTGAAATAATAGAGGATAAGAAGGATCACAAAAGACATCTGGGTAAAAAAAAACAAATTTCCTTCAAGTGAATGTTAGAAATTAGAGAACATATGAAAAAAGCTTCAGGAAAAGAAATTAAAAATTGTCTTTTATTAAAAATACTAAAAATTAATAGATGAAGGGATGTAAACATATATATTACTGTTTCTAACGACGTCGGAATAACGGGGAAGTGCAACAGCTGGAGAGCAATGTAGTGGAAACAGAAACAACACGATTTTAAAAGAAGATATGAAAGCGGAACTCTGCTAATGAAAGGCTGCGATGCTAGCCCAAGAGCTATAGCTGGAAAATTCACAAAAATTAGACTAATTACACTGCAACCATAAAATCTCTAGATCATCAGTTAGATGGGAGATGATAACATTTCGCCACGATCGTCATGTGCTATATGAACGGCTGGATGACCCTTTCGGGTTTTAGCGCTTTCCCTTTTGAATTTATTAATAATAACTCTAGAGGACTTACTCAGCCCATTGTTTCCAACCTCTCAAGTGCGAGAACATATAAAACAATTCGACAAAAAAAAATTACTTATTGAAAGACCAATCGTGATCACACAATCCTGCTGTGCTGCTACCGTTAATATAACCAGAAATTATGCCGTTACTGGTAACATGTTCCAAAAAACATTATGTCTCCCCTTACAGGATGAGCGCCGTAATTAGCACACTTCAAAAGAATTGCTTTGGGAATGATCAGAATATCATGTTTTTGTTGGTCAGTAAACGCTTTTGTGGACTGACGAGATTAAGCCACATGACTCGCCAGCGGTCCTGATCAAGCTGACTATAATAATAATCTGTTTGATGTTATAACCAACGCCCAAGTAATCAGAAAGGGAGGGAGGGAGGGAGGGAAGGTAGGAGGGAGGGAGGGTGGGAAGGAGGGTGGGAGTTAGGGTGGGAGGGAGGGAGGGTGGGGTTAGGGTGGGAGGGGGAGGGCGGGAGGAAAAAAAAACACAACCCACGTATAAGAAGAATTGAGACACTTATGCAACATATGGGAATCTTTATTGAAGAAACGCTTCGCCACGAAGTGGTTTCATCAGTCTTATACAAAGCAGGAAGGTATAAGGAGTGGTTGAGTTCGAGGTAATCAGTCCCTCTATCTTGTAGAAAGTACCTTCTACAAGATTGATGGACAAAACACATCGACTCCAGGCTGAGGGACTGATTACCTCAAACTCATCCTCTCCTTATACCTTCCTGCCTTGTATAACACTGATGAAACCACTGTGCGGCGAAACGTTTCTTCACTAAAGATTGCCATATGTTGCATAAGTGTCTCAATTCTTCATCTAGTCGGTTTTTAAAACCATTCATCCCACCTACGTATACACCGTCTTTGTAACCTCAACAATCAAAAGAGGTTCCAAACACATCACATGGGCACATATATACACTTCACGTGGATGCATTTGTACACATCAAGTGGGTACGCTTATACACATCACGAGGGCACATGTATACACATCACGTAGAAACACATGTATACATCAGGTGGGTAGACATATACACATCATGTGCGCACATATATATACGTCACATAGATACATAAGTACACATCACCTGGGTACACATATACACATCACGTGGGCACATATATACACATCACATAGCTGCATATGTACACACATCATGTAGATACATATGCACAAATCACGTGGGTACATATATAAATATCACGAAGGCACATTGTATATATATTTATATTATATATATTATATTATTATATATATATTATATATATATAAATATATATATATATAATAATAATATATATATATATATATATATGATTTGTGTGTGTGTGTGTGTGTTGTGTGTGTGTGTGTGTGTGTGTTGTGTGGTGGTGTGTGTGTGTGTGTGTGTGAGTGTGTATAAGAACATAAGAATATAATAAAGAAGGAACACTGCAACAGGCCTACTGACCTATGCGGAGCAGGTCCATGTCACCTCCGATTAGCCCAATCGCCACCCAGTCTGGTCATCCCCACTCAAGGATGGAGCACTGTACCAGACCCAGCAGCATAAGCTAGTCAGGTACAACTCACACCCACCCACACCCACTCATGTATTTATCTAACCTATTTTTAAAACTACACAACGTTTTAGCCTCAATAACTGTACTCGGGAGTTTGTTCCACTCATCCACAACTCTATTACCAAACCAGTGCTTTCCTATATCCTTCCTGAATCTGATTTTTTCCAACTTGAAACCATTGCTGCGAGTCCTGTCTTAGCTGGAAATTTTCAGCATGCTATTTACATACCCTTTATTTATTCCTGTTTTCCATTTATACACCTCGATCATATCCCCCCTAATTCTACGCCTTTCGAGAGAGTGCAGATTCAGGGCCCTCTGTCTATCCTCATAGGGAAGATTTCTGATACATGGGATCATCTTTGTCATCCTCCTTTGTACGTTTTCCAGAGCATTTACATCCATTCTGTAATACGGTGACCAGAACTGAGCAGCATAGTCTAAATGAGGCCTAACCAAGGATATATAGAGTTGAAGAACAACCTGAGGACTTCTATTATTTATACTTCTATAGATATATATATATATATATATAATATATATATATATATATAATATATTATTATATACACATGCAAGGAATTCGCAAGAGCAGGCGAAATATACACAAACACTGATCTCTGGCTGAAGGAGACTCGAACCTACGAACCTTAGGACAAGGTACGCAGTGCTTTACCAATCTACCCACACTGGACAATACCTTGGCGTGTAGCTTGCGCTACACGTTTGATCCAAGGCAGCCAGCTTTCAGGGGAAGGCTTACAGCTTTTCATCTCATCCCTGCATGCATCAGCCTTACTAGAGATTTTTAACAATGCAAGGAATTCACAAGAGCAGGCGAAATATACACATGAATATGTATATATATATATATATATATATATAATATATATTATAATATATATATATATATTAATATATATATATATATATTAATATATATTATATTTATATTACGCAACGGAATATTATTATTATTATAACTGTTTTTAAGAGCTAAATCCGTAGAGATCCCAGAGCACCTAGGGAATGGGACATATAGGAATATAGAAGTTGAAATTCCAATTCCTTGGATCAAGAATCCTTTACCACCATAAAGACACCGCTTCCCCCACCCACCACCTTCTTTGAACGATGTTAGCATACAAGCATATATTATCTTTCAATCCTCAGCAGGATTCGAGCCTGCACACTGTACCAAAGTACGCAGCCTGCACACTGTACCAAAGTACGCAGCCTGCACACTGTACCAAAGTACGCAGCCTGCACACTCTGTAAAAAGTACGCAGGACTTTATCCACACAGCTGTGCGGATAAGGTACTTTGACGCAGAGTGTGTAGGTCTGGCTCCTGTTGTGGGGTGAGAGATAAGGTTTGTAAAAAAGTTTGTCCTTTTGCGAATTGTTAAGCATACAAGCATACATAATCTTTCTATCAGCTTCTTTATCCCTTTGATGAATACCAGTCACAGGCTCTTGAACCAAAGACCAGGGTTTATCCTCCCTCTTCCTTGGATCAAACCTGCTTGCTTCCCATTCTCAAGGCACTACACAACCCTTAAGGGTTCAGCGCTTTTTTTCTCACCGATTAAAATAAAATAAAACGAATCTGTGCATCACTCCTCTATCTAAGTGTTATTTAAGTCAGTTCTAGTGACGAAAACCTTTCATTTTTAACCCATGTGGTTGCATCTTTGTTCACCTCTTCCTTCTCCTCACTGTGTGCTGGATTGTACACTTCAGTAGTAGGATGTCTGTCTGAGACTGGCTCGATGTTGTCTTTAGGTTTCTCATTTCGCATGAGACTCAGCCAGTGACGCTGCCATGACGCTGCCAGTGACGCAGAAATGATTTACTAAAGGCCCGGAACTGCTACTCCTTCCTCCTTATGATAGCTTTGCTATAATGATAATAACTATAATAAATTATTATCCCTCTTCCCAGATCTTTCAGTTTGTTCATCGTCCTAATATCTCCTAACACACCGGACCTCCTGCCGTCCAGAACTATCCTCACACACTCAAGACCTCAAGGAACTTCTCTATACAAGGTCACAAATTAAAATTTATGGTAGGTTATATGTGATTCTGACATGTGATTATTCTGCTTTATTTCTTAAAATTCTATTACGTACCTGATGTGTCAATCATAAAATTCTTTAAGAGTTTTATTTTTTTTTGTATCTCTCCGCCACTTTCTATTGGTAGAAAGTGATCTATAAATTTAATGTAATTATTTATTGTGAGAATCCGTGCAGTGACACACAGGTCAAACCAAAATTATGTCAACCTAGGTAGAATAAACATAAATAAATAAAAATATCACTTAATATATGAATATGCAAACAAAAGAAAACTATGAAAATTAAATATAGAACGAACCAATTCTGGATGTATCTTTTCCATTATCAAAGATCATGTATCTCTTAAGGTAACTACAGATACGTGTATTAGTTAAATTTAAAGTCAATAGACTTCTCCAGGTATTAACAAAATACCATCACCCTATGCTGTTTTAGCTTATTTAATTAACGTGATTTTTAAAATAATATAAAAATTTAAATGGAATGAGAAAATTTAAGAAAAAATAAAGGAATAGAAAAGAGAAGGAAAACGATTGCAAAATACTGAGCTTTTTTTTTTGTCGTAAATGCACTAAGATTCACTTGTCCTGTGATTTACCGTCCATAAATGACGAATTAAACCCTGTGAGCAGTCTGTGCCACTAAGAATTTTCATGTTTTTGTTGCTGCTGCATGAAATCATTTGTGCATACCTACACGCACACACACACACAGTGAAGAGGCGGGGCCAGGAGCTTGGACTCGACCCCTGCAACCTCAACTATGTGAGTACAACTAGGTGAGTACACACACACACATGGAGCAGGGAAAGGGAGGACCTAGTAACGGTCATTGAAGAGGCGTGGCCAGGAGCTGATTCTCGACCCCTGCAGCTACAATTAGGTGAGCACACACAAGAATTCAATCGGAAGAGGACCAGGCGGAATTATAAAAGGATCTGTACAGGCCTCAGGCCTGGTCCAGCAACTGGCTCCTGTAGTTCAACCCCACCAAATGCAAAGTCATGAAGATTGGGGAAGGGCAAAGAAGACCGCAGACGGAGTACACTCTAGGGAGCCAGAGACTACAAACCTCACTCAAGGAAAAGGATCTTGGGGTGAGTAAAACACCAGGCACATCTCCGGAGGCGAACATCAACCAAATAACTGCTGTAGCATATGGGCGCCGAGAAGGCACACAGCAGCAAAGGGTCACAGTAGGAAGTTGAACTCAGATGAATCACAGGGATGTTAGGAAGTATTTTTTTCAGTCACAGAGGTAGCAGTGGAATAGTCTGGAAAATGATGTAGTAGAGGCAGCATCCATACATAGCATTAAGAAGAGGTATGATAAAGCTCAAGGAGCAGGAAGAGTGACCTAGTATTGGACAGTGAAGAGGCGGCGCTAGGAACTGTGGCTCGACCCATGCAATCACAACTAAGTGAGTACAACTAGGTGAGTTCACATACACACACACACACACACACATACACACACACACACACACACACATACACACACACACACAAACACACACGGAGAGGTGGGGCACACCACCAAGTGCTGGACACAGTGCACACAACCGAGGAAGAAGTGAAGAGGCTTCTGAGTGAGCTAGATATCTCAAAGGCAATGGGGCCAGATAACATCTCCCCATGGGTATTGAGAGAGGGAGCAGAGGCGCTATGTGTACCCCTAACAACAATATTCAATACATCTATCGAAACAGGGAGATTGCCTGAGGCATGAAGACAGCAAATGTAGTCCCAATCTTTAAAAAAGGAGACAGACATGAAGCATTAAACTACAGACCAGTGTCACTGACATGTATAGTATGAAAAATCATGGAGAAGATTATCAGGAGAAGAGTGGTGGAACACCTAGAAAGGAACGATCTCATCAACAGCAGCCAACATGGTTTCAGGGACGGGAAATCCTGTGTCACAAACCTACTGGAGTTCTATGACATGGTGACAGCAGTAAGACAAGAGAGAGAGGGGTGGGTGGATTGCTATTCTTGGACTGCAAGAAGGCGTTTGACACAGTTCCACACAAGAGATTGGTGCAAAAACTGGAGGACCAAGCAGGGATAACAGGGAAGGCACTACAATGGATCAGGGAATACTTGTCAGGAAGACAGCAGCGAGTCATGGTACGTGGCGAGGTGTCAGAGTGGGCACCTGTGACCAGCGGGGTCCCACAGGGGTCAGTCCTAGGACCAGTGCTGTTTCTGGTATTTTTGAACGACATGACGGAAGGAATAGACTCTGACGTGTCCCTGTTTGCAGATGACGTGAAGTTGATGAGAAGAATTCATTCGATCGAAGACCAGGCAGAAAAACAAAGGGACCTGGACAGGCTGCAGACCTGGTCCAGTAATTGGCTCTTGGAGTTCAATCCCACCAAGTGCAAAGTCATGAAGATTGTTAAAGGGCAAAGAAGACCGCAGTCGGAATACAGTGTAGGGGGCCAGAGACTACAAACCTCACTCAAGGAAAAAGATCTTGGGGTGAGTATAACACCAGGCACATCTCCTGAAGTGCACATCAACCAGATAACTGCTGCAGCATATGGGCGCCTAGCAAACCTCAGAACAGCATTCTGACATCTTAATAAGGAATCATTCAGGACCCTGTACACCGTATACGTTAGGCCCATATTGGAGTATGCGGCACCAGTTTGGAACCCACACCTAGCCAAGCACGTAAAGAAACTAGAGAAAGTGCAAAGGTTTGCAACAAGACTAGTCCCAGAGCTAAGAGGTATGTCCTACGAGGAGAGGTTAAGGGAAATCAACCTGACGACACTGGAGGACAGGAGAGATAGGGGGGACATGATAACGACATACAAAATACTGAGAGGAATTGACAAGGTGGACAAAGACAGGATGTTCCAGAGATTGGACACAGTAACAAGGGGACACAGTTGGAAGTTGAAGACGCAGATGAATCACAGGGATGTTAGGAAGTATTTCTTCAGCCACAGAGTAGTCAGTAAGTGGAATAGTTTGGGAAGCGATGTAGAGGAGGCAGGATCCATACATAGCTTTAAGCAGAGGTATAATAAAGCTCACGGCTCAGGGAGAGTGACCTAGTAGCGATCAGTGAAGAGGCGGGGCCAGGAGCTCGGACTCGACCCCCGCAACCTCAACTAGGTGAGTACAACTAGGTGAGTACACACACACACACACACACAACACACACACACACACACACACACACACACACACACAACACACCACACGCACACAGCACACACACACACACACACACATTGCCAGACTCACACATACACTCCCCCCCTCCCCCACCGACATCTCACTCCTTCACCTGATCCCTCCCCTCCCTCTTTCACCCTCCCCCTTCCCACCTCTCCCTCCTTCCGCCTCTCCCTCTCCCACTCAACCACTTGCTTCACTCTCCTTCCCACTCCCCCTCCCCACTACTCTCCCACATAGCCACAGTTCCTCCTCTACCTCTCCCCCCACACTCTGACATACACAATACTAACCTAACATACAGAATTACATAGGTCTCCCACTCTGAGGCAATCAGGATAAAACAAAAATGGGTTGCCAGAGAGCAACAAGAAAAACCAAGGGACAGGAGGAGGAAACTGCAAGGGAAGATTGGGCAGCAGAGCTCACAAAAAGGGAACATGAATGGGAAAAGAAACTAGAAGAACTTAGCATGAGAATGGAAGAGAGGATAGACATGGAAAGCAGGAAGTGGGAGGTGCAAGTCAAAGCAGCAGAGGCCAGGATACAGAGTTTAGAAGAGGAACTGAAAAATCTGAAACAGCCTAAAGAACTAAAGAACATTTTGGGATTGACAACAGAGACTGCTACCTCAGTCACAAATAAGGGGACTGTAGGTAAAGAAGGAGCAAAACTGCATGTAGAAGCTCAATCAGTGGAGACTGTAGTAAATGAAAGAGCTAAGCTATATGTGGAGGCCCTAACAGACCACAGCAGAGCCCAGGGAAAGCTGAGAAGGGAAAATGACAGGCCACTGAGCCCAAGTACATTAGCTAGTGAAACTGAAGAAAGGAAAGCTGCAATGGAGGAAATCAAATTGAATGAGGGGATACACAGGGATATGCAGTGGGAGCATGAAAGGGTGAGGTCAGTCTTTGTGTATGGGCTCCAGGAAGTTGAAGGGGAAACATATGAAGCAAGAAAACAAGGGGAAAAAAAAGCAATTGAAAGCATCATGAAAGCAATAGGAGAAGACGACATGACCCAGATGGAAAATTTTCAGAGAATAGGGGGGTTTGTAAAAAAAAGAACCCGGCCAGTGAAAGTGACCTTCAAGGCAGAATCGACTCAGAAGAGGATCCTGCAGGAGAAAGCACGATTGGGTTGGTCAAATGTTTGTTATTGGGATGATTTGTAAAGGACCTGCCTAGTATGGGCCAACAGGCCTGCTGCAGTGTTCCTCCTTTCTTATGTTCTTATGTTCTTAAGGGACATGCCAGCATACAGGAAGGTGTATCTCGACCGCGACAGAACACAAGCAGAAAGGAAGAAACAGAGAGAGATGGTACAAAGGCGAAAGGAAGAAAGAGAGAGGATGGAGAAGACAGACAGGAGATCACACACACAGGAAGATCAAATAGAGCCTCCCTCACAACTTCCTATAGAAGCCTCTCAACCAGGTCAACCCCAGTGCAACCAAACACTCTAAACCAAAACACCCATGCCACATCCAATGCCCCCACCCACTGCATTACAAACTCCACCCCCACAGCAACTACCCATAGTTCCTTATCAGGTCTCCCACTTCCCCAACCCCAATACACCTCCCAGACCAAAATCTTAGAAAAGAAGTTGAAGGTGTGGTATACAAATGCAGATGGAATAACAAATAAGTATGAGGAGTGGCACGAAAGAATCAAGGAGACATCCCCAGACATAATAGCACTCACAGAAACAAAACTCACCAGAATAATAACAGATTCAATCTTTCCATCCGGATATCAAATCCTCAGAAAAGACAGAGGGAGGAGAGGGGGAGGAGGAGTTGCACTGCTCATTAAGAACCAGTGGGGGTTTGAGAAAATGGAAGGAATGGATGGCACGGGCGAAAGGGACTACTTAGTAGGCACAATCCATTCAGAGGGACATAAGGTGATAATTGCAGTAATGTACAACCCACCACAGAACTGCAGGAGGCCAAGAGAAGAATACGATGAGAGCAACAGAGCAATGGTCGACACACTAGCCGAGGTGGCCAGGAGAGCACACATGGGGGGAGCAAAGTTACTAGTTATGGGTGATTTCAATCACAAGGAGATTGACTGGGAAAACCTGGAGCCCCATGGGGGTCCCAAAACATGGAGAGCCAAGATGATGGATGTGGTGCTGGAAAACCTCATGCATCAACATGTTAGAGACACTACCAGAGAGAGAGGAGAGGATGAACCAGCATGACTGGACCTTGTATTCACCTTGAGTAGTTCTGACATCGAGGATATCAGGTATGAAAGGCCCCTGGGAGCTAGTGATCATGTGGTTCTGTGCTTCGACTACATAGTTGAGCTCCAAGTGGAGAGAGCAGCAGGAATAGGGTGGGAAAAACCAAACTACAAAAGGGGGAACTACTCAGGCTTGAGGAACTTCTTTCAAGACATTCAGTGGGAGAGGGAACTGACAGGAAAACAAGTACAAGAAATGATGGACTATGTGGCAACAAAATGCAAGGAGGCAGAGGAGAGGTTTGTTCCCAAGGGAAACAGAAATAATGGGAAGAACAGAACGAGTCCTTGGTTCACCCAAAGGTGTAGAGAGGCAAAAACTAGGTGTACTAGAGAATGGAAAAGGTACAGAAGAAAGAGAACTCAGGAAAATGAAGAGATTAGCCGAAGAGCCAGAAACGAATATGCACAGATAAGACTGGAGGGTCAGCGGCAATACGAAAATGACATAGCATCGAAAGTCAAGACTGACCCGAAACTGTTGTACAGCCACATCAGGAGGAAAACAACAGTCAAGGACCAGGTAATCAGACTGAGGAAGGGTGATGGGGAATTCACAAGAAACGACCGGGAGGTATGTCAGGAGCTCAACACAAGATTTAAAGAAGTATATACAGTGGAAACCAGTAGGACTCCAGGAAATCAGAGCAGGGGGGTGCACCAGCAAGTGCTGGATGAGGTACATATAACCAAGGAGGAGGTAAAGAAGCTGCTATGCGAACTTGACACCTGAAAGGCGGTGGGACCAGAAAACATCTCTCCGTGGGTCCTTAAAGAGGGAGCAGAGACATTGTGTGTACCATTAGCGAAGATCTTCAACACATCATTTGAAACTGGGCAACTCCCTGAGGTATGGAAGATGGCAAATGTAGTCCCAATTTTTAAAAAGGGAGACAGACATGAGGCACTAAACTACAGACCTGTATCACTAACGTGTATAGTATGCAAGGTCATGGAGAAGATCATCAGGAGGAGAGTGGTGGAGCACCTGGAAAGAAACAAGTGTATAATTGACAACCAGCATGGTTTCAGGGAGGGAAAATCCTGTGTCACAAACCTATTAGAGTTTTATGACAAGGTGACAGAAGTAAGACAAGAGAGAGAGGGGTGGATCGACTGCATTTTTTTGGACTGCAAGAAGGCCTTCGACACAGTTCCTCACAAGAGGTTACTGCAAAAGCTACAGGATCAGGCACACATAACAGGAAAGGCACTGCAATGGATAAGAGAATACCTTACAGGGAGGCAACAACGAGTCATGGTACGTGATGAGGTGTCAAAGTGGGCGCCTGTGACAAGCGGGGTTCCACAGGGGTCAGTCCTAGAACCTGTGCTGTTCTTGGTATATGTGAATGACATAACGGAAGGGATAGACTCAGAAGTGTCCATGTTTGCGGACGATGTGAAGTTAATGAGAAGAATCAAATCGGATGAGGATCAGGCAGGACTACAAAGAGACCTGGACAGGCTACAAGCCTGGTCTAGCAACTGGCTCCTTGAGTTTAACCCCGCCAAATGCAAAGTTATGAAGATTGGGGAAGGGCAAAGAAGACCGCAGACACAATATAGTTTAGATGGCCAAAGTTTGCAAACCTCACTCAAGGAAAAAGATCTGGGGGTGAGTATAACACCGAGCATATCTCCTGAGGCGCACATCAATCAGAAAACTGCTGCAGCATACGGGCGCCTGGCAAACCTACGGATAGCGTTCCGATACCTCAGTAAGGAGTCGTTCAAGACTCTGTATACCATTTACGTCAGGCCCATACTGGAGTATGCAGCACCAGTTTGGAATCCACACCTAGTCAAGCACGTCAAGAAATTAGAGAAAGTGCAAAGGTTTGCAACAAGACTAGTCCCAGAGCTACGGGGATTGTCCTACGAAGAAAGGTTGAGGGAAATCGGCCTGATGACACTGGAGGCCAGGAGGGTCAGGGGAGACATGATAACGACATATAAAATACTGTGCGGAATAGACGAGGTGGACAAAGACGGGATGTTCCAGAGAAGGGACACAGACACAAGAGGTCACAATTGGAAGTTGAAGACTCAGATGAATCAAAGGGATGTTAGGAAGTATTTCTTCAGTCATAGAGTAGTCAAGCCGTGGAATAGCCTAGAAAGTGAAGTAGTGGAGGCGGGAACCATACATAGTTTTAAGGCGAGGTATGATAAAGCTCATGGAGCAGGGAGAGAGAGGAGCTAGTAGCAATCAGTGAAGAGGCGGGGCCAGGAGCTATGACTCGACCCCTGCAACAACAAATCCACCTATCACAAATGAAGGTGATAGGTGAGGGGGACATGACCCAGGTGGCAAATTTTCGGAGAATTGGGTGGTTCACAAAGAAAAGGAATCGGCCTCTCAAAGTAATTTTCAAGGCAGAATCAACCCGAGCCATGATCCTGCAGGAGAAAGCACGGTTGAGAGGCAAGCAGGAGTTCCGGAGTGTGTACCTCGATCGAGACAGAACACAGGACGAAAGGAAGACAATGAAAGAGAGAGTTCAAAAACGAAAGGAGAAATGGGAGGAAATGAAAAAGGAGAGCAGAATAATCCAGGATCAAATGGAAGGACAAGTGCACCCCCCAGAAACACCTGCAGAAGGACTCCAGCCACTACACCCCCAAGGCAACTGAACAATCCAAACCAACCATCACACACCAATCCCTCTGTTTCCACCCCCGCACCACAGTTACAGTATTAGAACAGAAGTTGAAGGTTTGGTACACAAATGCAGATGGATTAACGAATAAACATGAGGAATGGCAAGAAAGAATCAATGAGAAGTCCCCAGACATCATAGCAGTTACAGAAACAAAACTCATGGAGACAATAACAGATGCAATCTTCCCACCAGGATACCAGATCATGAGGAAAGATAGAAGGGCAGGGGGGGAGGTGGGGTTGCTCTGCTCGTAAAAAACAGATGGAAATTCGAGAAAATGGAAGGAATAGATGAGACGGGAGAAAGAGACTACATAGCAGGTACACTTCAGTCTGGGGAACACAAAGTGGTCATTGCAGTGATGTATAATCCACCACAGAACTGCAGGAGGCCAAGAGAGGAATATGAAGAGAGCAACAGAGCAATGGTGGACACACTTGCTGAGGTGGCAAGAAGAGCTCACTCCAGCAGAGCAAAGTTGCTGGTTATGGGGGATTTCAACCACAGGGAGATTGACTGGGAAAACCTGGAGCCACATGGGGGTCCCGAAACATGGAGAGCCAGGATGTTGGACGTGGTGCTGGAAAACCTCATGCACCAACATGTTAAGGACACTACCAGAGTGAGAGGGGAGGATGAACCAGCAAGATTGGACCTTGTGTTCACCCTGGGCAGCTCAGATATTGAGGACATCAAGTATGAGAGTCCCCTAGGAGCTAGCGATCACGTGGTTCTGTGCTTTGAATACATAGTAGAGCTGCAAGTGGAGAGAATAACAGGAGCTGAATGGGAAAAGCCTGACTATAAAAGAGGGGACTACAAAGGGTTGAAGAACTTCCTGCGGGAGGTCCAGTGGGACAGAGAACTGGCAGGAAAGCCAGTAAATGAAATGATGGAATATGTAACAACAAAATGCAAGGAGGCAGTGGAAAGGTTTATTCCCAAGGGCAACAGTAACAACGGGAAGACCAGAACGAGTCCCTGGTTTACCCGACGTTGTAAGGAGGCAAAAACAAAATGCAATAGAGAATGGAAAAAGTACAGAAGGCAGAGAACACACGAAAATAGGGAGATCAGTCGCAGAGCCAGGAATGAGTATGCACAGGTAAGGAGGGAGGCCAGCGACAGTATGAAAATGACATAGCATCGAGAATCAAGACTGACCCGAAACTGTTGTATAGCCACATCAGGAGGAAGACAACAATCAAAGACCAGGTGATCAGATTAAGGACAGAAGGTGGAGAACTCACAAGAAATGATCAGGAGGTATGTGAGGAGCTGAACAGGAGATTTAAGGAAGTTTTTACAGTAGAGACAGGAAGGGCTGTGGGAAGACAGCACAGAAGGGAACATCAAGAGGGAATATACCAACAAGTGTTGGATGACATACGAAACAACTGAGGAGGAGGTGAAGAAGCTCTTAAGTGACCTTGACACCTCAAAGGCGATGGGACCGGACAACATCTCCCCATGGGTCCTTAGAGAAGGAGCAGAGATGCTGTGCGTGCCTCTAACCACAATCTTCAACACATCCCTTGAAACTGGGCAACTACCTGAGAGATGGAAGACAGCTAATGTAGTCCCCATATTTAAGAAAGGAAACAGAAACGAGGCACTAAACTACAGACCTGTGTCTCAGACATGTATTGTGTGCAAAGTCATGGAGAAGATTATCAGGAGGAGAGTGGTCGAACACCTGGAAAGGAACAAGATTATAAATGAAAACCAGCATGGGTTCATGGAAGGCAAATCTTGTATCACAAACCTCCTGGAGTTTTATGACAAGGTAACAGAAGTAAGACACGAGAGAGAGGGGTGGGTAGATTGTGTTTTCCTAGACTGCAGGAAGGCCTTTGACACAGTTCCCCACAAGAGATTAGCGCAGAAGCTGGAGGATCAGGCGCACGTAAAAGGGAGGGCACTGCAATGGATAAGGGAATACCTGACAGGGAGGCAGCAACGAGTCATGGTACGTGAAGAGGTATCACAGTGGGCGCCTGTTACGAGCGGGGTCCCACAGGGGTCAGTTCTAGGACCAGTGCTATTTTTGATATATGTGAACGACATGATGGAAGGAATAGACTCTGAAGTGTCCCTGTTCGCAGATGACGTGAAGTTGATGAGAAGAATTAAATTGGACGAGGATGAGGCAGGACTGCAAAGAGACCTGGACAGGCTGGACATGTGGTCCAGCAACTGGCTTCTCGAATTCAATCCAGTCAAATGCAAAGTCATGAAGATTGGGGAGGGGCAAAGAAGACCGCAGACAGAGTATAGGCTAGGTGGACAAAGACTACAGACCTCACTCAGGGAGAAAGACCTTGGGGTGACCATAACACCTAGCACATCACCGGAGGCACACATCAACCAAATAACCGCTGCAGCATACGGGCGCCTGGCAAACCTGAGAATAGCGTTCCGATACCTTAATAAGGAATCGTTCAAGACACTGTACACTGTGTATGTTAGGCCCATACTGGAGTATGCAGCACCAGTCTGGAACCCACACCTGGTCAAGCACGTCAAGAAGTTAGAGAAAGTACAAAGGTTTGCAACAAGGCTAGTCCCAGAGCTCAAGGGAATGTCGTACGAGGAAAGGTTAAGGGAAATCGGACTGACGACATTGGAGGACAGAAGGGTCAGGGGAGACATGATAACGACATACAAGATACTGCGGGGAATAGACAAGGTGGACAGAGATAGGATGTTCCAGAGAGGGGACACAGGGACAAGGGGTCACAACTGGAAGCTGAAGACTCAGACGAGTCACAGGGACGTTAGGAAGTATTTCTTCAGTCATAGAGTTGTCAGCAAGTGGAATAGCCTAGCAAGTGAAGTAGTGGAGGCAGGAACCATACATAGTTTTAAGAAGAGGTATGACAAAGCTCAGGAAGCAGAGAGAGAGAGGATCCAGTAGCGATCAGTGAAGAGGCGGGGCCAGGAGCTGAGTCTCGACCCCTGCAACCACAATTAGGTGAGTACAATTAGGTGAGTACACACACACACACACACACACACACACACACACACACACACACACACTATACATAAATATATATATATATATATATATATTATATATATATATATATATATATATATATATATATATATATATATATATTATATATATATATATATTTTATATCTACAAATGTGTGTATGTGCATAAATACCACAGTGAATATTAGCAGTGCAGAAATACATGAACGCTTTCATTTCTTAAGCCATTTGTGTCCAGGTGCTGCGTTACCGTAAAGCCAAAAGCCTTTGACTGTACGTTGACTGTTTATTAAGAAGTCTGTTAGCATTATTCTCAGGGTTACGGTGAGCGAATCCACCTTGAGAATGCACGTGTGGGGAGTCTGCTTTTCAGCATTCATCACTAGCGCCTATAGGTGATACCCGGAGTTGGGTGCAGCAGCAATGTCGATGGGAAAGTGAATGATAACTAGAAACGTTGGCAGTCGATTAGAATAGATCGTGATGTGGTTGCTCACGTAGACACCGCCAGGATTTAGGTGCACCTGTGGTTGGAGCTGCAATGAACTAAATACGCAGCCTCGCTCCTACACACATCTTCATGCATGTAAAAATCTCTAAGTCACACGCTGCGGAATGCGTAGGTCGTTTTTGCATCCTAGATAGACTGCCAGTATTGAATCGCCAGGGTCTTCCCTCTTTGTACGCTTGAGCTGGCCAGTCTTTAGATTTTTTTCTTGGCTTATTTACGAGTTTTAATTTGAAAATTAAAGTTTAAAAAAGAATAAATATTTACTAAATTTTTTAAATGGTACTGCAAAATGAACGATAAAAATGTTACGGAACAGAAGACGGAGAAAAGAGATTCTGTGATGAAATCTTTGAAGTGGATTTAGAGAAAAAGTTCTTTGGGTAATTAAATATATATATATATATTTCGTGCCGAATAGGTAAAACGTGCGATTTTGCCTTAAATAGCAACGCTCTACTAGACGAATAAAGCAAGCGAATATTTGTGTATGCAATAATTTCGCAAAAATCATTCTGAACCTAACGAAAAAAATATTTCATTGTGTTTGTTTATTATTAAATTATTGTAAACTTATGTAAAATATATTTAGTTAAATTGGGCTAAATTAAATTGCGCTTGTTATAATAAAGTTAGGTAAGTTTTTGTTCTTTTCTGGTTCTTTTGGAGTATGGGAGCTGGAAAACTGTGGAAGTTGGAGGAATGAGAGAATGAGAGAGCTAGAAGAGTGTGGGAGTTGAAAAACTGAAGGAGTTGAAAGAATATGGGAGCTGGGTAAGTGTGGGAGTTGGAGGAGCGTGTTAACTGGGGAGTGGGGGGGGGGGGAGGTAAGAGAGACTGAAGAAACAGGAGTTTGAAACATTAACAATATTAAGGAGGAGTGTGAGTGTTGAAGGATTTACTTCGAATGGTACTTGAGTGATACAAGATTAACATCAAACTTAAATGGGGCCATAATATTCGCGAATTTAAAACAGTATTCAAATTTTTTTAAAACATTTTATGCCTAGCACTTTTAGTAGATTTACAGCTTTAAGCCAAACATAAAATTTCTGAAACTTCACTGGTCAATAAAATTTTATTTTATTTTCTCATCAAAGATATTAACACAATTTTTCTGAGCCCGTTTAAGAAGCTGATTCCGAAAATCTGTTATTATTTATTCCCCCGCATGTCTAGCTTAAAAGTAATCAGTCATGTACTTTAACACAGTAATAGGCTTCATGCGCTTGTTAAATGCGTATAAAGCAAACATTATGAAAAAGAAATGTCCAAGAACTTAAAACATAGAGGGTACTATAGTCTCATGTAAACGTTGACTGGAATATCATGGTACAACATCCAGCAGTAGTTTGTAATCATAATTTCATTTCAGAAACAGAGGCAGCTATTATCTATAGCCTAAATGTCTTGCTGGACGTGTTCATCCTGCTCATCTCTCATAACCCCAAGATTCTTGGGAAAACAATCTAGTTACGCTGGAGAACAGCTTTCAGACTCCGCTCTGAAGAATTGATAAAAAGCTGCCAGTCAGATGCTACATGTTCTTGTGATAAATTCATGAAAACTTCATTGCATCACGGCAATACCTGAGTGAACCGTCTACCATAAAGAATGTCGCCAGTTTAGCATTCTGATTCCGACAGTGACACACTGGAATGTTCTTAGGAAAGAGTTTCTGCTTGAGTCTCGAGGCACGACGCTCCTGCTTTCTCATTAGAGAGAGATAGCTTTTTAACAAAGTCATTTAACTAATTTTATGCAAAAACTCTTGGACTCCAGTTCCTCTCCAAGAGTCTACCACTCAGGAGGGGTAAAAGGCCCTGGATCTCCGCAACTCCGTCAGCTTCAATTTCATTTTTAATAAATTCTAGTCCATAAACCGGAGGAAACGGGTTAGGCAACGTGTTGAGGGACTTGTCTTGTCATCCCGAATACCACTCAAATGTTTAACAAGAAAAATTCAGAATTTTTTTTCTGTTTTTGAAGAAGAAGAAGAATTAAAGATATAACCCAGTTTGAGTGCATACTCCGCAAAACTGAATGGTAGAGAGAAACTGATAGCACTTTTGAAATAAGCGTCACAAAATCTATACAGACCACGAAAACTTATGTCTGTTGAAAATTCTTTGTTGATCAGTGACCAGTGAAAAACAGAAAAGTACATTTTTAAAATTATATTATCAATAACAAATATATATTATATATATATATATATATATATATATATATATATATATATATATATATATATTATATATATATATATATATATATATATATATATATATATTATATATAGTATATATATATATATATATATATATATATATATATATATATATATATATATATATTATAATATATATATTATCTGTTTTCTCATCAATGTTTATGAGAGCTTTACGTATTTGTAGTCCAGAGTTTATAGATGAGGAAATATCCAAAATTTATGAAATAGGTAATAATTTGAAATACCAAAGAAACGTAATTGATAAATCTTTTAAAATTGCTAGAAATACTTTTTACAATCCAAAAAGGGACAACAAACCTGATTCAACTAAAAATATGTTGGTTCTCCCTTACCATGAAAACTTGGTTGACATGCCTTCTCTTCTTAAGACTTTTAATATCAAAGTTGTATTTAAAAATCTTGATACAGTAAAAAAAACTTTTGGTAAAGAATCCCCCCCCAAAATGCTGACGGATGTGTCTATAAGATTCCTTGTAAAATTTGCGATAAAGTTTATTACGGTCAAACTGGTAAAAGTCTCGAACTAAGATTAAAACAACATAAATATAGCATTAGGACTGGACAAGATTCCAATGCTCTATTTATTCATGTGAGAGATTTTAACCATCCAATTGATTTTCAAAAAGGTGAGAAAGTAGTATCAAGCAAGTCCATGGTCGACAGGAATATAATTGAATCTTGTTTCATAAAAAGCAGTTTTGACAATAATATGAATATTTCCTTTGGTTTATATAAATTAGATCCATTTATAATTAATAGAATTTGGGAAGAATTTAATAATACATTGAACAAATAATAAATTTTGAAATTCTTAATTCTTGGGTAGAATAGTTTGTTGGTGGGTTGTGTGAAGGACCTGTCTAGTTGGGCCAGCGAGTCTGCTGCTGTGTTCCCTTTCTTATGAGTCGCACGTCAGGTGTTGCTTTGTTGTGGGATGCGATAGTGAGGTGTGGGCTAGACCCTTTATATGCCTTCCTTTCATGCATTACTTTCATTGTTCCTTGATAATGTGAGTAGTCACGAAAGCGCTTGGAATTCCTTATTCTTTCACAGTGGTTGTTCTGCATATTCTGAAATCACCTGTTTACTGTGATCTTATTGCAGTATATATATATATATATATATATATATATATTATATATATATATATATATATATATATATATTTTATATATATATATATATATATATATATATATATATATATATATATTATATATATATATATATATATATATATATATATATTATATATATATATATATATATATATTATATATATACATATATATATATATATATATAATATATATATATATATATATATATATATATATATATATATATATATATATATATATATATGTGTGTGTGTGTGTGTGTTTTGTGTGTATATATATAGGTATGATATAGCACGTAATGAAAGTAGTTTGTTAGATTATGTATTGGTGGATAAAATGTTGATGGGTAGGCTCCAGGATGTACACGTTTATAGAGGGGCAACTGATATATCGGATCATTATTTAGTTGTAGCTACAGTTAGAGTAAGAGGTAGATGGGAAAAGAGGAAAATGGCAACAACAAGCAAGAGGGAGGTGAAAGTGTATAAACTAAGGGAGGAGGAAGTTCGGTTGAGATATAAGCAACTGTTGGCAGAAAGGTGGGCTGGTGCAAGTATGAGTAGTGGGGGGGAGGGGGTTGAAGAGGGTTGGAATAGATTTAAAAATGCAGTATTAGAATGTGGGGCAGAAGTTTCTGGTTATAGGAGGGTG
>NC_069401.1:51455508-51460508 GCF_026875155.1 Cherax quadricarinatus | reverse complement strand
AAACGGGAAGACATCTGTAGTTTATCGAAAAGGAAAATGGCCATAATTTATCTCACTAATACAAGCCATCTATAGCTTATTCAAAAGGAAGACGACCATAATTTATCCCACAAGATTCTGAGGCAGACGCTGGATGAACCATCAAAACCACGTCAGAAAAACAAACCTTAATTTCTCTGTGTGCTACATTTAGGACAATCCATCGCATTCGTATAGGAGTCTGGTTTTCGTCTATGGACTACAGCCTCCAATATTAACGAATCTAATTTGAATAAGCCACCACTATTATTATATAATTAACATTTATCATGTTTTATAATTGCCAATTCTACAATACTCCGTCTAAGCCAAGTGGAACAAAGGACACTGACTTTATCTTCCGGCCAATTTTCCCAGTTATTGCATACTCCGATATGGCTGAAAATCGCATTTGACACTCGGCCAGTTCACATCGAATGTTTGTGTCGTGTTATCCTAATATCTCGAGGCTTGCCAGCCTGTCCCACATAAGATAAGTTGCAACCAATTCTATACACACCACCGACACAATGTTGAGGGGAATTCTTTATCAAAATGCTGTTAGCAGTCCGTGAATTCTTAAAAAGTCTTGTATGTTAAATCTTTTAAGGGTATTCGGTAGGACTGATTATCATTGTTGGTTCTCTCATACAATGATAATCTTCAAGGAGTAACTGAAACGTAAATCCTAATTATTCTTTCTTACAAAGGCTCTTTCCCTGTGAAAATAAAATTAGAACTGCACATTGAACTACAAAATCTTTCAGAAAGGTTGCGGCATTATCTGTGGCTGTCCCCAGGACGATACGTAGAGCTGAGTGCTCTTGCTACAGTAGCTCTGGTAGATTTCAATTATAGGCAACGTGGGAGGTTAATTACGCAGTACGTACATCATCTTCACCTATAATATAGCGCCAAGCTATAAAAACCTGAACTTACCTTCACGCTGGGTGGTTTCTGGGCTGGAAGAACCTGGGAGTTAGTTAAAAGTCTTTTCATTCTTGTATAACAACATGCCTACAATTCACACAAGTTTTATAGTTTCGAGTGCAACTGTTTACAATATAGAATGCAAAAACTTATATTGTAAACAACAATGACCAAAAGGCACAAGTGCAAAGAAATTATCTAAAGTAATAATATTTCGCTCCATGTTTAGCTTTATTAAATCAATGACATGATTAAGATCTACACAGAGCGACACTTTGTCACGATATAAGTTTGTTTTGCACCTGTGTTTTTCCTTCTTTACTTGCAACATACACTTTACAAGTGTACAGGGATTAAATAGGCTCATCGAAATAAAATAAGTAAAGCATATATGACACTGAGTTTGTCAACAGGCAACAAGCAAAGCTGAGGGAGGACATTAACAGGATGGGTGACCACAGCCTCTTCCTCAACTTGGTAGGAGTTTGATAACACCCAAGCTCCCTGGCCCCGACAAACTGATGACAATTTAATGAAGAGCGAGGGACTGAGAGTTGCAGCCTTTGATGCACAGGAGATAAGGCGGACACGCTGCCACTACGTAAGATCATCTGGCCACAATTTTACAAGCACATTACTTCCCTAGGATTGATTTCTTCACGATTTTGTTGATAAGCAATTGTCTGAAAATTTGGGGAAGATGTTTTTAACAGAGTGATCGTCTAATGCTAAAGTACATGTTTAGTGCCAAGCGTGAAATTTAACAATAAACCAGGCAGGAAGTGTTGTTTATATCAGGAACAATGGTTACCTAACTGAATGCCTTGGAACAGTCTGGGTTCCATGGAAAGTCTGGGTGCCATGAAACAGTCTGGGTGCCGAGAAACACTCTGGGTGCCATGGAAAGTCTGGGTGCCATGAAACAGTCTGGGTGCCGAGAAACACTCTGGGTGCCATGGAACAGTATGGGTGCCATGGAACAGTCTGGGTGCCATGGAGCCATCCGGGTCCCTTGGAATGCTGGAGTTTCGTATACCAGGGGTGCCGCAGAAATTAAGACACGTAATTATTTTTATCACTTTTATAATAATAATAATAATAATAATAATAATAATAATAATAATAATAATAATAATAATAATAATAATAATATGCTACTGCTACAGAGTCTATTGCTACTACTACTACTGCTACTACTACTACTACTACTACTATTACCACTACTACTACTACTACTACTAATACTATTACTACTACTACTACTACTACTACTACTACACTACAACTAATACTACTACTACTACTTCTGCTGCTGTTGCCATTACTACTACTTCGATCACGACAACTAATTAATTATATTGACAATTATGGTAATGATAATGGTGATATTGATGATAATTTTAATGATGATACTGACGGTAGTGGTGATGATAAGGAGGACAGCTACGAAGATGACGATGATGATTGTACAAACCTCTTTTGGGTGTGTTATCAATGCGGGTAAAAGTTTAATCAGGGTGGTGGTGCTCAAGAATTGTTTCAAATGGGATAATCGTCTCTGGATTCTTTAATTTAAAAAAAATTAATCTTGGGAATTTGATGTCTCTTTACACTGCTGCTTCTGATTGATTTTCTTCATTTGTTTCTGGTCTGAAGGAAACACGTATCAGGACAAGCTTTCGTTTCGCTCTGTGCAGAGCTGTGTCGAGCTTGGTAGAGCTCTAAACTGAGAGAAACGTTGTCCCAGTAAATATTTGCTCTATAAACTGTTTTTCTCTATCTCTGTTATTGGTGTTTCCCTTCTACATCCGGGCTACAGCGCCAGCCAAGGTTTTCATTATGTTTGCTGATGAGCGTTGTTCCATCTCTGATACACGATCCTTCATATCTCGAGATTTAATTTCATTTGTTATTTTTCTGACACTATGAATTTCACAAAAATGAATTTGACGCAAGTAACGCCCTCTTTGGTCATCACCTTAGTATACATATTAGTGCCGTTTAGGTATGTGATGTAGTAGGTCGAATTGATTTCGTCATTTTTACAGAGTTTCCCAACAGTATGGTAATGTTTCAACCATTGTTTTATTACTGATATAGACCGCTGATCCCACATGCTTGAATTTTCCTGGATAATCCTTGAATGTGACCCTAATGATTGCCTTTGAGATGTTCTTTCACAAAATATCAGCTCGTAGTTCATTGTTAGAGCGTCAGCCTCACAACTGCATGAGTTCGGGTTCGATCCCCGGGGGGAATCGAGTAAATATGTATGTGACTGTGTTGTAACCTAGGGAAGAAGACTGAATTACCTTTTCTATGTTATCAAAAGTGAAAAGTTATCGTAATAAATGTTTGCTCAGCATTTATAACTTTCTTTTTATTATTGTCGACAGAGTTTTCTGCCCTTGTGTGTTTTGTTATGAAAATCCAGATGTCATATTTGGAATCTACCTTTTCCTGCAACTTTTATGAATGAACTCTTAGTGATATGTAAATATTTATATTAGGCTAAATTAAACTGCACTTGTTATAATAACGTTAGGTAAGTTTTCTTAGGTTCTTTTGGTACAAAATTATTAATTTTTCCACTAATATAAATGAAAAAATATATCTTCAAATGTATAAGAGAAAATTTTTACAAAGGACTTTATTTTATATGAGTTCTTGATAACTGACCAATTTTACCTATATATATATATATATATATATATATATATATATATATATATATATATATATATATATATATAATATATGCAAAACAACCACTCTGAAAGAATAGAGAAATTCCAAGCGCTTTCGTGACTACTCACATTATCAAGGAACTATGTAGTTCCTTGATAATGTGAGTAGTCACGAAAGCGCTTGGAATTTCTCTATTCTTTCAGAGTGGTTGTTTTGCATATTTTGAAATCACCTGTTTACTGTGATCTTAATGCAGATTATATATATATATATATATATATATATATATATATTTTTATATATATATATATATATATATATATATATATATATATATATATATATATATATTTATATATATATATATATATATATATATATATATATATATATATATATATATATATATATATATATATATAATGTTACTAAATTAAAAATATTTTAAATTGGCCTTAAGATTCATGTAATTCACCAATATTCTTAACTATTTCACTTGCAAGTGTGTATCACTCGCTTCATTTAAGGGCACTTCGTCAAATATCCTCACGGGATTTGGGACGGTATCAATTTTTTTCTTGTGTGAATATGCAGACCTAACATGCTTCATGGTGAGAGGAACATTAAGGAAAACAGCTGTGACTTTACGGTGTTCACATGTTTGAACGTCCTTCTTAGACACTCTTGATCTGCAGTACTTCCTGAAATATCACTGGAGATATCTTATTGACAACAGACAATTTCTTTTTAATTTTATACACTAAGTAAGCATTAATGATTGAACAACACAGATGGAAGTGAGCTTGGAAAGTTTTAACGAACCAGCAGCAGCGACTGGAATTCTGCCAATAAGGTTTTAACGAATCCGCTGAGAAATACAAGATGCAGCTTAGTTATGTGTTTTGAAGGAATCCGCGGGAACATAAAAGATACCAGCGGAAATTATGCCATGGAGATTTTAACGAGCCTGCAGTAACGCACAGTCGTGGAAAGCACTGAGGTAGCTGACTGAGAGAGTTTTTAACTAATCTGCCGAGAAAACACTGGTTGAACTAGGCTTAGACGTTTTTAACAAACCCGCTGCAACGTAAAGGAGCGTTCTGCTCAGACCTTTGCCTCTCATTAGGGTTTAGACTCAGGCTACGAGATTTATTGCAACTTGTATCTAATCAGATATTAACGTCATTGCATGTAAATGAAGTATCACGGGAAGACAGTCATGATCTTGCGTCTTGATGCCTCTTCTCTATGCTTATTGAATGCAAAATTGACGAGTTTAAATAATGATTATCTTCATGATTTGAGCAGTTTCCAAACAGTTTGTATTCCTCTCGCTGACTGTAGTTCAGTAGTATTTAAAACTG
>NC_069401.1:51445508-51450508 GCF_026875155.1 Cherax quadricarinatus | reverse complement strand
CCAAGCTGAGATGGAGTGGGAAGACCTCGCCACACTCACCAAGCTGAGATGGAGTGGGAAGACTTCGCCACACTCACCAAGCTGAGATGGAGTGGGAAGACCTCGCCATATTCACCAAGCTGAGATGGAGTGGGAAGACCTCGCCACACTCACCAAGCTGAGATGGAGTGGGAAGACCTCGCCACACTCACCAAGCTGAGATGGAGTGGGAAGACATCGCCACACTCACCAAGCTGAGATGGAGTGGGAAGACCTCGCCACACTCACCAAGTTGAGATGGAGTGGGAAGACCTCGCCACACTCACCAAGCTGAGATGGAGTGGGAAGACCTCGCCACACTCACCAAGCTGAGATGGAGTGGGAAGACCTCGCCACACTCACCAAGCTGAGATGGAGTGGGAAGACCTCGCCACACTCACCAAGCTGAGATGGAGTGGGAAGACATCGCCACACTCACCAAGCTGAGATGGAGTGGGAAGACCTCGCCACACTCACCAAGTTGAGATGGAGTGGGAAGACCTCGCCACACTCACCAAGCTGAGATGGAGTGGGAAGACCTCGCCACACTCACAAGCTGAATGGAGTGGGAAGACCTCGCCACACTCACCAAGCTGAGAGGAGTGGGAAGACCTCGCCACACTCACCAAGCTGAGATGGAGTGGGAAGACCTCGCCACACTCACCAAGCTGAGATGGAGTGGGAAGACCTCGACACATTCACCAAGCTGAGAAGGATTGGGAAGATCCCGCCACACTCACAAAGCTGAAAAGGAATGGGAATACCTCGCCACACTCACCAAGCTGAGATGGAGTGGGAAGACCTCGACACATTCACCAAGCTGAGAAGGAGTGGGAAATCCCCTTCACACTCACCAAGCTGAGATGGAGTGGGAAGACCTCGCCACACTCACCAAGCTGAGAAGGAGTGGGAAGACCTCGCCACACTCACCAAGCTGAGATGGAGTGGGAAGACCTCGCCACACTCACCAAGCTGAGATGGAGTGGGAAGACCTCGACACATTCACCAAGCTGAGAAGGATTGGGAAGATCCCGCCACACTCACAAAGCTGAAAAGGAATGGGAATACCTCGCCACACTCACCAAGCTGAGATGGAGTGGGAAGACCTCGCCACACTCACCAAGCTGAGATGGAGTGGGAAGACCTCGCCTCACTCACCAAGCTGAGAAGGAGTGGGAAGACCCCGCCACACTCACAAAGCTGAGAAGGAATGGGAATACCTCGCCACACTCACCAAGCTGAGAAGGAGTGAGAAGACCTCGCCACACTCACCAAGCTGAGATGGAGTGGGAAGTCCTCGCCACACTCACCAAGCTGAGATGGAGTTGGAAGACCTCGCCACACTCACCAAGCTGAGATGGAGTGGGAAGTCCTCGCCACACTCACCAAGCTGAGATGGAGTGGGAAGACCTCGACACATTCACCAAGCTGAGAAGGAGTGGGAATACCTCGCCACACTCACCAAGCTGAGAAGGAGTGGGAAGACCTCACCACACTCACCAAGCCGAGATGGAGTGGGAAGACCTCGCCACACTCACCAAGCTGAGATGGAGTTGGAAGACCTCGCCACACTCACGAAGCTGAGATGGAGTGGGAAGACCTCGCCACACTCACCAAGCTGAAATGGAGTGGGAAAACCTCGCCACACTCACCAAGCTGAGATGGAGTGGGAAGACCTCGCCATACTCACGAAGCTGAGATGGAGTGGGAAGACCTCGCCATACTCACCAAGCTGAGATGGAGTGGGAAAACCTTGCCACACTCACCAAGCTGAGATGGAGTGGGAAAACCTCGCCATACTCACGAAGCTGAGAAGGAGTGAGAAGAGAGAGAGAGAGAGAGAGAGAGAGAGAGAGAGAGAGAGAGAGATGGATAAAAGATTTCAACCAGTTCATTGCCTATAATCACTTCAAAAGTCTCTTAATCCTCCCCATCCCCTTAAAAAAAAAAAAAAAAAAAAAAACTTTGAGCTATCGCATTTTACAAAGATTATTTATGTTTTTATTAAATTTTTGTTTTATATCTTTTAGTATATATGCAACAAGTCTTTAAATTAAAATTTGGGATTAATAACAACTACTTACCTCTACTCCTGACACAAGGCTGCTGGATGCCCAAATTTTTAGAACTCACAACCTCCCGTTTACCCTCTCTCTCTCCAGCCTTTCCTAGGACGACTCCTACCTTCCGCCCCAGATCTGTACACTCTCGAATTCAGTCCGTTTTTCTGTATTCTCTCTGAATGTTCAAACTATTTCAACCACCGCTCCTCAGCCCTCTGAATAATTTATCTGCTAACTCTTAACTTCCTTTTAATCTCCAAACTCCGAATTCTCTACATAATATTCACATTACATATTGCCCTCACACACAACTTCTCCATTGCCTTAAGCCTCTCTCTTCCTGCAACTTTCAAAGTCACTGTGGTTTTGAGGGAGGTGAGGATAGATTTACTGTCAAAAGCACTGTGGCTGTGGGAAATGACAGTGGGGTTACTGACGTTAACCACGGGACCACGGATCGAGCCTCCGTCCACTATGTCCACCTTTTGCCTTCATTCATTATCAGTTCTTCACTACGACTTAAATTGGGTTAATGCCTATATATATATATATATATATATATATATATATATATATATATATATATATATATATATATATATAATATATATATATATTCTTTCTTTCTTTCAACACACGGCCGTATCCCACCGAGGCGGGGTGGCCCAAAAGGAAAAACGAAAGTTTCTCCTTTTACATTTAGTAATATATACAGGAGAAGAGGTTACTAGCCCCTTGCTCCGGCATTTTAGTTGCCTCTTACAACACGCATGGCTTACGGAGGAAGAATTCTGTTCCACTTCCCCATGGAGATAAGAGGAAATAAACAAGAATAAGAACTAGAAAGAAAATAGAAGAAAACCCAGAGGGGTGTGTATATATGTGCTTGTACATGTATGTGTAGTGTGACCTAAGTGTAAGTAGAAGTAGCAAGACGTACCTGAAATCTTGCATGTTCATGAGACAGAAAAAAGGACACCAGCAATCCTACCATCAAGTAAAACAATTACAGGCTTTCGTTTTACACTCACTTGGCAGGACGGTAGTACCTCCCTGGGCGGTTGCTGTCTACCAACCTACTACCTATAATATATAATATATATATATATATATATATATATATATACATATATATATATTATATATATATATATATATATATATATATATATATATATATATATATATTATATATATAATATATATATATATATATATATGCAATAAGATCACAGTAAACAGGTGATTTCAGAATATTCAAACAACCATATATACTGCTTGTGGAGGCTAGTACACCCAACGGGGATTAGAATGAAGTTAGCTCAGAGGCACCCACACCACCGTATGTCCTCAGATCAAGGTAAAACGCCTAGCTCTGCTGGGTGCTTGATTTTTTTGTAGGATTGTGTGGTCCAGTGGGTTAGAGTGTAATGCAATTCTCGCTCACCATGAAGCGGGCCTAAACGACATGGGTTCGAATCCCGAGTGGGTGTGGGTGTGGGTGGGTGTGAGTTGGACCTGACTAGCTTGTGCTGCTGGGTCTGGTGCCGTGCTCCATGTTATTGATTCAATACCACTCGTTCCTGGTCACAATAATATATATATATATATATATATATATATATATATATATATATATATATATATATATATATATATATAATATATTATATATATATTATTATATATATATAATTATATATATGCAGAACAACCACTGTGAAAAGAAACCGTGATATTTTACTAGCAGCCAACAATACCCACAACACAGCTAAGCACCCCAATGGGATCACCATCTACCCTTGGAAGAATAGCAAGCTCTTAGCATGGGACTATACCTGTGTATCCACACTGGCCGACACCTATATCCATCACAGTGTCGGGAGACAGGAAGGAGCTGCTGATCACAGGGAGGAGTACAAGATCGGCAAGTACAGGGACATAGGCCAACAGTATCAATTTGTCCCAGTGGGATCAGAGACCTTGGAATCATGGGGAAAACATGCCACGCGTTTCCTTATAGAACTGGGTTCCAGACTCATCGACACCACTAGGGACCCAAGGGCAGCCACTTTCATGTTCCAGCGCCTCAGCGTGGCCATTCAGAGAGGAAATGCATGTTGCATACTGGGCTCGCGCCTGGCTTTGGAGGTGTTGGAGGATATTCATAACCTTTGATATTTTGTACCAATGTATTCATTTTTGTTTTTTCTATCAATGTATTCTGTCTGTTAATAAAGATATCATGTCATATTATATATATATATATATATATATATAATATATATATATATATATATATATATATATATATATATATGTATATATATATATATATATATATATATATATATATATATATATATATATATATATATATATATATATATGTGTGTGTGTGTGTGTGTGTGTGTGTGTGTATGTATATATATATATTACGTTTCTTGGGTATTTCAGATCATTAACTATCTCATAATTTTTAGATATTTCTTCATCTATGAACTCTGGACTACAAATACGTAAAGCTCTCAAAAACATTGATGAGAAAACAGACAGTTTAACTCTGTCTTGATGTGAAGAATAATAGTGTACATAGGAACAGTTATTTGTAGGTTTTCTTTAAATTTTAAATTTTAAGTCGTTGTTACTTTTATTAATTAAAACATCTAGAAAAGACAATGAGTTATTTGTTTCGAACTGAACAGTAAAGTGTATAGAATGGGATAAGTTATTTAATTTAACAAGGAAGTTGTAATACCTACATTCTTGGGCATAAGACACAAAATATCATCAACATATCTAAACCGCTTAACTCTATTACTGAGAATTGTGTTAAGCAGTGTTTCAAAAACTTCCATGTATTAGTTACTAAGAGCAGGTGAAAGAGGATTTCCCATTGCCATACCAAACTTCTGAGTA
>NC_069401.1:51433008-51443008 GCF_026875155.1 Cherax quadricarinatus | reverse complement strand
GAAGTAGTAATGAACTTATCAAAAACTTTAGATGTTTAACAAGTTTACAAATTCCCAGCCTGTATGTGTTAATGAACTAAATCTCTATGAATTCAATGATTACGTACATTTCGAACATAAAATTTTATTTGGGAAGTTCATTTAAATATTAACCGTTGCTTGTCTAGCGTGCTCATATGGACACTAATTTTCACATGCAGCATTTTTAGTTTACCTTAATTTATATTTACTTTTAAATATGTGGGCAAAGAGATTTTAATTAGATCCCACAATAGATTTCGTGTTGGTTATAGTTTATGAATTTTATAATGACTTTCATATCATAAAATTTTCTACCAAAAATGCCTAGGTGTTTTCAAATGAACACTTCAGGCAAATAACTCATTTCCTGAATTTTAAAGAATTTTTAATTACTGATGAAACGTTTCTCAGATGTCTTGTTGATATGCAAATCGAAGATAAACTTGAAGCATCGGGCCATAAAGTGTCACAAGTTTTTATCGAGGCACCTGCAGCAAATACCTTATCAGATGAAGATTCAGAGCATGAAAATGAAGGTGGCTTCCTTGACAATTTGGGAAGAAAAAAAAAACAGATCACCGGTGGAACCTCAGGCAGTTGTCTCAAGCGGGAGACGTTTGTACAATGAAGATGATCTCATTGTGGATGAGAATGCAAGTGAAGGAGATATCACTGAAGTATCCGATAGCGAAAGTGATGCTGGACCAGATAAGATAACACAAGACAAGCTCCTTCAACTAGGAGTATTAGGCTCGTTAATAGTGTCCAGGGGTAGAGGCATGGGTTAAGGAGGAGGCAGGAATAAACAAAAACAAAGTCAGTCACAGAAGACTGGCAAAAATTGTAGCTTATGCTGAAGTTAAGACGATTTCAATGATATAATTTCTTCATTTACAGAAGAATACAACACATACCGTGGTATCAACCCGATAAGTAGTTAATGTCGGACACTTGTTGGAGGCTACAACAAGTGACATGTAAACAGGAGAGACACAAATATTGGAGTCTATAGAATTTCTGTGAGAGAAAAGATGGTATTATATTAGTTACAGGTTCAAATGATGTTTCCATCCACATTGCTTAGAATTTGCATAAAAATCAGATGATTCAACTGCTCAGTCTCCTGCTGTGAAGCCTCTGATATCAGTTACAACGTTTCATCCACTAGTAGGTGAAACATTGTAGCAATAAAGGCCCCTCAGTGCACCTGCCACTTGTCGACGTTACGCCATTATATGGCGTATCCTCAACTTCCTCTTCACCTCAATGTGCTGATAGATACCTTGCTCAATATCCCATTGTTTAAATAGGTTCTTGAGGACCCGGCTATGCCAGGGTCATCAGTAACTAAAGGTGTGACTGAGTCAGAGGTTTGGTTAATACAGTTTGAAGAACGCAACTCAGCAGAACACAATTCCTGAAATGTAATGACGGTACAAAAAAAAAAGGTCAGGTTTCACAAGTTATCATGATAATAGCCATCACTACTAAAGATTTTGCTATTTTCTTTGACTTAGATTGTTAAGTTTAGAGCACATGTTCATTAACATTTAAGAATATTTAATCCCTGTAATACAGATTTAATAAACTCCCATTAATATACAATATGAGATACTTCTCGGTTTAAATACCTGTGATAATCAATTAGTTATTCTGTTAAGTTTCAAGTCTCTTGGCTGTACGTTAATAATTATGGCTGCATATCATCTGATATATATATATATATATATATATATATATATATATATATATATATATATATAATATATATATATATATATATATATATATATATATATATATATATATATATATATATATATATATATATTTATATATAAGGAGTATACGTTTGAAATGAATAGTTTTTATCACTGCAAGCACCACCCTCAATATCTGTGCATAATCTAATACGTATGAATTTTAGGTAACAAAGAGTCTGTGGTCTTCAACGTTAAGTATCCAAAATATTGATCACACGATATCAAAAGCCTTTACGTGGCAGAGAGAGAGAAAAAAAAAAAGCTCAGATTCGTGATCAGCGTAACAAAGACAGTTTAAAACAACTAAGTTGGTTTTTGAATTGGATAAAAAGTTAAATTTTGTTGGCTAGTGTTTATTATTATTATTAATATTATTATTATTATCATTATTATTATTATTATTATTGTTATTATTATTACAACAACAACAGCAACAGCAACAAGAACAGCAACAACAAGTATTACTACTACTACTGCTACTACTACTACTACTACTACTACTACTACTACTACTACTACTACTACTACTACTACTACTACTACTACTACTACTACTACTACTACTAGTACTACGACTAAATTTTTGGGTCAGTTCTTAATACGTTGGAAATTGGAGGCAATCAGATTAGATTCATGGAAGGACAAAATTGGTCCAATTCCTTAGACCAGTCTTCCAGACATTTTCCTTTGGGAACTATCAAAAAATTAATCTATCTCCTGGACCTCTCGAGAGGGTTTATTAGGATATTTTTCTCAGATTCTTCAGGTAGAGAGTTCTGGGGTTAAGGGATAAGCGAACTCTTTTTCTCGGATCATTGAGGTAGAAGGGGCTGAAGTTATGAGATACGGGGATACTGTCTTTTATTTAAATTTTGGTTCAACATCCAAGATTTATTGCTTAACATATAAAACTTATGTATCCCTTTAGTAACCGTCACGCTTATCCATATGGTCACTTATTTTTTATCTAATGGCAAAATTATATAAAAAAAAATAATGTTTTCTTCAGTAACATTATCTTAAAAGTATATAAAAAAAATAAAACCGGTTTATCCTTGAGGGAAAACTTCACTGACACGAGAGTCAGAGGTGCTCCGACAAGGATGTATATAATATTGAAAATAATTTCGAGCCCCAACTTTAAGCTACACAGTTGACATCTTGACAGCATCTTATAAACAATATTGACCGCCTTCGTATGAAACCGTTTTGAATATTAGTCTGAATAATAAGAGAACTGTAAATTATATATGAGAACTACAAGATTTTTCGCTTGTATTAAAACTAAAAGGTGTTTCGCTTGCATTACTTATGAAAGAGACATTACTGGGAACCGAAATATAGAGACAACTTAACCAGACAGGAATACTACTGGAGAACTTTTAAGGAAAAAAAAGAGGTCCTGATTAGAAAATTATTAAAATGGAGCAAATCTTGAATTATCTCGAATATAACGTGAGGACGACAGCGCATCAGATAAAGGTATTAACCACAAAATATAGAGTGGAACCAGTTCTCTGGCTTGTGAGCAGCTCCCGTGTTAGACCATGAACACCCGGCTCCTGTGTGGGCGTACAGAGTTATAGGAACATTATATGTGGGCGTAGCCAGTTACAGGAACATTATGTGTGGGTGTGCTAAGTTATATGAACATTATATATGGGTATACAGAGTTATAGAAACATTATGTGTTGGTGTGCATAGTTATAGGAATATGAGTGTATGTACAGAGTTATAAGAACGTTATGTGTTAGTGTACACAATTACAGGCAAATTACGTGTGGGTGTACAGAGTTATAGGAACATTATGTGTGGGTGTACGAACACTCAGCTTCTTTATGGGTTTACGGAGTAAAGAGCCTGGTTTGTGTTTGAGCGTACACTGACCCGGCTCTTGTGCGTGCGTATCATTGACCTGACTCCGGTGTGTGCATACATTGAGTCAACACATGTGTGTATACGCTAAACCGGTTTCTATGTGGGAGCACACTGACCCGGTTTTTATGTGAGAGTACATTGACCCCGTTCCCATGTGAGAGTACTCTGACCCGGCTCCTATGTGAGAGTACTCTGACCAGGCTCACATCTCTGAAGTCCCTGAAAAATTCACATACTCGCACACCCCTCTATGATTCACATGTCTGAAAGACTCACATTCCTCGGTTGACATCCCTGAGAATCCCCAAGGAAATTCACATCCCTGTGGAGCCCTTTAAGGCTTCGAGGAGTTAGACACATAGTTAGGTAACTTCATTCCGAAACGTTTCGCCTACACACTAGGCTTATTCAGTCGAGTACAGAAAGTAGGCAGGAGCAATAGAGATGTGAAGACGATGTGATCAGTCCATCACCCTTGAAGTCGTAGATTTGAGGTTGTCAGTCCCTCAGCCTGAAGAAGAGTTCTGTTCCATAGTCTGGAGCAATCTGATTAAATCGTCTTCACATCTCTACTGTTCCTGCTTACTTTCTGTACTCGTCTGAAGAAGCCTACTGTGTAGGAGAAACGTTTCGGAATAAAGTTGCCTAACTGTTGCCTATGTGTCTTACCTACTAACTTGTCGGTATTGTATACCATTTTGATGTTCACTCGTCAGACACTGCAACACAATGACATCTTGGTACAGAAGAGAAAACACCTTGGACAACTTTTTAAAGTGAGAACTGTTGGATCTGTAAGGGACGTGACCTCTCAGTGACTACATTCTCACTACTAGTACTCTGCACCTCTCCTTCCGATAGTATATAAGTTTGCACACTGTCGCTTGATCTTCAGATTGTTCCAGACTATGGAACAGAACTTTTCTCCAGACTGAGGGTTTGACAACCTCAAATCTATGGCTTCAAGGGTGATGGACTGATTACATCGACTGATTACATCTGTTGCCTATGTCTCTTATTTACCAACCTGTCGGTATTGTATACCGTTTTGATATTCTTAAGGCATCGAGGAATAGCAAAGTCGATAGCAGTATTGTAATTTCACATTCTAATTTTTACAGTCAGTCGTTAAATGGCAGCTTTGTAAAAGTTCAATAATTAATTATCAGTCAAGAGACTCCATTTTAAGGGAATGAAGAGCGAACTTTTTTTTATATACAAAAAATATTGTTTCGGAAGAGTTGCCTAAAATAAATAATATCCTTTTAATTATAAATAATTAACGTCATCAGGCATCTCCTTTAGTTAGAAACAGATAGGTACTAGCAACAATAATAAATAATATCCTATTAATTATTAATATTTAAGGTCTTCAGGTATCTCATTTAGCTGAAACAAAAAGATACTAGAAACAAAGAGAAGAATGGAAGTCACAAGGCCGTTGCTGCAACAATTCACAGCTAATTTACAATTTAGACAAGTATCTTCGGACAATGTTTCCCTTCGTCTTAGCCTGTTATCAAACCACTAATTAATTATGGTTCACGAGTGACTGAAACATAAAGCCATAATTCCCTCACAAAATACTGGGTTTGTCTGGAATATGGAGGAAAAGGCAATAGAGTCTGGGCAGAGACAAGCAGAACAGAAATGGTATTAGTAAACTGGTATAATTGGACAAGACACTACGGGTTTAGGTTTTCCCGTGTAACTGTTAACGGAAAATCGCGCAAATTCCCATTTTTTTGGGGGGGAGGGGGTAGGAGGGGGATGTATCTCGGCTCATCCTTGCATTTGAGATCATTCGTTAAGCCGACGTTGAAATTCCTGTATTTCGCTTTAGCATATATTGTAATTAGAATGGCTGCCCTACACGCGCGCGCACACACACACACACACACACACACACACACACACACACACACACACACACACACACACACACACACACACTCCCCACAACACACACACACACAAAACACACACACACACACACACATAAACACACACATACACACACACATACACACACACACACACACACACACACACACACACACACACACACACATACACACACACACACACACACACACACACACACACACACAGTTGAGGAACACCGCGTGCGCGAGTCACGCCTTCCGTGCTCCGCGAATATGTGTTTCTGCAAGGGTCGCTAAGTGTGCCAGGGTAGTGAACAATCCTTGAAGCGATTTACAATTTGCCTGAGCCACATAAGTGTGGGGAGAACAACAATTTTAGAAGTGAACTAGAAAGTGATACTTGGTGGCGCATTCAGAGTTGGCAGGCCTAGTGTGTTCCAGGCGATGGTGCCACGTGTCATCCAAGAAAGATAATAAAGTGAAACAAATGTGTGACCAGTGAAAGAAATACAGTGAATAGGGTACATTATATATCGAGAAGCAACGGAGGTGGATCTACGCCAGGACATCACATCGAGCTGGACAATCTACAGGCTGCTACAGGCTGCTACAAACTGCTACAGGCTGTTACAGGCTGTTCGCAAGTATTCACCTATGCGTGGTTCTTGGGTGTGGGTCTTGGTTTCAATTAACCGCCAAGCTGATTGTGAACTGTCCAACTCTCCTAATACGATAAGGAAGAGGCTTTCAAGTACTCAATAATGAATAGAAATTGGTAATTTATAGAACAAGGCGAAAAAGGATTCTATAAGACTAGGTAGAAGTAAAAGCAGTATTACAGGTAGGTGTGAGTCAGGTCACAGGAGGGTGGGGCCAGGTAAGCCAGGTAAGGGACCATTGAACTTCATATTCACTCTCATACACCACAATACACAATTCCACTTAATAAACCCTCATATAACTACACACACACACAAACGTTTACAACCACACATTCTCACACAGACTCACATACACTCTCTCCCCCCTCACCCTCCCCGCTAATTCCCCCATTCCTTCTCCTGATCCCCCCTCTCTCTCTCAACCCTCCTTCTCCACCACCTCTCCCTCTTTCCCCCTCTCCATCTCCCATTCTCCCCCTTTGCTTCTCCCTCCTTCTCACTTCCCATATTCCCCCCTCATTCCCCCTCCCCACCCCTCTCACATTTAGTCACTGTCTACAACTTCCTCCTCTACCTCCCTCTCCCCACATTCGGACAAACACATCACAAAACGAACACAGAGAATTACATAAGTTTTTCATTCTATGGCAACCAAAACAAACAAAAAATGGGTTGCCAGAGGGCAGGAAGGAAAACCAGGGGACTGGATGATGAATCTGCAAAGGAAGATTGGGCAGCAGAGCTCATAAAAAAGGAACTTGAATGGAGAATTCGCTAGAAGAACTTAGCATGAGAATGGAAGAGAGGTTAGATGCAGAAAGCAAGAAGTGGGAGATGCAAGTCACAGCAGCAGAGGCTAGGATACAGAGATTAGAAGTGGAAATGAAAAATCTGAACCAGCCTAAAGAACTAAAGAACAATTTGGGAATGACATCTGAGACTGTTACCTCAGTCATAAACAAGGGGACTGTAGGGAACGAAGGGATGAAATTGCATGCAGAAGCCCTATCAGACCATTGTGGAGCCCGAGGAAAAGAGAGAAACACACCAGGAGCTATCGAGGGGACTACAGAAAATGAAAGAACTAAGCTGTATATGGAGGCTCTAACGGAGCACAGCAGAGCCCAGGGAAAGCTGAGAAGGGAAAATGACAGGCCACTGAGCCCAAGGACAATAGATAGTGAAGAAACTGAAGAAAGGAAAGCTGCAATGGAGGAACTTAAACCAAATCTGGGGATACATAGGGATATGCAGTGGGAGAATGAAAGGGAGAGGTCAGTCTTTGTTTATGGGCTCCAGGAAGTTGAAGGGGAAACTTACGAAGCAAGAAGACAAGGGGAGAAAAATGCGATTGAAAGCATCATAAAGGCAATAGGAGAAGATGACATGAGCCAGTTGGTAAATTTTCGGAGAATAAGCGGGTTTGCAAGAAGGAGAGCCCGGACAGTGAAAGTGACTTTCAAGACAGAATTGACTCGGAACAGGTTCCTGCAGGAGAAAGTAAGACTAAGGGACATGCTGGCATACCAGAAGGTGTACCTTGACCGCGACAAAACACAAGAGGAAAGGCAAAAACTGAAAGAGATGGTACAAAGACGAAAGGAAGAAAGAGAGGTGAGGATGGAGATGGACAGGAGAACCCAGAACCAGGAGGAAGATCAAATATAGCCTTTCTCACAACCACCTACAGTAGCCCCCAACCAGGACTACCCCAATACAACCAAACATTCTAATCCAAAGCACACATGCCATATCCAATGCCCCCACCCTCTTCATTACAACCTCCATCCCCACAGCAACCACCCATAGTTCCTTATCAGGTCTCCCACTTCCCCAACCCCAATGTACCCCACAAACTACAGTTTTAGAAAAGAAGTTGAACATGTGGTATACAAATGCAGATGGGATAACAAATAAGTGTGAGGAGTGGCATGAAAGAATCAAGGAGACATCTCCAGACATAATAGCACTCACAGAAACAAGCTCACCAGGATGATAACAGATGCAATTTTTCCACCCGGATATCAAACCCTCAGGAAAGATAGAGGAAGGAGAGGTGGATGAGGGGTTGCACTGCTCATTAAAAACCGGTGGGGATTTGAGAAAATGGAAGTAATGGATGGCATAGATGAGAGGGACTACTTAGTAGGAACAATACAGTCTGAGGGCCATAAGGTGGTAATTGCAGTAATGTACAACCCACCACAGAACTGCAGGAGGCCAAGAGAAGAATACAACGAGAGCAACAGAGCAATGGTCGACACACTAGCAGAGGTGGCCAGAAGAGCTCACATGGGGGGAAGCAAAGTTACTAGTCATGGGTGATTTCAATCACAAGGAGATTGACTGGGAAAACCTGGAGCCCCATGGGGGTCCCAAAGCATGGAGAACAAAGATGATGGATGTGGTACTGGAAAACCTCATGCATCAACATGTTAGAGACACTACCAGAGAGAGAGAGAGGTGAGGACAATCCAGCAAGACTGGACCTTGCATTCACCCTGAGTAGTTCGGACATTGAGGATATCATGTATGAAAGGCCCCTAGGCGCTAGTGATAATGTGGTTCTGTGCTCTGACTACATAGTTGAGCTACAAGTGGAAAGAGTAGCAGGAATGGGATGGGAAAACCAAACTACAAAAGGGGGGACTACACAGACATGAGGAACTTCCTGCAGGGCATTCAGTGGGAGAGAGAAATGGCAGGAAAATCAGTAAAAGAAATGATGGACTCTGTGACAACAAAATGCAAGGAGTCAGAGGAAAGGTTTGTTCCCAAAGGAAACAGAGATAGTGGGAGGACCAGAACGAGTCCTTGGTTCACCCAAAGGTGTAGTGAGGAAAAAATTAGGTGTACTAGAGAAGGGAAAGGTACAGAAGACAAAGGTCCCAGGAAAACAAAGAGATCAGCCGAAGAGCCAGAAACGAATATGCACAGATAAGAAAGGAGGCTCAGCCACAATAAGAAAATGACAAAGAATCGAAAGTCAGGTCTGACCCTAAGCTGTTGTATAGCCACATCAGGAGGAAAACAGTCAAGGACCAGGTAATCAGACTGAGGAAGGATGATGTGGAGTTCACAAGAAATGACCAAGAGGTATGTAAGGAGCTCAACACGCAATTTTAAGAAGTATTTGCAGTGGAAACTTGAGGGACTGCAGGAAATCAGAACAAGGAGGTACACCAACAAGTGCTGGATGAGGTACACATAACCGAGGAGAAGGTGAAGAAGCTGCTATCTGAACTTGGTACCTCGAAGGCAGTGGGACCAGACAACATCTCTCCGTGGGTCCTTAAAGAGGGAGCGGAGATGCTGTGTGTGCCACTAACAAAGATCTTCAACACATCCATTGAAACGGGGCAACTCCCTGAGGTATGGAAGGTGGCAAATGTAGTCCCAATTTTGAAAAAAGAAGACAGACACGAGGCATTAAACTACAGACCTGTGTCACTAACGTGTATAGTATGCAAAGTCATGGAGAAGATCATCAGGAGGAGAGTGGTGGACCACCTGGAGAAAAACAAGTGTATAATCGACAACCAGCACGGTTTCAGGGAAGAAAAATCGTGTGTCACAAACCTACTGGAGTTTTATGACAAGGTGACATATGTAAGACATGAGAGAGAGGGTTGGATAGACTGCATTTTCTTGGACTGCAAGAAGGCCTTCGACACAGTTCCTCACAAGAGGTTTCTGCAAAAACTAGAGGACCAGGCACACATAACAGGAAAGGCACTACAATGGTTCAGAGAATACCTGACAGGGAGGCAACAATGAGTCATGGAACGTG
>NC_069401.1:51395508-51428008 GCF_026875155.1 Cherax quadricarinatus | reverse complement strand
AACTTGAAGGGCATCACCTCATTGGGCAACGCCCTTGTTTTCCAACTCACCATCACTGTCGGCATCATCATCATAATCTGCACTGTCAACGCTATCGTTAATGCTTCTGCCCAAAGTGAGAGTAACAGTATTATCCTCACTATCACTGACATCACTCCCACGGTTTTGTATCAGGAGCCGGTTTGCCTCCTTGGAGACAAGCATCATCAACCCGGTTTCGTTATCAAAGTTCGTCATTACATGAGCTATTGTTACTCAGGGAGTCGTGATAATTCTTTTGTCCATTTAGCTTGAACAACTCCACTAGATAAGGCATGTCAGTAGCCTCACATTAAAACATTTGAAGACTAAATGATTTCTGATGATGATGATGACTGTGTAAGCTAGGTTTGATTTCAGATTTCATTACCTGGTTAACAGTGGTATTTATTTTTATATAAAATAATATTAACGGTCAGTACAATGATGGATAATAAGTTATTTTTAAGGCACTTATAAATATAGCTCTGATATATTTGTTGTTCGTCAATTTGGAATGATAGAGCTTTTCTCTTATGTTTAAATATGCATACTTTTACAGAATGACGGAGGGAGACACACATATGTAGGTTGGCACACATACACATACACACACACACACGAGGACCAGGCAGAACCTCAAAGGGTTCTGGACAGGCTGCAGGCCTGGTCCATTGTTACAAAATACGCGATTTCTAATAATGATTGAGATCTCCAGTGAATACTAGAAAGGACTGCCCTTCTAGCATCCAGCCTGTTACTGGGTTTTTTTACAAGTAGTCAGTATCCTGGTCCAATTATCCATTAGAATTTAGTAAGATTCAATAGTGCTTCAGGATTACAACTAGTAGGCTACTAACTAAAGAAATTAAAATTTAATAAGTTTATTAATAACGATAAAGTTGTCTAGGCGTATAACATGAAAGTAAATTAAGGTAATCAATTGAATATGTTATAGGATACAAGTTCCTACACTTCTCTCGTGTACAGTAGTATTGTGCTGAAGGCACATATCACATCTTTATGGCTTTTAAGTACCGCCTGGTACATTGTTAGCATTTAAGAACATAATACAAATATATACAAGTAAGTGTGTGTGTGTGTGTGTGTGTGTGTGTGTGTGTGTGTGTGTGTGTGTGTGTGTGTGTGTAAGTGCTCTAAGTAGTTCGCTATGTCTCAAGACTCGACTAGACTTAACCAGTGACTGACTAAAAGTCCTCACATAAACTAACTTCTTGACCAACCTGGCAATCAAAACAGCTTGCTTGAACAATAAAATGACTGAGAAGCCGAACAGCAATATAACAAGCAACAGCGAAACAGAATCGGCAACAAGGAGATAATATAACGACACTAAGTAGGAACCATCTGCAGATCCTCCACAAAAGTCACAAAACTCCCATACTACTGAATCTAAGTTCAGCATTAGAAAAATCCCCGACTGTGACAGTACACAGATACCAGTACAAGTTAGGTAAAAAGCTGCAGCTCAGGACCTGAGTTTCTCAGAGTGTCTATGCGACACAAACCTCAGTAAAAACGTCGAAAATCACTAAGTCTAGGCTATGTTCTGTGAACATTACACAGAAACCAACAAAAAGGGAAAGCGACAGAAACGATCTTCCAACAAGGGCCCACAAGGGAGAGATGGAGAGGGACGTCTTGTTGGAAGGCACGTCAAACAGACAAGAAGGAGCGCAGGCCAGGCAGCCCTCTACTGTCAGGTGAGGTGTGATCAACCCCACCCTGATCACGTGACTCTCCGTGGGCTGCTGCGCCCAGCAACAACAGAGAAGCAGGGAGCGAAACGAGCGGAGCGATAAATACAGTAGTTAGACAATACTGTCAGCTACTTAACACTCGAGCTATGAGCACTGAATAATATATAAATGTTACATCCTACCTAATAATATAATTTAGTCATAATTAATAAAAAAACAAATATATATATTTTTTTTTTTTTTTTTTTTTTTTCCGGCCCGGGCCTTTTCCAAGTGGTGGCCCGGCCTTGGCTCCCTCTTTAGGGACTGTCTGAGACCTAAGTCTCCCATGGGAGGAGGCACAAGTACCTCATCTTTGGGACCAACTGTCCCCAGGCCTAGCCACAAGCAGGCCTCTCTGGTCTGCCATCCCCGCCCCAAGGAGGCTAATGGGAATGACAGTCTTATGAGCTAAAGGCTCGGGCTCAGGCACCTACCCTACCCTAGAAGGGTTGGGCATGGTGTCGATGAACAATATATTTACGATTTAGCTAATATCGCAAATATAAGCAATATAAAATTATATGAACAAATTTGTGTATGCAATAAATTTCGCCAAAATCATTCTGAACCTAACAAAAAAAAATATTTCAATTTTGTTTGGGTTTGTATTAAATTACTGTAAACAAATCTAAAATATATTTAGTTGGGTTAGGCTAAAATGAATTGTTCTTGTTATAAGGTTAGGTAAGTTTTCTAAGATTTTTTTAACGAAAAAAAATATATCTTTAAACGTATAAGAGAAAATTTTAGAAAGGACTTTAATAAATTTAAAAGATTTTTTGCCAATTGACCAGTTTTTACATATTTGGCACGACATATATATATATTATATTTTTATATATATATATATATTATATTATATATATATATATTATATATAAAAAATATATATATATATATAATATATATATATTATATATATATCGTGATTTTCTCAGGAAAACCTCTGGAAAATTTTACTATTTCTTTAGTGTAGTTATTTGCACATTGTGAACATATACGAGTTTCATACAGTGTATGCATATATATGCAAAGGGAAATTTATCTAGACGTATCGTCTAAAAGTTTATCATTAAGACAGTAAATGACATGTACACTAACGTCAAAGATACTTTAATTTCTGAAATGGGTTCTATGGTAACTTCTTAGTCTATTTAAGACTTTCTATGCGTTATACACTGAAGGTTAGGTAAGGAAAAGGTTGTCAGGAAACAGGACAAGTGTTTCCTGACGCTGATCTTGGTCAGATGATGACCCTTCGTTAGAGGTTTTGGGTGATCTGACCGAGGCCTCCCGCTGGCTATGTACATCTGTGTATATACCCTACGGTTGATGTAGTAGCCCTAATTGTTTATACCCAATAAAATACTTTTATACAGAGTATGTTTTTCTTAACTAGGGATATATTTTTTTCCACCCACAGATGAGATGAAACAACCTTCTCGATCAACTCCATTGCATAATGTCCGTCTTAATTCGCTTGCCAAGAAAATTTATTCTTAAATCGTATGCACTCTCGAGACTCGCCTCACCCCGGAGAGGGCCTTCTACGTCCTACAATTTCCTACCCATTTCGTTAACTTGACTGGCTGTTTGGTACGTGGAACGAGCCGCAGTTAGGGTTACAGCCTCTCCCTTTACGCCTGTGGCTCCCTCCACAACGATCCCCTCTGAGCATCCTACCTGCAGTCCAAAGATTTCACTTCTTTATTTCACCAGATAACCATTTTGTATTTTATGCCCCGTGAAAAAACTTCCCATTCTCCAGCTCTTTATGCCTCCTTTTATTTATGTCTCTTATTATTCATGCAGCAAGCAATTTAAATTAAACACAGGGCAAATATACTTGGCTTAGCTGTGGGGACAGAGTGAACATTAAGGAATAAGAGTAGGTGTATAGGATTAAGGGGAAATATGGGAATTAGAGCAAATATAAGGCGAACAGATGTAGTGTAAGGAGATAAGCGTGAGCATAAGCGGATAAGAGAAACATTTAAAGGGAAAAATAGCTGATACATAAGGATCAGAGGAACATGAAGGGAAAAAAAAAATGATGGTGAACCAAGAAGATACACGGTGAATCACAAATATTAAAGAGGGTCAGAGGGAACATAATATGATTAAAAAACAATAGCAAGGGTTCAGAGGTCGATTAAAATGATTATTGTGAGCATTACGTGATCAGAGAGAAAGGAGCAGCAGAGAACAGGAGGATAACAATAAGTAAAAAAAAAGAATAAGAGTGAACATGAGAGGATCAGAGTATGGGGATCAAAGTGAGTAAAGGAGGATCACATAGAATAAGGGACCAGTATAAATGAATGATGAATATAAGAGGAAAAAATTTGGTATTTGATGATCAGAGCGAATATAAGGGGATCCAAGTGGATATAAGATAGCCAAATTTAGTTTTTGAAGATCTGAGTGATCACAAGAGGAACAGTGCGATTATCAGGGGATCTGAGTTAATATAAGGGGATGAGAGATTATATAAGGAAAACAGGGTTAACATATGGCTATTAGTGTTAACATAAAGTGATCAAATTTCAAGTAAGGGATCAAAATTATTAAGGGCAGATCAAAGGTTAAAAAATATCAGAGTTAATTTAAGCCTATCAGACATTACATGTAGAAATCATAGTTAATTTATGAGAATTAGAACAAATATAAGAGAATTAGAATTAATATAAGAAGATCAGTATTACTATAAGAGGATTGGAGCTAATATGAAGGAATAAGAGTCAACCTAAAAGGATCAGAGGTAACAAAAAAGGGATCAGAAATAACATAAGAGGAGCAGAGTTATCATAAGTGTAGGAGAGTTAGCATAATGGATTAAAGTTAACACAAGGAGGATCAGAGCTAGCATAAGGAAATCAAGTTAACATGCAGTGATGATAGATAAAATAAGGGGATCAGATCTAACATAAAGAGATTAGAGGTAACATAAAGGAATCAACGTTAACGTAAGGAAATCACGATCAACATATGGGGATTAGAGTTAACCTAAGGGGATTAGAATCAGCATAATGGATCAGACTTAAAATAAAGAGATCAGACGAATTTGTGAAAAATTTACACAGTACCGACAAGTGGATGATCAAGACGCGTGTGCAATAGTTGGGCAGTTATACGGTTGGAACGTTTCACCTACAAGGTACGCTTCTTCAAGACTGAATCTGAGCTCTTCTCCAGTCATAGGGGACTGACCACCTCAAAAATTCAAAGCTGCGGGACTGACCACAGTATCTTTAGCTCAAAACTACTGTCTCTATATTCGATTTCCTCTGCATTTGACTGAAGAAGCTTACTGTGTAGGCGAAACATTTCAACAATTAAGATACACAGTTACTGCACATGTCTTACTAATCAACCATAAATGGATCAGAGTTAGCATGAAAAGGTCAAAGTTAAAATAACGGAATCAGAATTAACATAACAGGTTAGAGTTAATATAAGAGGATTAGAGTTAACATAAGGGGATTAGAGTTAACATAAGGGTACCAGTGTTAACATGAGAGGATCAGACCTAACAGAAAGGGATCAGAGTTAGCGTAATGAGATCAGGTAACGTAAGGGGATCAGAGAAACACAAGTAGATCAGAATTAATTCAAGGGGGCCAGAGTTAAAATAAAGGGAAGAGCACAGATAACATAAGGGGGAAACAGAACTAACAAGGGAGGAGAAGCATAGATAATATAAAGAATACAGGAACCTATTTAATTTCCACTCTAAAACAGAACGTCGCTTCAGTATTAGTTGTTCCTTGTTACTACCTGAGGTGGTGACAGATATGCTGTAATCAGGTTCAGAAAATATTTGTCCTGTTTCCTGACAAACCTTACCCAACCTTACCTAAACTAACTTAACCTAACTTAACCTATTCATATCGACAAATCTTCGTTCACTTTCGCAATACAACGTCTGTTTTCTGTTTGTTTCATGTTTTTAGCCTGAGTTCCCCCCCCCCGCCCCCCATGCTTCTATAAATCAATCCTAAAGGCTTTGTGTTCCACTTTATGACCCCTACGGATTTAGCGCTTTCTCATGCAGATAATTATAATAATAATAATAATAATAATAATAATAATAATAATAATAATAATAATAATGATAATTATAATAATAATAATTAATAATAATAATAACAATATTAATAATAATAATAATATTAATAATAATAACAATAATGATAATACTGAGAATAATATTAATAATGATAATAACAGAAATACAATTATAATAATAAGCTTGTCAGATAAGCGATAAGTGCATTATCAGTTGTCAATGCATTGCTGAATATGATAACAGCTGAGAAGCTGTCATCTGTGTACCGATTTGTCTTACCTGAACATGAGACCCGGGTCGTGATTACCGGAGGAGGATCGAGCCTTCGGCAATCATTGCGTTGAATGACCCATACGGGTTTAGCGTATCGAAAAGTTTACCTACTGACATACAGACTCGCCTGGCGCTGATATCAAGTTCGTGAGTGAGGGATACTCTAGCATAAATTCGAGTCAGAGTTGGATAAAACATTATCCAGGTGAAGCAGCATCGTTTGACGTATTTAAGGAGCTAGTAACAAGCTTCGACAGATCCGAGGAGCTTGACGCATCCTTCAGTATAATTAAGGAGTTTGACGGATCTTCAAATAATTAAGGAGACTGACGCATCCTTCAGCATAATTAAGGAGTATTGACGCACTCCTTACATAATTAAGGAGACTGACACATCCTTCAAGCATATTAAGGAGTTTGACGCATCTTTCAGCTTTAATTCAAGGAGTTTGACGCATCTTCAACATATTTTAAAGGCAATATGTTGAAAATAGTATATAATTACTCGGACGAGTTTTAGGAGTAAAAACGTGTGGCAACTTGTGGGTATCTTTACTGTTTGATTGCAACAAGCGCTTCTTGGGAAACGTTTCACTCTGTGAAGAGCTTTATTAGATCATGGAATTAATAAAGCTCTGCACAGAGCAAAAAGTTGTATCCAACATATTCAATGTCAGAAGCTAGCCAACTCAATCTCGAGGTTTCTGACTTTTGTAAAAATTAGTTCGTCTTAATGAGGAAATTAGCTGAGTAATAAACCGTTAATTAATTCACTTCTTGGGCAAGATAGAAGAGGGAGGAAGGAAGAGGAGGAACGGAGGAGGAGGAGGAGGAGGAAGAAGATGGAGGAAGGAGAAGAAAGAGAGAGGGAATATTCGTCGTACACCACTAGGGATATTCCAGGACACAAAGAGGAATATTCCAGGTACCCCGCCAGGAACATTCCAGGTACCCGGCTAGGAACATTTCAGGTATCCCGCCAGGAATATTCCAGGTATTCAGCAAGGAACATTCCAGATATTCCGCCAGGAACATTCCAGGTAATTTGCCAGGAACATTCCAGGTATCCCGCCAGGAACATTCCAGGTACACCACTTGGAGTCTACCTGGACAGAGTTCCGAGGGTCAACGTCCCCGCGGCCCGGTCCATGGCCAGGTCTTACGGTGGATCAGGGCCTGATCAGCCAGGCTGTTGCTGCTGGCCGCACGTAATTCAACATACGAACCACAACCCGGCTGATCAGGTACTGACTTCAGGTATGTGTCCAGTCCCCTTTTGAAGACCGCCAGAGTTCTATTGTTAATCCCCCTTATGTATGATGGGAGGCTGCTGAACAGCCTTAGGCCCCTGACACTCTTTGTGTTTTCACAAAGTGTACTCACGGCACCCTTGCTCTTTGTTGGAGAATGTTGCACCGTCTGCCGAGTCTTTTGCTTTCATCGGGAGTGATTTCTGTGTGCAGATTTCTAACTAATCTCTTGGATTTTCCAGGAGTAAATTATGATGCACCTTTCTAAATTGCGCTACAAGAAATACAAGTCAAGGGACTTTAAACGTTCCCAGTAACTGAAGTGCTTTGTTGAACTTATACATGTGGTGTAGGTCCTCTGTATGTTCTCCATATCTGCAATTTCGCCTGCTTTGAAAGGCAGGCGAAACCGGGTTATGTCAGAAATTATGGAGATAACAAGATTTTGGGACTTATTCACAAAAAATTCTTTCGAATGGACAATACTGAGTCTGATTAGCAGCTCACTAGAGGCAGAGCTACCTGTTCTTTCTGTCGCATCTGAATAAGTTGTAACCTGATATCCATATTTCATTTGACTTAACGAGGATTCCGCTGATGAAGGGTATTTTGTTGTTGGTGGATGCTGAAGGATCTCGTATATTTTGTCAATACAAATGATATCGTATTGATGGCTAGGGGGGCATTTCTTGTTGGCACTAATATCTGTGATTTTGGAGTGAGAATATTCCACGTACACCAAAAGGAATATTCCAGGTACACCACGAGAAATATTACAGGCACACCACCAGGAATATTCCAGACACACTACGAGGTACATCCTCCTAGCAGTAACACCCTTAGTAAAGAATGACAGGAAAATAACTACGTAACGAATACGTATTACATTTTGACCTATTCAAGTCTTTTTGGCCTAAGTCATTACAAAAATCCCTCCCCATAAAATTTTTCTAAAAAGTTTTTTCTCCGGGGGAAAAAAACCTGAAAATCAAAAAAGGGAAAAAAGAGCAATTGTGGGGAAAAAGGTGGGGAGCTGCCGTCCGGTGCAAAGGGCCTTTCACCCCGAGAAGGTTACCCCCCAGTGGGGACTATGCAAGTTGAAAGAAACCCCAATGAAGGGGAGTTTTTTTATCAATCTGAAGATATATATTTTATTACTTTTGAGTCCAACGTGATTTTTTAAAGTTTTTGGGGCCTTTATTATTTTTTTTATGCCATCCTGCATGAGGAAGGACACGAACAAATTACAAAATGACAGATACAGCAAGATTTGGGTACCCCCTAAGAGGATACTTACGGGGGGGGAAAAACGGGGGAAAATCGGGGCCTTTTTTTTGTCATCCCCCAGGTCAGTTTTATCAGGTTTCCCGGGCCCATACTCTCAAAAATTTTGAGGAGTTTTGGGTTTTATAAAATGGAAAAAGGGTAAAAAAAGGGGGGATTTTAAATAGTGTGCTAAAAATATCTACCTGGGAAAGGCCCCGCGCAAGGGTTTTAATTTGGGAAAAAAATTTTTAAAATTCGGGAAAGGGAAATGGGAAAGAAATTTTTTGGGGAAAAATGGGATTTTTGGGGGATGAGTGGAACAAATTTCCCAATACACTCATAAGGCCAAAAAACGTTTTTAAAGTTTTAAAAAAAGGGGTTTTGGGGATAATACTTTTGATTTAGATGTGGGTGGGGGGGTTTTTTGGGGCCCTGAAAACTTGGGGCTACCGGGTTCGGTTTCCCGTGTTTTTTTCCCTTAAGAAAAATGGGGCCTCCTGACGGAATTTTTGGGTGAAATTGGTTTAAAAGCCGGTAGGAGGATTTTGGACCGGGCCTCGCAATGGGATAGGCCTTTTTGCAGTTTTTTCCCTTCTTTCTTATTTTTCTTATGTTCTTATTTTCCCATTAGAAACAGCTGTTATAGTTGAAAAACCTTTTTATAACTCAGTTTCCTGGTGGATATCACAAGAAACATCATTTTTATGGAGGGGCTCTAAACTAATATCACGTCACTGAAAGTTTAAAAATTTTAAAGGGAAACCCCTCTTTGGGGAAACCCCCCCTTTTTTTCCCAAAACTCCCATCATGTCGGCATCATAACCAAAATCTGCCTGTCAACCCCTATCGTTAATGCTTCTCCCCAAAAAAATTTTGAGAGAAACCAGTTTTAAATCCTCACTATCACTGACATCACCCCCAAAGGGTTTTTTGTATCAGGACCCGGGTTTTGCCCCTTTGGGAAAGAAAAGGGCTCATCCCCTTTTAAAAAAACCCCCCCCCAAAAGTTCGTCTTTTACATGAGCTTTTGGTTACTCAGGGAAATTTCGTGATAATTCTTTTGTCCTTTTAGTTTAACAACCCCAAATAGAAAAGGGCATGTCAGAAACCCTCAATTAAAACTTTTTGAAGACTAAAATGTTTTCTGATGAGGGGAAATAAATGTGAAAAGGCTGGGTTTGTTTTCGGGATTTCATTCCCCGGGGTTAAAAAACAGTGGTTTTTATTTTTTTAAAAATAAAAATTTATTAACGGCAGTACAAGGGAATGGATAATAAGTTTTTTTTAAGGCATTTAAATAAATATGCCCCTGATATTTTGTTTTTCTTTCAATTTGGGAATGATAAAAGCTTTTCTCTTTTGTTTAAATATGCATACTTTTACAGAAGGGGAGGGAGGGGGGGCCCACACAAAAGTGGGTTTTGGCACACATCCCACTACCCCACACCCACACGGGGACCAGGCAAAAACCTAAAAGGGGTTTGGACAGGCTGGGGGCCGGGGCCCCATTGTTACAAAAAAAACGCGATTTCTAATAATGATTTGGGGATCTCCATTAATACTAAAAAAGGGGATGCCCTTCTAGCTTCCAGCCTTTTAACGGGGTTTTTTTTAAAAAGTAGTCAGTACCCGGGCCCAAAAATTTAAAACCATTAAAAATTTATTTTAAAAAATTTTCAATATTTTGCTTCAGGATTACAACTAGAGGACAAAACTAAAAAAATTTAAAAAATTTAAAAATTTTTTATTAATAAGGGAAAAAGTTGTCTGGGGCTTTAATTAACATGAAAGAAAATTTAAAGGGTTTAATAAAATTGAATTTTTTGGGGATACAAGTTCCTACACTTCTTTTCGTGTACAGTAGTATTGTGCAAAAGGGGCAAAATATCACATCTTTATGGTTTTTAAAGTACCCCTGGTCCCTTGGGAAATTTTTCTTTTAAAAAACATAAAAAAAAAATATATACAAGTAAGTGTGTGTTTGTGGGGTGTGGTTTTGTTGTTTTTGTGTGTTTTGGTTTTGTTTTGTGTGTGTGTGTGTAAGGGGCTCTAAGTAGTTCGCTATGTCCAAGACTCGACTAGATTTAAACCCTTGACGGGACAAAAAGCCCTTCAAAAAACAAACTTCTTAAAAAAACCTGGCAATCAAAACAGTTTGGGCTTGAACCAAAAAAAATGACTGAAGAAGCCGAACAGAAAATTATAAAAAGAAAACAGCGAAACGAAAATCGGCAACAAGGAGATAATAAAAACGACCAAAGAAAAAAACCCTTTTGCAGATCCCCCCCAAAAAAAGTCCAAAACCCCATATAAAAATTTCTAAGTTCGGGCTTTGGGGGAAAAATCCCCGCGTGACAGTACAAGATACCATTAAAAGTTAGGTCAAAAGCTGCAGCTGGGGGCCCTGAGTTTCTCAAAAGTGTCAAATTGCGAAAACAAAAACCCCTCAGTACAACGCAAAAATCACAAAGCTAGGCTATGTTCTGTAAATTTTTAAAAACAAAACCAAAAACCCAAGAAACGACGGGAAAGATTTCCAAAAAGGGGGCCCACAAGGGAGAATGGAGGGGGGGACCCCTTTTTTGGAAAGGGCCCACGTCAAAAGACAAGAAGGGGGGGCGCAGGCCCAGGAGACCTATGTCAGGTGAGGTGTGATCACCCCCCCCTTTGACACGGGGGGCCCCTTCCGTGGGCTGCTGCGCCCAGCAAAAAACAGGAAGCGGGCACGAAACGGGGGGGGGAGCGATAAAAAACAGTGGGTTAGCCCAATACTGCAGTTTTACTTAACACTCGAGCTATGGCCCCTTGAATAAAATTTAAATTTTAAAACCCCAAAACCTAATAATATAAATTTAAGTCATAATTAATAAAAAAAAAAAAATATATAATTTTTTTTTTTTTTTTTTTTTTTTCGGGCCCGGGGGGCCTTTTTCCCAAAAGGGGTGGCCCGGCCTTGGCTCCCCTTTTTGGGGACTTTTCTAAAGACCTAAGTCCCCCATGGGAGGGGGGGGCCAAGTCCCCTTCATTTTTGGGGGCCCAAAATGCCCCCGGCCTACCCCACAAGCGGGCCCTCTCTGGTCTGCCATCCCCCCCCCAAGGAGGCAAGGGGAAAATTGACATTTTTTATGAGCAAAAAGGCTCGGGAAAAGGCCCACCTCCCCTCCCTAAAAAAGGGTGGGCAGGGGTTGTCATAAACAATTTTATTTACGATTTAGCTAATCCCCCAAAAATATAAGAAATAAAAAAATTATAGAAAAAATTTTGTGTATGAAAAAATTTGCCAAAATCATTTAAACCCCCTAACAAAAAAAAAAAATTTCAATGTGTTTTTGGTTTAGTATTAAATTACTGAAAAAAATTTCTAAAAAATATTTATTTTTGGGTTTAGGTTTTAAAAGGGAATTTTTCCCTTTTAAAAGGGTTTGGGTTTAATTTTCAAAGATTCTTTAACGAAAAAAAATATATTTTTAAACGTAAAAGGGGAAAATTTTAAAAAGGGAAATTTAATATTAAATGATTTCCCTTTTGCCAATTGACCATTTTTTACTTTTTCGGCACGACAAAAATTATATATATATATATTTATAAAATATATAAAAATATATATAAAATTTTAAAAAAAATTAAAATTTTTATTTTTAAAAATTTTTTTTATATATATATATATATATATAATATATATATATATATTTAAAATATATAAAAATCGTAAATTTTTTTCGGGAAAAAAAACCGGGGGAAAATTTCACAAATTTTTTTTAGTGAAATTTATTTTGAAACATTTTTGGGGACATTTTACAGTACTTTACAGTGTTTCCTTTATAAAAGCAAAGAATGATCTGGGACGAAATCGTCAAAAAGTTTTTCTTTAAGACAGTAACTGACATTTACACAAAAACGTAAAAGGGATACTTTTAATTTTCTGAAAGGGGTTTTCAAGGGTTTAACTTCTTAGTCTTTTTAAAGGGGCCCTTTCTTTTCGTTTTTTACACTGAAGGGTTAGGAAAGGGAAAAAGGGTTTTGTCGGGAAAAAGGGGGAAAAGGGTGTATCCTGCCCGCTGATCTTGGTCAGATGATGACCCTTGGGTTGGGGTTTTTGGGGTGATCTGCCCGGGGCCCCCGCTGGCTATGTACATCTGTTTTTAATACCCAGGGTTGATGTAGTGGGCCCCTAATTTTTTTTTATACCCAAAAAAATACTTTTTTTTACAGAGAAAATTTTTTTTTAACTAGGGAAAATTTTTTTTTTAACCCAAAACCAAATGAGATGAAAAAACCCTTTCGATCAACTCCATTGAAATAATGTCCTTTTTTAAAATTCGCTTGCCAAAAAAATTATTTTCTTAAATGTTTTGCACTCTGGGAGACTCGCCTCCCCCGGAAAAGGGCCCTTTTCACGCCTAAAAAATTTCCTACCCTTTTCTTTAAAATTAAATGGCTTTTTGGTACTTTGGAACGAGCCGCAGTTGGGATTAAAACCTCCCCTTTACGACCTGTGGCCCCTCCCAACGATCATTTCTGGGCATCCTACCTCGTCCCAAAGTTTGTTCACTTCTTTATATTTCCCCAGAAAACCCAAATTTTGTTTTTTAGGGCCCCGTGAAAAAACTTCCCATTCTCCAGCTTTTTAGGGCCTCCTTTTATTTATTTCTCTTTTTAAATTCATGCAGCAAGTTTTTAATTAAACACAGGGCAAAAATACTTGGTTTAGCTTTTTGGGGACAAAGTGAACTTTTGGGAAAAAGAGAAAGGTTTGTATGGTTTAAAGGGGGAAATAGGGAATTAGGGGGGAAAAAATAAAAAGGCAAAACAGTGTATGTAAGGAGTTAACCCGTGAGCATAAGGGGGATAAAAAGAAACAAAAGGGAAAATTTATGGGTGTACAAAAGGGGGAAACAAGTGAACATAAAGGGGAAAAAAAAGAGTGATGGTAAAACCAAGAAGATCCCAAGGGGGAATCACAAAAAAATTTAAAGGGAGGATAAAAGGAGGGAACATAATAGGGATTAAACACAATAGAAAGGGGTTTTCAGGGGGTCGTTAAAAAGGGATTATTGTGAGCATTACGTGATCGAGAAAAAGGGAGGCAGCAGGAAGCCGGGAGGAAAACCCAATAAGAAAAAAAAAAAAAAAGAATAAGGGGTAAACAGGGAGGGAAACCCGGGGAGTATGGGGACAAAGTAAAGAAAAAAGGAGGATACATAAAAAAAAAAAAGGGAAACCAGTATAAAAAAAAATGATGAATATAAGGGGAAAAAAAATTTTGGTTTTTGATGTCGGGAACGAATAAAAGGGGACCCAAAAGGGGTTTTTAAGATAAAAAAAATTTTAGTTTTTGAAGTTTCTAAAGTGACCCAAAAGGGGGGAACATGCGATTATCAGGGGTTCGATTTAAATAAAAGGGGGGATGAGGTTTAATAAAAAGGAAAAAACAGGGTTAACAAGGGCTATTAGTGTTAAATAAAGGATAAAAAATTTCAAGTAAGGGATAAAAAATTATTAAGGGCAAAATTCAAAGGTTTTAAAAAATATCAGATTTAAATTTTAAACCTATAGACATTACATGAAAAAAAATCATATTTAAATTTTATGAAAAATTAGAACAAATTTTAAGGGGAAATTAAAATTTAAAATAAGAAGATCGAAATTACATAAGGGAGGTTGGAGCTAATAGGGAAAAATAAGATTTTAAAAACCCAAAAAGGAAATCAGGGGGTAAAAAAAAAAGGGATCAGAAATAACAAAAAGGGGGAGAGAGTTTTCATAAGTGTAGGAGAGTTAGTAATTTGGATTTTAAAATTAACACAAGGAGGATCCAAAACTGCATTTTAAAGGGAAAACAAAGTTAACAAAGCAGTGTTTATAAATTAAAAAAAGGGGTCAGATCTAAAATAAAAAAAAATTAAGGTTTAAATAAAAGGAAACAAAAATTTTCCCTAAGGAAATCAAAGATAAACATATGGGGGGTTAGAGTTAACCCAAGGGGGATTTTGAATCAGCAAAAATGGTTCCCAAATTAAAATAAAAGATTCAGACGAATTTTTTTGAAAAAATTTACACCCGTACCCCCAAGTGGATGGTCAAGACCCCGTGGGGCAAAAGTTTTGGGGAGGTTTTTAAAGGTTGGAAAAGTTTCACCTACAAGGTACGCTTCTTTAAGGGGCTGAATCTGAGGGTCTTCTTTCCCGTTAGGGGGGGCTGACCACCTCAAAAAAATTTAAAAACTGGGGGAATGACCACAGTAAATTTTTTGCTTTAAAACTACGTCTCTATATTCGATTTTTCCCCCCTGAAATTTTACTGAAAAAAGCTTACGTGGGGAGGGGGAAACATTTCCCAAAAAATTTAAAATACACAGTTTAAATGCCCAGTTTTACTAATCAACCATAAAAAGGATCAGAGGGTTTCAAGAAAAGGTCAAAGTTTAAAAAAACGGAATCAGAATTTAAAAAACAGGTTTTGGGGTTAATAAAGGGGGATTAGATTAACCCAAAAAGGGGGTTAGAGTTTTTAAAAAAAGGGTACCCCGTGTTAACATGAAAAGGATAGGGCCTAAAAGAAAGGGGTCAGAGTTGCGTTTTAAAGGATCGGGAACGTAAGGGGGATCAGAAAAAACAAAGAAAAATCAGAATTAATTCAAGGGGCCCCGGGGTTTTTAAAATAAAGGGGAAGACACAGAAACAAAAAAGGGGGGAAAAAAAGAATAACAAGGGGGAGAAGCATGATAATATAAAGAATACGGGAAACCCAAATTTTAAATTTTCCAAATCTAAAAAAAGGGGAAAGTCGCTTTTTGTTTTTAGTTTTTCCTTGGTTTCCCACCTGAGGTGGGTGAAAAAGATATTGGGTGTAATCAGGTTTCAGAAAAAATTTGTCCTGTTTCCTCCACCCCCCCCCTTTCCCAACCTTACCCCAAAAATAACCCAAAAAAAACTTAAAAAACCCATTTATATCGACAAAAACTTTTGTTCACTTTGCAATACAAAAATTCTGTTTTTTTGTTTGTTTTTATGTTTTTTGCCTGAGTTCCCCCCCCCCCGGGCCCCCCCTGCTTCTATAAAAACAATCCTAAAGGCTTTTTTGTTCCCACTTTAAAAGGGCCCCCACGGAAATTTTGCCCCTTTTTTCAGGGGATAAAATTTTAAAAAAAAATAATAATAATTTAAAAAAATAAATAATAATAAAAATAATAATAATGATAATTATAATAAAAATAATTAATATAAAAATTTCCCCCCCCCCCTTAATAATAATAATAATAATTAAAAATAATAAAAATAAAAGAAAATACTGAGAATAATTTAATAATGATAAAAACAAAAAAAACAATTATAAAAAAAGCTTTTTCAAAAAAAGCGAAAAAGGGGGTTATCAGTTGCAATGCATTGCTGAATATGATAACAGCTGAGAAGCGTCATTGTGGGCCGATTTGTCTTACCTGAACATGAGACCCCCGGGGGTGATTAAAGGAGGGGGAACGAGGGCCCTTTGGGGAATCATTGCGTTTTTAAAGGAACCCCTAAAGGGGGTTTTTTTGTATTTTGAAAAAAATTTTCCCACTGACATAAAAGAAATCGGGCCCGGGCTGAAAAAAAAAGTTCTTTAGTGAGGGATAAATCTAGCATAAATTCGAGTCAGAGTTTGGGAAAAAAAATTAAACCAAATTGGGGAAACAGCATCGTTTGGGCCTATTTAAGGAGGGTTGTAACAAGGGTTCCCACAGATCCGAGGTTGAACGCATCCCTTTATATAATTTAAAGGGTTTTTTTCGGATCCTTCAAAAATAATTAAGGAACCCTTAAAGCTTTCCCTTTAGCAAAAATTAAGGATATTGGGGCACTCCTTTAAAATAATTAAGGAGACTGACACATCCTTCAAACAAAATTAAGGGTTTTGAAAGCATCCCTTTAGCATAAATTTTAAGGGGTTTGACGCATCCTTTAACAAAATTTAAGGGAAAATGTTGAAAATTGTATATAAATATCGACGAGTTAAAGGGGGTAAGAAAAGTGTGCAACGTTGGGTATCTTTTTTCGTTTTTGCAAAAAAGCGCTTCTTGGACAAGTTTTTACTCTGTAAGGCTTTATTAGGTCATGGAATTAAAAAGCTCTGCACAGAGCAAAAAGTTTTAAAACCAAAAAATTTCAATGTCCAAAACTAGCCCAAATTTAATCTCGAGGTTTCTTTACTTTTTTAAAAAAATTTGTTCGTTTAAAAGGGAAAATTTGCTGAGTTTAAAAAAAAAATTAATTTTCCCCCTTTTGGGCCAAAAATAGGGAAAGGGGGGAAGGGAAAAGGGGGGAAGGGGGGAGGGGAGGAGGGGGGAAGAAGATGGGGGGGAAGGGGGAAGAAAGGGGAAAAGGGAAAATTCGCGTACACCACTAGGGGTATTTCCCCGGACACAAAGAGGGAAAATTCCAAGGGACCCCCGCCAGGAAAAATTCCCGGGACCCGGTAGGAACATTTCAGGTATCCCCCCAGGGAAAATTTCCAGGTATTCACAAGGAAAAATTCCGTTTTTCCGCCCGGGAAAATTCCAGGTAAATTTTGGGCCCGGAAAAATTCCAGGTTTTTTCCCCCCAGGAAAAATTCCAGGGGACACCACTTGGGGTTCCCACCTGGGGGCAGAGTTTCCCAGGGTCCAAAGTCCCCCCCGGGCCCTGGTCCATGGCCAGGTTTTTACGGTGGATCAGGCCTGATCCCGCCAGGGGTTGCTGCTGGCCGACGAATTCAACATACCCAACCACAAAAACCCCCCTGATCAGGGGACTGAAATTCAGGTTTTTGTTTCCAGTCCCCTTTTTAAAACCGCCGAGTTCTATTGTTTAATCCCCCTTATTATGATGGGAGGCTGCTGGGAAAGCCCTTGGCCCCCCGACACTCTTTGTGTTTTTACAAAGTGGGACTCCAAAGGGAAAAACCCTTTCTCTTTTTTTTGGGAATGTTGCAAAAACCTCTGCCCAGTCCCTTTTTTTTTCATTTTGGGAGTGATTTTTCTGTGTGCAGATTTCCCAAATTAAAAACTTGGATTTTCCAGGAGTAAATTATTTATGCAAACCTTTCCCAAATTGCGCTACAAGAAATAAAAGTTTAAGGGGCTTTAAAAAGTTCCCATAATTGAAGTGCTTTGGGTTTAACTTATAATGTGGTGTTTGGTCCCCTGTAAAGTTCTCCATATCTGCAATTTCCCCGCTTTGAAAAAGGGAGGCGGGAAAAAAGGGTTATTTCAGGAAAAAATTTTGGGGGATAACAAGATTTTTGGGACTTATTTACAAAAAATTTTTTCGAATGGACAAAAAAATGGGTCCGGGTTAGCCCGCTCACAGAGGGGAAGCTAAACCCGCTTTCTTCGCATTCCCCGAAAAAAGTTTTAAACCTTTTATATCCATATTTCAATTTTACTTAACGAGGATTCCCCCTATGAAGGGTTTTTTGTTTTTTGGTGGGGTGCCCGGAAAAAATTTTCGAAAATTTTGTAAAAACAAATTTTAAAAAGTAATTGGTTTGGTAGGGGGGGATTTTTTGTTGGCCTAATATCTGTGATTTTTGGGGAAATGAGAAAATTCCCCGTACACCAAAAGGGAAAAAATTTTCCCGGTACACCCCGAAAATATTAAAGGCACACCACCCGGAATATTTTCCCGACACACTTTCGAGTACATCCTCCTAAACAGTAACACCCCTTTGTAAAAAAATGACGGGGAAAAAAAAACTACCCTAAAGAAAAAATATTACATTTTGACCTATTCAAATCTTTTTGGCCTAAGTTTGTATTTTTGATCTTTATATTCTTTCTTTTGCCCTATACATGTCTTTTTTTTTACCCTAAGCTTGACTTTTTTAATTTATGTATGTCATTTTGCCCTCTTCATGTCTCTCTGCCTGATGCGTGTCTTTATTTTTTTTATCTTTTCATGTCTCTTTGCTCTGTGTATTTATATTAGGAAGGTGGATAATGCAGATAAGTTTTAGAGGTAAAGTTAATACAGTCAGTTAAAGAGAAAATTTACATAAGCAGTTCGGATGCTGGTAATCATCTGATTGTTATCTTAGTGACGGAGAGCATCAGCACGCTTAAGACTTTTACACTGGCTAGAGATTAATGACGGAGTCGAGGTGAAGGGGAAGGAGGGTGGAAGGGAGGGGAAGAGGGGAGATGAAGATGGGAAGGTACGGAAAAAAGGTAGGGCGAGGAGAGAGAGAAGGAGTCGGGGAAGGAAGAGGGGGAGGTGAAGTGGAGTGGGAACTGGGGGTTAAGGAAGGAAGAGAGGAGATAAGGGGCGGTGGAGGTGAAAGGGATAAAATGGAGAGGGGGGGGAGGGTTAGAGTAGCATATGCATAGAATACGAAATAATGATCACACAGGTGTGTGTGTGTGTGTGTGTGTGTGTGTGTGTGTGGTGTGTGTGTGTGTGTGTGTGTGTGTGTGTGTGTGTGTGTGTGTGTGTGTGTGTGTATGTGTGGGGTGTGTGTGTGCGTGTGCGTGTGTGTGTGTTTTGTGTGTGTGTGTGTGTGTGTGTGTGTGTGTGTGTGTGTGTGTGTGTGTGTGAGTGTGTGTGTGTGTGCGTATGTCTGAGTATTGTGTGTGTGTGCTCACCTATTGGTACTCACCTATTCGCGGTTGCAGGGGTCGAGTAATAGCTAAAGGCCCCGCCTCTTTACTGGTCACTACTAGGTCCTCTTCCTGCTCCATGAGCATTTTCATACCTCGTCTTAAAACTATGTATGGTTCCTTCCTCCACTACGTCACTTTCCAGATAGTTCCACTTCTTGACAACTCTATGACTGAAGAAATACTTCGTAGCATTCCTTTGACTCATTTGAGTCTTCAGCTTTCAACTGTGACCCATCGTTTCTGAGTCCCATCTCAGGAACATCCTGTCTCTCTCTACCTCGTCAATTCGCAGTATTTTATATGTCGTTATCATGCCTTCCCTAACCCTCCTGTCCTCCAGTGTCCACAGGACGATTTTCCTTAACCTTTCTTCATGGGACATTTCCCTTAGCTCCGGGACTAGTCTTCTTGCAAACCTTTGCACTTTCTCAAATTTCTTGACGTGCTTGACCGGGTGCGGGTTCCAAACTGGTGCTGCATACTCCAATATGGGCCTGACATACAAGGTGTACAAAGTCCTGAACGACTCCTTACTGAGATGTCGGAATGCTGTTCTTAGATTTGCTAGTCGCCCATATGCTGCAGCAGTAATTTGGTTGATGTACGCCACAGGAAATTTGTTTGGTATTATGCTCACCCCAATATCCTTTCCCCTGTGTAAGGTTTGTAGTGTTTGGCCCCTTAGGCTGTATTCTGTCTACGGTCTTCTTTGCCCTTCCCCGATCTTCATGACTTTGCACTTGGCAGCGTTGAACTCCAGGAGCCGCTTGCTGGACGAGGCCTGTAGCCTGTCCAGGTCCCTTTGTAGTCCTGCCTGGTCCTCCTCTGATTGAATTCTCCTCATGATCTGTGTGTGTCTGTGTGTACGTGCGTGTGTGTGTGTATGTGCACTCACCTAGTTGTACTCACTTAGTTGAGGTTGCAGGGGTCGAGTCCAAGCTCCTGGCCCCGCCTCTTCACTGGTCGCTACTAGGTCACTCTCCCTGAACCGTGAGCTTTATCATACCTCTGCTTAAAGCTATGTATGGATCCTGCCTCCACTACATCGCTTCCCAAACCATTCCACTTCCTGACTACTCTGTGGCTGAAGAAATACTTCCTAACATCCTTGTGATTCATCTATGTCTTCAACTTCCAACTGTGTCCCCTTGTTGTTGTGTCCCATCTCTGGAACATCCTGTCTTTGTCCACCTTGTCAGTTCCTCTCAGTATTTTGTATGTCGTTATCATATCCCCCCTATCTCTCCTGTCCTCCAGTGTCGTCAGGTTGATTTCCCTTAACCTCTCCTCGTAGGACATACCCCTTAGCTCTGGAACTAGTCTTTTTGCAAGCCTTTGCACTTTCTCTAGTTTCTTTACGTGCTTGGCTAGGTGTGGGTTCCAAACTGGTGCCTCATACTCCAATATGGGCCTAACGTACACGGTGTACAGGGTCCTGAACGATTCCTTATTAAGATGTCGGAATGCTGTTCTGAGGTTTGCTAGGCGCCCATATGCTGCAGCAGTAACTTGGTTGATGTGCGCTTCAGATGTGCCTGGTGTTATACTCACCCCAAGATCTTTTTCCTTGAGTGAGGTTTATAGTCTCTGGCCCCCTAGACTGTACTCCGTCTGCGGTCTTCTTTGCCCTTCCCCAATCTTCATGACTTTGCACTTGGTGGGGTTGAACTCCAGGAGCCAATTGCTGGAACAGGCGTTCAGCCTGTCCAGATCCCTTTGTAGTTCTTCCTGATTCTCGTCCGATTGAATTCTTCTCAACAACTTCACATCATCTGTAAACAGGGACACTTCGGAGTCTATTCCTTCCGTCATGTCGTTCACAAATACCAGAAACAGCGCCGAGCCTAGGACTGACACCTGTAGAACCCCACTCGTTACAGGCACCCACTCTGACACCTCGCCACGTACCATGGCTCGTTGCTGTCTTCCTGACAGGTATTCCCTGTTCCACTGTAGTGCCTTCCCTGTTATCCCTGCCTGGTCCTCCAGTTTTTGCAGTAATCTCTTTTGTGGAACTGTGTCCAGCGCCTTCATACAGTCCAAGAAAATGCAGTCTACCCACCCCTCTCTGTGTATGTGTGTGTGCGTGTGTGTGTGTGTGTGTATGTGTGTGTGTGTGTGTGTGTGTGTGTGTGTGTGTGTGTGTGTGCGTGGGGTGTGTGTGTGTGTGTGTGTGTGTGTGTGTGTGTGTATGCGTGTGTGTGTGTGCGTGTGTGTGTGTTGGTGTGTGTGTGTGTGTGTGTGTGTGTGTGTGTGTGTGTGTGTGTGTGTGTATCTTCTCGGGGAAGGGGGAGGAAGGGGTGCCCTTAAGCTCGTGAAATGCTCTGGATTCACGGAACTAGAGCTGCCCTCCGTTTTGTCGGATCGAAGCTGATTCCCTCTGGTGTTGTGTGAACCTGACCCTTCTGGCGCTTACCCATCAATACACTACTGTACGACTACTACTACTACTACTACTACTACTACTACTATTACTACTACTACTACTACTACTACTACTACTACTACTACTACTACTTACTACTACTACTACTACTACTGCTGCTGCTGCTGCTGCTACTACTTCTACTGTTACTACTACTACTATTTCTACTACTATTACAACTACTACTACTACTACTGCTGCTCTTGCCATTACTACTGCTACTACTGCTGCTACTATTATTGCTACTACTAATTGTACAGCTGCTACTACTACTATTACTACTGCTACTATTACTACTACTACTACCGCTACTACTACTTTTAATATACTTATAATGCTACTACTACTGCTAGTAGTGCTGTTACTACTGCTGCTACTCCTACTGCTACTACTATTTTTACTACTATTCTTGCTACTACTTCTACGACTACAACTACTACTACTACTACTACTACTACTACTACTTCTGCTTCTACTTCTCCTCCTACTACTACTGATTTTACTACTACTACTTTTACTATCGCTACTACTAATACTACTCCTGTTGCTATTACTACTGCTACTACTACCTATCTGCTAAAACTACTACTTCTGCTTTTACTCCTACTGCTACTAGTGCGGCTACAACTACTACTACTACCGTTACTGCTACTGCTACTAATATTACTGCCACTACTTCTACTGCTACTGTTACTACTACTACTACTACTACTACTACCACTACTACTACTACTACTATTACTACTACTACTACTACTACTACTACTACTACTACTACTACTACTACTACTACTACTAACTGCTACTATCACTACTACTACTACTATACTACTACTAATATTAATAATAATAATAATAATAATAATAATAATGATGGTAATAATATTAATAATGATAATGATAATGATAATGATAATGATAATGATAGTCTTGTGACTATCTCCTTACTTTACCCGTCTTGTGACTATCTCTTTACTGCTCAGCGACAATCGCCTAAACTGTTGTCGTCTGTGACTGTTGTTTCCTTGATCTGGTCTATATTCCCACGACTAAGAAAAAAATAAAGAAAATTAATGAAAATATCTTGAAGGGTAAACTTTGATGCAGGTTGTGAATCACTTCAGATCATCGAAATCGCCTTCACATGCATACAAAAAAAAAAAAAAAAAAAAAAAAAAAAAAAAAAAAAAAAAAAAAAAAAAAACAGGCTGGTGGTCTGGTAAATCTGAAGATTCGCCGAGTTAGAGTGTGGTTAACGTTATCAGATTCAATGTATTAACCTCCTTACGACGATGAGCTGATAATATCGGTCAATTTTGTGATAAACTTAAAAATAATAATCTCTAATTATCTTAATTTGGATTTAACAATGTGATAATACATAATACACCAATATTATTTTTCATCGTATGAAGGTTAAATACATCGTAATGTCAGTAATAAAGAATTTTATTGATATTTAATTATATTAAATATTAATAAAATAGAGTATTTTTGTTATATTGATATTTCAATATAATAAAATATAACAAAAGTTACCTGAAACCTGAATGATAACGAGTTATGTCAGTTATGTCTAAGATAACTTCAGGAATTTTGTTATTATGCATCAAGAGGAGTTTTGATTATTCATTATTTCCTTCAAGGTGTTCCTTGATGCTGCTGAAGGACAACTGGATTCAATAAATTAGAGCTAACATCCCATTCCTTGGATCAAACCTGATTATCTTTCCATTTTCTAGGCTCTATATGAACCCTGTTCATCACTAATGATAGATGAATTAATTGGTATAATCCACACATGTAATCAGGTTTGATACGAGGAGAAGGAGGGCCAATTCCATTACATCGAATTAAGAGCCCTTCGCCATCAATCAAGGCGCCTCCTCCCCTCCTCACTATGTCACAGAAGGACGTGTTCACTCTACCCTGCGGAGTGTACCTTTCACTAGTGTGGGCATGTTCACTCTACCCTGCGGAGTGTACCTTTCACTAGTGTGGGCATGTTCACTCTACCCTGCGGAGTGTACCTTTCACTAGTGTGGGCATGTTCACTCTACCCTGCAGAGTTTTACCTTTCACTAATGTGGGCATGTTTCACTCTACCCTGCGGAGTGTACCTTTCACTAGTGTGGGCATGTTCACTCTACCCTGCAGAGTGTACCTTTCACTAATGTGGGCATGTTCACTCTACCCTGCGGAGTGTACCTTTCACTAGTGTGGGCATGTTCACTCTACCCTGCAGAGTGTACCTTTCACTAATGTGGGCATGTTCACTCTACCCTGCGGAGTGTACCTTTCACTAGTGTGGGCATGTTCACTCTACCTGCAGAGTGTACCTTTCACTAATGTGGGCATGTTCACTCTACCTGCAGAGTGTACCTTTCACTAGTGTGGGCATGTTCACTCTACCCTGCGGAGTGTACCTTTCACTAATGTGGGCATGTTCACTCTACCCTGCGGAGTGTATCTTTCACTAGTGTGGGCATGTTCACCTACCCTGCGGAGTGTATCTTTCACTAATGTGGGCATGTTCACTCTACCCTGCGGAGTGTATCTTTCACTAGTGTGGGCATGTTCACTCTACCCTGCAGAGTGTACCTTTCAGTAATGTGGGCATGTTCACTCTGCCCTGCAGAGTGTACCTTTCACTAATGTGGGCATGTTCACTCTACCCTGCGGAGTGTACCTTTCACTAGTGTGGCATGTTCACTCTACCCTGCAGAGTGTACCTTTCACTAGTGTGGGCATGTTCACTCTACCCTGCGGAGTGTACCTTTCACTAGTGTGGGCATGTTCACTCTACCCTGCGGAGTGTACCTTTCACTAGTGTGGGCATGTTCACTCTACCCTGCAGAGTGTACCTTTCACTAGTGTGGGCATCTTCACTCTACCCTGCGGAGTGTACCTTTCACTAGTGTGGGCATGTTCACTCTACCCTGCGGAGTGTACCTTTCACTAATGTGGGCATGTTCACTCTACCCTGCGGAGTGTACCTTTCACTAGTGTGGGCATGTTCACTCTACCCTGCGGAGTGTACCTTTCACTAGTGTGGGCATGTTCACTCTACCCTGCAGAGTGTACCTTTCACTAGTGTGGGCATGTTCACTTCTACCCTGCGGAGTGTACCTTTCACTAGTGTGGGCATGTTCACTCTACCCTGCAGAGTGTACCTTTCACTAATGTGGGCATGTTCACTCTACCCTGCAGAGTGTACCTTTCACTAATGTGGGCATGTTCACTCTACCCTGCGGAGTGTACCTTTCACTAGTGTGGGCATGTTCACTCTACCCTGCGGAGTGTACCTTTCACTAGTGTGGGCATGTTCACTCTACCCTGCGGAGTGTATCTTTCACTAGTGTGGGCATGTTCACTCTACCCTGCGGAGTGTACCTTTCACTAGTGTGGGCATGTTCACTCTACCCTGCGGAGTGTACCTTTCACTAGTGTGGGCATGTTCACTCTACCCTGCGGAGTGTACCTTTCACTAGTGTGGGCATGTTCACTCTACCCTGCGGAGTGTATCTTTCACTAGTGTGGGCATGTTCACTCTACCCTGCGGAGTGTACCTTTCACTAGTGTGGGCATGTTCACTCTACCCTGCGGAGTGTACCTTTCACTAGTGTGGGCATGTTCACTCTACCCTGCGGAGTGTATCTTTCATTTAGTGTGGGCATGTTCACTCTACCCTGCGGAGTGTACCTTTCACTAGTGTGGGCATGTTCACTCTACCCTGCGGAGTGTATCTTTCACTAGTGTGGGCATGTTCACTCTACCCTGCAGAGTGTACCTTTCACTAGTGTGGGCATGTTCACTCTACCCTGCAGAGTGTACCTTTCACTAGTGTGGGCATGTTCACTCTACCCTGCAGAGTGTATCTTTCACTAGTGTGGGCATGTTCACTTACCCTGCAGAGTGTACCTTTCACTAGTGTGGGCATGTTCACTCTACCCTGCAGAGTGTATCTTTCACTAGTGTGGGCATGTTCACTCTACCCTGCAGAGTGTATCTTTCACTAGTGTGGGCATGTTCACTCTACCCTGCGGAGTGTACCTTTCACTAGTGTGGGCATGTTCACTCTACCTGCGGAGTGTACCTTTCACTAGTGTGGGCATGTTCACTCTACCCTGCAGAGTGTATCTTTCACTAATGTGGGCATGTTCACTCTCCCCTGCAGAGTGTACTTTCACTAGTGTGGGCATGTTCACTCTACCCTGCGGAGTGTATCTTTCACTAGTGTGGGCATGTTCACTCTACCCTGCAGAGTGTACCTTTCACTAGTGTGGGCATGTTCACTCTACCCTGCGGAGTGTACCTTTCACTAGTGTGGGCATGTTCACTCTACCCTGCAGAGTGTATCTTTCACTAATGTGGGCATGTTCACTCTACCCTGCAGAGTGTACCTTTCACTAGTGTGGGCATGTTCACTCTACCCTGCGGAGTGTATCTTTCACTAGTGTGGGCATGTTCACTCTACCCTGCGGAGTGTATCTTTCACTAGTGTGGGCATGTTCACTCTACCCTGCGGAGTGTATCTTTCACTAATGTGGGCATGTTCACTCTACCCTGCGGAGTGTATCTTTCACTAGTGTGGGCATGTTCACTCTACCCTGCAGAGTGTACCTTTCACTAATGTGGGCATGTTCACTCTACCCTGCGGAGTGTACCTTTCACTAGTGTGGGCATGTTCACTCTACCCTGCAGAGTGTATCTTTCACTAATGTGGGCATGTTCACTCTACCCTGCAGAGTGTACCTTTCACTAGTGTGGGGCATGTTCACTCTACCTGCGGAGTGTATCTTTCACTAGTGTGGGCATGTTCACTCTACCCTGCGGAGTGTACCTTTCACTAGTGTGGGCATGTTCACTCTACCCTGCGGAGTGTATCTTTCACTAGTGTGGGCATGTTCACTCTACCCTGCGGAGTGTATCTTTCACTAGTGTGGGCATGTTCACTCTACCCTGCAGAGTGTACCTTTCACTAATGTGGGCATGTTCACTCTACCCTGCGGAGTGTACCTTTCACTAGTGTGGGCATGTCACTCTACCCTGCAGAGTGTATCTTTCACTAATGTGGGCATGTTCACTCTACCCTGCAGAGTGTGCCTTTCACTAGTGTGGGCATGTTCACTCTACCCTGCGGAGTGTATCTTTCACTAGTGTGGGCATGTTCACTCTACCCTGCGGAGTGTACCTTTCACTAGTGTGGGCATGTTCACTCTCCCCTGCGGAGTGTAATCTTTCACTAGTGTGGGCATGTTCACTCTACCCTGCGGAGTGTACCTTTCACTAGTGTGGCATGTTCACTCTACCCTGCGGAGTGTATCTTTCACTAGTGTGGGCATGTTCACTCTACCCTGCGGAGTGTACCTTTCACTAGTGTGGGCATGTTCACTCTACCCTGCGGAGTGTACCTTTCACTAGTGTGGGCATGTTCACTCTACCCTGCGGAGTGTACCTTTCACTAGTATGGGCATGTTCACTCTACCCTGCGGAGTGTATCTTTCACTAGTGTGGGCATGTTCACTCTACCCTGCGGAGTGTATCTTTCACTAGTGAAACACACTTTTGGATCGTAGGGATTCATTGTCTCTAGCATATTTATTACCTTATCAACTCCATGGAAGTAAACCTAGAGAGAGAGAGAGAGAGAGAGAGAGAGAGAGAGAGAGAAGCTAGTTTTCTTTAATACCCAGCTAAGATTGCAACATTCCTTTCACTGACTTTGCACTCGTCTCCGCACTATAGGTAATTCTGCTTTCGTTAAGCAGGAAGGAATCCCGTTGAACATAGTCACATTGCTTTGTCAATCAGATAACGTAAAAAAAAATGATTCAGGCAGGCTAAATCTTCATGAACAGAAATGGTATAACTATGTTGCAAACAGACTTAATCCCAGTGTTTAGATAATAAATATATTGAAAGACAGACTTAATCCCTACAGTTAGATAAAGGAATAAATATGTTGGAGGCAGACTTAAGAGTGTCTCTAGCATATGTATAACGCTGTTTGATCGATAGGATTGTTATGCTCATTGTGAAAACCAAGTTAGTTATGTGTCGCTCATTATGCTCACCAAGTTCTTTTTCCAGTCAATTTGCTCATACAGTTTATATATACATATATATTAACATGTTTGCCGTCTCCCACCAATGCAGGGTGACCCAAAAAGAAAGAAAAAAATTTTCATAGTCATTCAACACTCACCATCACTCATACATAAATCACTGTCTTTGCAGAGGCGCCGAGATACGATAGTTCAGATATCCCTCCAAACTGTCAATATCCCAAACCCTTCCTTTAAAGTGCAGGGATTGTACTCCCCATTTCCAGGACTCGAGTGCGGCTAACCGGTTTCCCTGAATCCTTTCACAAAATATTACCCAGCTCACACTTCAACAGCTCGTCAAGTCCCCAAAACCTTTCGTTTGCAATCGCTCCAATCTAAGACATATTGTTAGGTAAGACACATATGCAACTATGGAACAATACTCTTCTCCAGACTGAGGGTGATGGACTGATTACATCGTCTTCAAGTCTCTTCTGCTTCTATCAACTTTTCTGTACTCGACTGAAGAAGCCTACTGTGTAGGCGAAACGTTTCGAAATAAAGATACCTAACTGTTGCATATGTGTCTTACCTAACAACCTGTCGGTATTTTATACCATTTTAATGTTCAATCTAAGACATAAGAACATAAGAACATAAGAAAGAATGAACACTGCAACAGGCCTACTGACCCATGACCCATGTGGAGCAGGTCTATGTCCTCCCCCCCGGATTAGCCCAATGACCCACCCAGTCTGGTCAGGTCATATTCACTTAATTAAGGAAGGAGCACGGCACCAGACCCAGAAGCACAAGCTAGCCAGGTCCAACTCACACCCACCCACACCCACTCATGTATTTATCTAATCTATTTTTAAAACTACACAACGTTTTAGCCTCAATAACTGTACTTGGGAGTTTATTCCACTCACCCACAACTCTATTACCAAACCAGTGCTTTCCTATATCCTACGAGTCCTGTCTTGGCTGGAAAATTTTCAGCACGCTATTTACATACCCTTTATTTATTCCTGTTTTCCATTTATACACCTCGATCATATCCCCCCTAATTCTACGCCTTTCGAGAGAGTGCAGATTCAGGGCCCTTAGTCTATCCTCATAGGGAAGATTTCTAATACATGGGATCAGCTTTGTCATCCTCCTCTGTAAGCTTTCCAGAGCATTTATGTCGATTCTGTAATACGGTGACCAGAACTGAGCAGCATAGTCTAAATGAGGCCTAACCATGGATATATAGAGTTGATGAACAACCTGAGGACTTCTATTATTTATGCTTCTAGATATGAAGCCAAGAATTCTGTTAGCTTTATTGCAAACACTAATGTACTGTTGTCTTGGTTTTAGATTACTGCTAACCATAACTCCTAAATCCTTTTCGCAATCAATAGTATTAAGATCTACATCATTTAGTTTATATGTCGCGTGGTTATTTTCCTGTCCAACATTTAGAACTTTGCATTTGTCTATATTAAACTGCATCTGCCACTTCTCCGACCATTGCATCAGTCTATTCAAATCATCCTGGAGTGCACTAGTGTGCTCATTAGAATGAATTGGACGGCCTATTTCGGTGTCATCAGCAAATTTGCTTATGTTTCCTATTTATTCCCTCATCTCTGTCGTTTATGTAAATTGTGAACAACAACGAGCCCAACACTGACCCCTGAGGAATACCACTTGTGACGTGCCCCCATTCTGATTTCTTACCATTTATGCAAACTCTCTGCTGCCTATTTGTCAGTCATGCCTCTACCCAGGAAAAAATTTCTCCTCCTATTCCGTGTGCCTTAAGTTTCCTCAATAGCCTCTGATGTGGAACTCTATCGAAAGCCTTACTGAAGTCCATATACACAATATCATATTCATTACCATGATCTATCTCCTCAAACACCTTAGTGAAAAAATTTAGTAAATTCGTAAGACAGGAACGCCCCTTTGAGATTCATTAATCAATCTGTGCCTATCAAGATGGCCACGAATTGCTTCGAAGCCAAGGACCTGTCACCTGTCTTGTAAATAGGTATTACATTTGCCATTTTCCACTTATCAGGCACTATGCCAGTTTGTAGTGATATGTTAAAAAGATTAGCCAAAGGGATGCTAAGTTCCTCTTTACATTCCTTTAACACCCTTGCAAACAGTTCATCAGGGCCTGGGGATTTGTTAGGTTTTAGTTTCTCTATTTGTCTGAGGACCATGTCACTAGTTACCGCAATCATGCATAGTTTATCATCGTCCTGTTCTACATAATCTATTATTTCAGGAATATCGCTATTATTTTCCTGGGTGAAAACTGAGAGGAAGTAGGTATTGAAAATTTCACACATATCCCTATCACTGTCAGTGATCTTACCAGAGTTACTCTTAAGTGGGCCAATCTTGTCCCTAATATTACTTCTGTATACCTGAAAGAACCCTTTTGAGTTAGTCTTTGAATCCCTTGCGACCTTAGCCTCATAATCCATTTTTGCTTTTCTTATTCCTTTCTTTATTTCTCTCTTTAATTGAATATATTGATTTCTTAACTGTCCATCCCCTCTTTTGATACGCCTATATATGCCTCTCTTTTGACCAATGAGATGTTTTAATCTATTGTTCATCCATTTGGGATCTTTTTTTTTTTAGATCTAATTTCCCTACACGAAACAAAAGTTGTCTGGGCAGTTAGAACTATGCTTTGAAAAACGTCATATTGGCAACCAAGATCACCTACCTGACCCATAGTCAGGACATCCCAATTTAGCCCACCCAGTTAATTTTTCAGTCCCATGAAGTCGGCCAAGTGAAAATCTGGGACAGAGATTTGATTGCAGTTATCTGGGTAATTCCATAATATATTAAAACTAAGTGATTTGTGATCACTTTCCCCAAGCTCATCATTAACCTCAAGATTATTAATTAGTTAATCTTTGTTGGCAAGAACTAAGTCAAGAAGATTGTTTCCTCTAGTTGGTTGTGTCACAACCTGTTCTAAAAAGCAATCCTGAACCGTATCAAGAAAGTCACTAGACTCAAGATTTCCTGTCATATTGTTCCAATCAATTTTTCTAAAGTTAAAATCTCCCATTATCAGAACATTTTCATATCTAGATGCTTTATGAATTTCGTCACATAACAGTTTACTGCACTCCCTGTCAAGGATTGGGGGCCTATAAATCACACCCAAAATTAATTTGTCACGACCCTCGAGAAACTGTAGCCAAACAGATTTTGTGTTCAATGTTTCTAATCTTATATCATGTCGAAGACAACAATTTAAATTTTCTCTGACACACTTCGCCACTCCACCACCCTTCCTGTTGACCCTATCAGTGTGGAATAGTTTATAACCCTGTATGTTGCATTCAGAAGGCATTTCTCTATCTTTCAGGTTGAACCAGGTCTCTGTTACACCAATAATATCTATATTACCTACACTTGCAAGTAATCTTAGCTCATCTACCTTATTTCTTAGACTCCTACTATTTGTATAGTAAACCTTAAGGGAGCTAGTCACTCGTTGCCCTCTGCTGTCTCTCTTCTTTTGTTGGTCAGTTGATTGGCTATTACTAGCAACTTTATTTTGAATATTGTCTTTTAAACATATCCCTGAGGTATCCCGGTAGTAACTGCTGTTTTTTAAACCTAATACTGCAGCCTGATTGTTTCCCACAAACACCCATATGTCTATAATGTATCCGTTTAAATTCCTAGACAAGTCATCAATTACCCTCTCAATCGAATTGGCTAATGCAACCATTCCATCCCCAGAGAGATGAACCCCATCCCTTGCATACATATCACGTTTGCCAAAGAATAGGTCCCAGTTATTAATGAATGGGATTGAAAGTTCCTTGCAGTACCTGTCTAGCCAGCAATTTATACCAATTGCCCTAGACATCCATTCATTGCCCACTCCCTTTCTAGGCAAGATGCTACACATGACTGGGATCCCTCCCTTAGACCTAACTTCTTCTACGGCTGACCTGTGCTTATCCAGCAGCTCCTGTCTCCTGCCCTTCCCAATGTCATTACCCCCAGCACTAAGACAGATATTGGGCTTGTTCCCATTACCTTACATAATATTATCCAACCTGCTGACTATGTCACCAACACCAGCTCCAGGAAGGCACACCCTGTGTCTGACTTTTCTGTCTTTGTTACAAAAAGTACGGTCCATATATCTTACCTGAGAATCTACTACTATTAAAATATTCTTACCTTGATTAGCAGGGGAATCAGTGGTACCTTCAATCTCACTAACCACTGAAATGCACTCGTCCTGGAGGACAGAGAATCGATTTCCTACCTTCACATCTTCTCTGTTAACTCTCTTTATCTTCCTTCTTCCTGAACTGTGAACCACTTGCCACTTAAAGCGGCTGCCACTATCACTGCTAGTGACCATTTCCTCCTTACCAGCTAAATCCTTCTCACACTCACTCCCACACTCATCTAGGCGAAGCTTCAGCCTCCTATTTTCCTCCTGAAGAAGTAGAACCTCCTTCTTCAACACTTTAACCTGAGATTCTAAAACACTACAACAAGCCATGGTGCTTGGTAACAGCCCACGCTAACTCCCAGAGCTTAGGACAGGTATGACCGCAGGTGACCACTGACATCAAAGTACTGACGCTCACACACGCTTGCTGGAAGTCCAAGCCCCTAGCCAACAAAACACCCTTTACCACTTTCCTCCAACCTTTGTTCCATTCTCTCTAAATGATCAAACCATCTAAACAGCCCCTCTTCAGCCCTCTGACTAATGCTTT
>NC_069401.1:51305508-51383008 GCF_026875155.1 Cherax quadricarinatus | reverse complement strand
AGCAGCGTTCAGCGAAGAGGCTCTATCAGGAGCTATGAATCGACCCTTGCAACTATAAATAGGTCAGTACAAATAAATGAGTACACACACACACACACACACACACACAATGCACAATTCTCAGACATACGCACACACACACACATAAAAAACGCACACCACACACACACACACACACACACACCACATACAACACACACACAAAAAACACAACGTACACAATTCTCAGACATACGCACACACACACACATACAAACGCACACACACACGCCACCACACACACGCACACACAACACATCACACACACACACACACACACACACACACACCACTCACACACACTCACACACACACACACTCACACACACTCACACACACACACACACATACTAATCGCACCAGCACACACACACACACACACACACACGCACACACACACACACACACACACAACACAACACACACACACAATACACAACTCTCAGACATACGCACACACACACACACACACATAAAAACGCACACGCACACACACACACATACAAACGCACACACACGCACACACAGTAATAATCTGAGTGCACCAGATGCCTTTGCTGTTAATTTCACCTTGTATATATATATTTATTCTTCCTCAGAATCGTAGAGTGCATGAATACAGATCGATCGATCAATTCCATCCATATTGTACAATGATTAGATCTTATAGTTTTGTAATGCATTACGTTAAAAGTGATTACGATAACACCCATTACGTAAAACTCATTTTGTTAACATCCAGTATGATACCATCCACTAATTCTAAGATATATATGAATTTGTTATTGTATAGAATCAGCCCAGAACCGCCTGCCTGTTCAGCCTATAGATAGTAGTGTATGTCGAGACGACATACGTAACATGACCGAGCTGTCAGCATAGTTGCTGATCCCTGTGTTATATAGCATACCTTATTAGTATCATCCATGTGCTTTAGATAGGAGATCCCTTTTAGGCCTGTGACTGTTGTGTGACATCACGGGATGCGCATGTGTACGTTCGTACCTCTGCCCCGTTCTCAGACGGCGTGTAGACCTACAGGTGAAGACAGGCAGAGGCTGGGCTCCACGTTCATCATCACAGTCTGACAATATATATGTTACCATCCAACAAGTGTGTCTACCTTCAACCCTCGATATCTCCATTAAGAACCCCTACGATACACACACACACACACACACACACACACGCGCACACACTCACACACACTCACACACACACACACTCACACACACTCACACACACACACACACACACACACACACTCACACACACACACACACACACACACACACACACACACACACACACACACACACACATACATATACACATACACACACACACACACAGCAAATGTAGTCCCAATCTTTAAAAAAGGAGACAGACATGAAGCATTAAACTACAGACCAGTGTCACTGACATGTATAGTATGCAAAATCATGGAGAAGATTATCAGGAGAAGAGTGGTGGAACACCTAGAAAGGAACGATCTCAACAACAGCAGCCAACATGGTTTCAGGGACGGGAAATCCTGTGTCACAAGCCTACTGGAGTTCTATGACATGGTGACAGCAGTAAGACAAGAGAGAGAGGGGTGGGTGGATTGCATTTTCTTGGACTGCAAGAAGGCGTTTGACACAGTTCCACACAAGAGATTGGTGCAAAAACTGGAGGACCAAGCAGGGATAACAGGGAAGTGCAAAGTCATGAAGATTGGGGAAGGGCAAAGAAGGCCACAGACGGAGTACAGTCTAGGGGATCAGAGACTACAAACCTCACTCAAGGAAAAAGATCTTGGGGTGAGTATAACACCAGGCACATCTCCTGAAGCGCACATCAACCAAATAACTGCTGCAGCATATGGGCGCCTAGCAAACCTCAGAACAGCATTCCGATATCTTAATAAGGAATCATTCAGGACCCTGTACACCGTGTACGTTAGGCCCATATTGGAGTATGCGGCACCAGTTTGGAACCCACACCTAGCCAAGCGCGTGAAGAAACTAGAGAAAGTGCAAAGGTTTGCAACAAGACTAGTCCCAGAGCTAAGAGGTATGTCCTACGAGGAGAGGTTAAGGGAAATCAACCTGACGACACTGGAGGGCAGGAGAGATAGGGGGACATGATAACGACATACAAAATACTGAGAGGAATTGACAAGGTGGACAAAGACAGGATGTTCCAGAGATTGGACACAGTAACAAGGGGGCACAGTTGGAAGCTGAAGACACAGATGAATCACAGGGATGTTAGGAAGTATTTCTTCAGCCACAGAGTAGTCAGTAAGTGGAATAGTTTGGGAAGCGATGTAGTGGAGGCAGGATCCATACATAGCTTTAAGCAGAGGTATGATAAAGCTCACGGCTCAGGGAGAGTGACCTAGTAGCGATCAGTGAAGAGGCGGGGCCAGGAGCTCGGACTCGACCCCCGCAACCTCAACTAGGTGAGTACAACTAGGTGAGTACACACACAGGGACGGGAATTCCTGTGTCACAAACCTACTGGAGTTCTATGACATAAGAACATAAGAACGAAGGAACACTTCAGAAGGCCTACTGGCCCACATGGTGACAGCAGTAAGACAAGAGAGAGAGGGGTGGGTGGATTGCATATTCTTGGACTGCAAGAAGGCGTTCGACACAGAACCACACAAGAAATTGATGCAAAAACTGGAGGACCAAGCAAGGATAACAGGGAAGGCACTACAATGGATCAGGGAATATTTGTCAGGAAGACAGCAGCGAGTCATGGTACGTGGCGAGGTGTCAGAGTGGGCACCTGTGACCAGCGGGGTCCCACAGGGGTCAGTCCTAGGACCAGTGCTGTTTCTGGTATTTGTGAACGACATGACGGAAGGAATAGACTCTGAAGTGTCCCTGTTTGCAGATGACGTGAAGTTGATGAGAAGAATTCACTCTATCGAAGACCAGGCAGAACTACAAAGGGATCTGAACAGGCTGCAGACCTGGTCCAGCAATTGGCTCCTGGAGTTCAATCCCACCAAGTGCAAAGTCATGAAGATTGGGGTAGGGCAAAGAAGACCGCAGACGGAGTACAGTCTAGGGGGCCAGAGACTACAAACCTCACTCAAGGAAAAAGATCTTGGGGTGAGTATAACACCAGGCACATCTCCTGAAGCGCACATCAACCAAATAACTGCTGCAGCATATGGGCGCCTAGCAAACCTCAGAACAGCATTCCGACATCTTAATAAGGAATCGTTCAGGACCCTGTACACCGTGTACGTTAGGCCCATATTGGTGTATGCGGCACCAGTTTGGAACCCACACCTAGCCAAGCACGTAAAGAAACTAGAGAAAGTGCAAAGGTTTGCAACAAGACTAGTTCCAGAGCTAAGAGGTATGTCCTACGAGGAGAGGTTAAGGGAAATCAACCTGACGACACTGGAGGACAGGAGAGATAGGGGGGACATGATAACGACATACAAAATACTGAGAGGAATTGACAAGGTGGACAAAGACAGGATGTTCCAGAGATTGGACACAGTAACAAGGGGACACAGTTGGAAGTTGAAGACACAGATGAATCACAGGGATGTTAGGAAGTATTTCTTCAGCCACAGAGTAGTCAGTAAGTGGAATAGTTTGGGAAGCGATGTAGTGGAGGCAGGATCCATACATAGCTTTAAGCAGAGGTATGATAAAGCTCACGGTTCAGGGAGAGTGACCTAGTAGCGATCAGTGAAGAGGCGGGGCCAGGAGCTCGGACTCGACCCCTGCAACCTCAACTAGGTGAGTACAACTAGGTGAGTACACACACACACACACACACACACACACACACACACAATCTTCCCAACGGGATATCAGATCCTGAGGAAAGATAGAAGGAGCAGAGGGGGAGGAGGGGTTGCACTGCACATAAAACACCGATGGGGATTTGAGGAAATGGAAGGCATGGACATGACTGGAGAAAGAGACTACATTGTAGGTACAATTCAGTCCGAAGAACATAAAGTACTCATTGGAGCGATGTATAACCCACCACAGAACCGCAGGAGGCCAAGAGAGGAGTACGAAGAAAACAACAGGGTGATGGTGGACACACTGGCTGAGGTGGCAAGAAGAGCTTACTCGAGCAGAGCAAAGTTACTGGTAATGGGCGATTTCAACCACAGGGAGATTGACTGGGAAAACCTGGAGCCACATGGGGGTCCCGAAACATGGAGAGCCAAGATGATGGATGTGGTACTTGAAAACCTCATGCATCAACATGTCAGGGACACTACCAGAGAGAGAGGGGAGGATGAGCCAGCAAGACTGGATCTTGTGTTCACCCTGAGCAGTTCAGACATTGAGGACATCACTTACGAGAGGCCCCTTGGAGCTAGCGATCACGTGGTTCTGAGTTTTGACTATATAGTAGAGTTACAAGTGGAGAAGGTAACAGGAATTGAATGGGAAAAGGCAAACTATAAAAGGGGGGACTACACAGGTATGAGGAACTTCCTGCAGGAGGTTCAGTGGGACAGAGAACTGGTAGGAAAATCAGTAAACGAGATGATGGAATATGTAGCAACAAAGTGCAAGGAGGCAGAGGAAAGGTTTGTTCCAAAGGGAAACAGAAATAATAGGAAGACCAAAGCGAGTCCTTGGTTTACCCAAAGGTGTAGGGAGGCAAAAACTAAGTGCACCAGAGAATGGAAAAGGTACAGGAGGCAAAGGACCCTGGAAAATAAGGAGATTAGTAGAAGAGCCAGAAACGAGTATGCACAGATAACGAGGGAGGCCCAGCGACAGAACGAAAACGACATAGCATCGAAAGACAAATCTGACCCGAAACTGCTGTATAGCCACACTAGGAGGAAGACAACAGTCAAAGACCAGGTTATAAGGCTGAGGAAAGAAGGTGAAGAACTTACAAGAAACGATCAAGAGGTATGTCAGGAGCTCAATATGAGATTCAAGGAAGTATTTACAGTGGAGACAGGAAGGACTCTGGGGGGACAGACCAGATGGGGACACCAGCAAGAAATATACCAACAAGTGTTGGACGACATACATACAGATGAGGAGGAGGTGAAGAAACTGCTAAGGGACATCGATACCTCAAAGGCAATGGGACCGGACAGCATCTCCCCGTGGGTCCTTAGAGAGGGAGCGGACATGCTGTGCCTGCCACTTACCACAATCTTCAACACGTTCCTGGAAACTGGGCAACTACCTGAGGTATGGAAGACGGCAAATGTAGTTCCCATTTTTAAAAAAGGAGACAGAAAAGAGGCACTAAATTATAGACCTGTGTCATTGACGTGTATAGTATGCAAAGTTATGGAGAAGATTATCGGGAGGAGAGTGGTGGAACACCTGGAACGGAACAAGAGTATAAACGCCAACCAGCACGGATTCATGGAAGGCAAATCCTGTGTCACAAACCTTCTGGAGTTTTATGATAAAGTAACAGAAGTAAGACACGAGAGAGAGGGGTGGGTTGATTGCATCTTCTTGGACTGCAAGAAGGCATTTGACACAGTTTCTCACAAGAGATTAGTGCAGAAGCTAGAGGATCAGGCGCGTATAACAGGAAGGGCACTGCAATGGATTAGAGAATACCTGACAGGGAGGCAACAACGAGTCATGTTATGGAATGATGTATCACAGTGGGCACCTGTGACGAGCGGGGTCCCACAGGGGTCGGTCCTAGAACCAGTGCTATTTTTGGTATATGTGAACGACATGATGGAAGGATAGACTCACAAGTGTCCCTGTTCGCAGATGATGTGAAGTTAATGAGGAGAATTAAGTCAGATGAGGACCGGGCAGGACTTCAAAGAGACTTGGACAGACTGGACACCTGGTCCAACAACTGGCTTCTCGAATTTAATCCCGCCAAATGCAAAGTCATGAAGATAGGGGAAGGGCGCAGAAGACCGCAGACAGAGTATAGGCTAGGTGGCCAAAGACTGCAAACCTCGCTCAAGGAGAAAGATCTTGGGGTGAGTATAACACCGAGCATGTCTCCGGAAGCACACATCAATCAGATAACTGCTGCAGCATATGGGCGCCTGGAAAACCTAAGAACAGCGTTCCGATACCTTAGTAAGGAATCGTTCAAGACGCTGTACACCGAGTACGTCAGGCCCATACTGGAATATGCAGCACCTGTTTGGAACCCGCACTTGATAAAGCATGTCAAGAAACTAGAGAAACTGCAAAGGTTTGCGACAAGGTTAGTTCCAGAGCTAAGGGGAATGTCCTATGAAGAAAGGTTAAGGGAAATCGGCCTGACGACACTGGAGGACAGGAGGGTCAGGGGAGACATGATAACGACATATAAAATACTGCGCAGAATAGACAAGGTGGACAAAGACAGGATGTTCCAGGGAGTGGTCTCAGAAACAAGAGTTCACAATTGGAAGTTGAAGACACAGATGAGTCAGAGAGATATTAGGAAGTATTTCTTCAGTCATAGAGTTGTCAGGCAGTGGAATAGCCTAGAAAGTGACGTAGCGGAGGCAGGAACCATACATAGTTTTAAGACGAGGTTTGACAAAGCTCATGGAGCGGGAAGAGAGAGGGCCCAGTAGCAACCGGTGAAGAGGCCGGGCCAGGAGCTAAGACTCGACCCCTGCAACCACAAATAGGTGAGTACATACACACACACACACACACACACACACACACACACACATAGAGGATATCACATACGAAAGGCCCCTTGGAGTTAGTGATCATGTGGTTCTGTGCTTTGATTACGTAGTTGAGCTACAAGTGGAGAGAGTAGCAGGAATAAGACGGAATAAACGAAATTTCAAAAGGGAGGACTACTCATTCATGAGGAACTTCCTACAAGACGTTCAGTAGGAGAGAGAATTGGCAAGAAAATCAGTAAAAGAAATGATGGACTATGTGACAACAAAATGCAAGGAGGCAGAGAAGTTTGTTGCCAAGGGAAACAGAAGTAACGGGAAGACTAGAACGAGTCCTTGGTTCACCCAAAGGTGTAGGGAGGCAAAAACTAAGTGCACTAAAGAATGAAAAAAGTGCAAAAGACAAAGGACCCAGGAAAATATAAAGATTAGACGAAGAGCTAGAAACGAATATGCACAGATAAGAAGGGAGGCTCAGCGACAATACGAAAATTAAATAGCATCAAAAGTCAAGTCTGACTGGAAGCTGTTGTATAACCACATCAGGAGGAAAACAACAGTCAAGGACCAGGTAATCAGGCTAAGGAAGGAAGGTGGGGAGTTCACAAGAAACGATCAGGAGGTATATGAGGAGCTCAACATGAGATTTAAAGAAGTATTTACAGTGGAGACAGGAAAGACTCCAGGAATTCAGAATAGGGAGGTACACCAACAAGTGCTGGATGAAATACACACAATTGAGGAGGAGAAGTAGCTGCTATGTGAACTTGATACCGCAAAGGCGGTGGGACCAGACAACATCTCTCCGTGGATCCTTAGGGAGGGAGCAGAGATGCTGTGTGAGCCACTAACAAAAATCTTCAATGCATCCATCAAAACTGGGCGACTACCTGAGGTATGGAAGATGGCAAATGTAGTCCCAATTATTATGAAAGGCATTAAACCACAGACCTGTGTCAATGACGTATATAGTATGCAAAGCCATGGAGAAGATCATCACGAGGAGAGTGGTGGAGCACCCAGAAAGTCGCAAGCTTATAAACGACAATAAGCACGGTTTCAGTGAAGGAAAATCCTGTGTAACAAACCTACTTAAGTTTTATGACAAGGTAACATAAGTAAGACACGAGAGAGAGGAGTGGATAGACTGCATTTTCTTGGACTGCAAGGAGGCCTTCGACACAGTTCCTCACAAGAGGTTAATGCAAAAGCTAGAGGATCAGGCACACTTAACAGGAAAGGCACTGCAATGGATCAGAGAATATCTGAGAGGGATGCAACAACGAGTTATGGTACGTAACAAGGTGTCAGAGTGGGCACCTGTGACGACAGGAGTTCCACAGGGGTCAGTCCTAGAACCTGTGCTGTTATTGGTATATGTGAACAACCTGACGGAAGGAATAGACTCAGAGGTGTCTGTGTTTGCTGATGATGCGAGGTTAATGAGAAAAATTACATCGGTCGAGGATCAGGCAGGACTACAAAGAAACCTGGACAGGCTACAAGCCTGGTTCAGCAACTGGCTCCTTGAATCTAACTCCACCAAATGCATAGTCATGAAGATCGAGGAAGGGCATAGAAGACCGAAGACTGAAAAAGACTGCAAATTTCACTCAAGGAAAAAGATCTTTGGGTGAATATAATACCGAGCACATCTCCTGAGGCGCACATCGCTCAGAAAACTGCTGCTGCATACGGGCGTCTGGCAAACCTAAGAATAGCGTTCCGATGCCTCACTAAGGAATCGTTCAAGACTCTGTACACCACATACGTCAGGCTCATATTGGAGTATGCAGCACCAGTTTGGAATTCACGCCTGGTCAAGCACTTCAAGAAATTAGAGAAAGTGCAAAGGTTTGCAACAAAACTAGTCCCAGAGCTAAGGGAACTGGCTTATGAAGAAAGGTTAAGGGAAATCGGCCTGACGACACTGGAGGACAGGAAGGTCAGGAGATACATGATAACGGCATATAAAATACTGCGAGGAATTGACAAGTTGAATAGACAGGATGTTCCAGAGATTGGACACAAAAACAAGGGGTCACAATTGGAAGTTGAAGACTCCTATCAGTCAAAGGAATGTTAAGAAGTATTTCTTCAATCATAGAGTTGTCAGGAAGTGGAATAGCCTAGAAAGCGACGTAGTGAAGGCAGGAACCATATATAAGTTTTAAAACGAGGTTTGATAAAGCTCATGGAGCAGGGAGAGAGAGGACCTAGTAGTAAACAGTGAACAGGCAGGGCCAGGAGCTATGACTCGACCCCTGCGACCATAAATAGGTGAGTAAATAGGCGAGTACTCACACACACTTACCAGGGCAAGCCTTATTAATATCCTAACTGATGAAAGTTAAGACACATGTGCAACATCTGGGTATCTTTATTGTAGACGTTTCGCCATCCAGTGGCTTTATCAATACAAATTCTTGGACAAAATTAGAAGGCAGTAGAACTGTATACAGAACCTCTACTAACAGCACCTTTCAAGGCAGGTGAAATTGCTGATCTAGAAAATGTACAGAGAACTTTCACGGCGCGCATAACGGAGATAAAACACCTCAATTACTGGGAGCGCTTGAGGTTCCTAAACCTGTATTCCCTGGGACGCAGGAGGGAGAGATACATGATTATATACACCTGGAAAATCCTAGAGGGACTAATACCGAACTTGCACACGAAAATCACTCACTACGAAAGCAAAAGACTTGGCAGACGATGCACCATCCCCCCAAAGAAAAGCAGGGGTGTCACTAGCACGTTAAGAGACCATACAATAAGTGTCAGGGGCCCGAGACTGTTCAACTGCCTCCCAGCACACATAAGGGGGATTACCAACAGACCCCTGGCAGTCTTCAAGCTGGCACTGGACAAGCACCTAAAGTCAGTTCCTGATCAGCCGGGCTGTGGCTCGTACGTTGGTTTGCGTGCAGCCAGCAGCAACAGCCTGGTTGATCAGGCTCTGATCCACCAGGAGGCCTGGTTACAGACCGGGCCGCGGGGGCGTTGACCCCCGGAACTCTCTCCAGGTAAACTCCAGGTACCACGGTGCTCTCAACACTAACTCCAAGGTTGAGGGACTGATTACCTCATCTTTTGTATATAGTTCTACTGTCTTCAAGTTATGTCCTGGAATTTGTATTGATAAAGCCACTGGATGGCGAAACGTCTACAATAAAGATAGCCAGATGTTGCACATGTGTCTTAACTTTCATCTTGTCGGTATTGCATACCTCTCTTTCACATAATAACCTAACTACTTTCATACCCTCTATTTGGTAGTTCTACGTGTCCTCTCCTCCTCACATATCATTTATTTTTCTCTACTTCTTCCACTTTCTTCTGTTCCGTCTCCCACCATCTCTCTCTATGTTCTTATCTCCCTTTCTTGTTGATATTTCAGTGCCCAGTAATGATGCCTGACCAACAAGTGCCATCACATCAACATCATAGTTTCACGATATCAACTGATACATTATATTAATAAGGAAGCAATAAGCCCGTAGGGGTTATGAATCGTCTGGGGAATGTTAGGTAATGAGGTGTGACCCAAGGAAGGAGAAAAGTAGCTCCAGTTTCTTGGATCAAGATTCCCTTCACCAGCAGCCATGCCTCCCTCCCCCCTCGTTTTCCTAGAAAAAATTTCCCGATATAATCTAAGAAATGAATAAGTTTTGAAGCACTGACGAGTGTCAAAATGCCATATATTTCCGTTGTTGCTTCAATCACCTCATTCGATATTCCTGTTAATTATACCCTAAGAATATTCCTCGTGAGGAGGGCGTTTCTTACCTCGCTCAAAACAAAATTTTAACATCCTCAACATTTTCATTTCAAAATCCCGAGTGATTTTAAATATACCTTTAAGACATTTCTCGTGAAAAGGGCGTGCTTTTTTCCCCCCATGAGTCAAAAAATTCCTCTTAAAGTCCTGAACCTTTTCATACTGAGATCCCGAGTGAATTGAGGGAATCATAGGATGGCAACACCTCTCACAGAAAACTTGTTATGAGATTGACAACAAATAATTATCATGAATTATCAAGTGCAATTATCAGGTTTCAGTGTAGCGGTAGTGTATACTTGAGAGAATTTCCATGACGTCATGAGAGAAGTTAGCTGAGTATAGAAAAAAGATGGCGAATGTGATAGCTAGGGTCCAACAAACCGGGTGATCATTTTCCGTCCATATTTGGTCAGGCATGATTGAGATGGTCTTCAAAATAGGCATTTTAGGAGGTAGGTAATCGCGGTGCTCAAGGGAGGGGGGGGAGGTGAGAAGGAGGATGGGACGGACATGAAGGAATAAGGAGGGGAAATGTGGAGGAGAATGGGGAGGAAGAGGTGAGGGAGTAAGATTGTATTCTGTGGGAACACTAAAGTTCGAAAATCGGAAAGGAATTATCAAGTGAGCTTGCCAAACAAATGCCCATAACTACATCGCCAGGACTTCGACAGCTTCGAAAGATATAACAACAGACGTTCGCCAGAATCTTTCTCATCTCCCATCAGCAACTTGGCCAGGAACGCCAGTAAACAATCGCGCCAGACTCTTCATCCATCCCTCTCATTATAGCTTCGCCATGAACGTCCGTGAACATTTACCAGTTTCTTTCCTCTCTCCGTCGACAAATTCGAGGACTACAGTTTCATTACACGCACATCACTACCGATACAGAAGAGGATTAAAAGCCACAATACTGTGGCTGGAACATTATGACTTGACAATGGTCTGGAATGGATCGAAACGTCGTCATGTTTCCTCTCTGAAACTACTGACGACAATAACACATATAGCAGAAAAATATTTTTTCTCTCTCTAAATAACATTTTACCAAGCCATGATTTTAAGAAAAGCTTTCTTTAGTTTTTGTTTTCATTCCTATCGATAACATGTCCTTCTGTTCCTCCCGCCCAACTCACTCCAGGGCTTCAGTGACCACTGGAGAGGACTCCGCGGAATTCAATTCAGCCACATCTAGCCCACCCATCCCTGGGATAGAAGATTATGTCCATAGACACGCCCCTGCACTGTGTTCACTTGATTCCGATATTTGCGAAGTGTTTGCCTAACCGCTTCTAAAGGGACTGTATTGTATTTGCTCTTACAACATGGGAGAGGCTTGCATTCTAGTGTTCTACAGCTCGGTTCACAAAAATGGACTTGATCACGTTTGTATTGCATCTCCTGCGCAGCAGTTTCACACCATTGCTTTGTATCATTGGATCACCTTGTACTCTAAATGGGTCTTGGTGTTTGAGTGTCAAATTTGTTTAGTTTTCTTAAAGGTTTGAATGAAAGCTCCAAGTAGTCCACGTTTACTAAGGCAGAACAAACTGAGTGTTCTGAATCTTTGCTCAATGAATATATTTCTTAACGGAAATGAGATTATTATTATTATTATTATTATTAGTAGTAGTAGTAGTATTATTCTTATTATTATTGTTATTATTATTATTATTAATTATTATTATTATTTTTTTGTGGAGAAGAGCTATGCCCGTAGGGTCATACAGTGCCTTGGGGGAAAAGCAAGGTAATCAGGTTTGATCCAAGGAAGGAGAGGGGTAACTTAAATTTTCCAAGTGAAGTGATCCCCAACCCCCGTCACCAGCATTAAGTTGGAAGTACCAGCTACGTGAGCCTTTCCCTGCATCTTCTCCAGCTTATTTTCCTGTTCTATTACTCATGGCGTCACAGCTGGACAGTGTAAATAAAAGTGAGATCTAGCATTGCTATGTCAGTGTTGTTTTCCACGAAGTAAAGACAAGCGTTGCAAAAACGAGCATTTACTGGGACAACGACGTTTCGCTTCATTGGAGTTTAGTCATGTTATACTAAGGTAGGACTTGAAGCTCTAAGGAGGGCATAACGCGGTGCTCAATAAAAGCTCCAAAATTCTAGCTGTGAAACCTTATAGTGTAGCTAGTTTCGCTGATTGCGGCTAGAGACTAATTAGTGTTTTTGAGGTCATAGATAACGACCACCCAAGGTCGTTAGCAATGACCTCCAGGGGCTTTCGCTTCTGTTATCCTTGCTGGCCGATAAAAGAATAGTATAACTATTCTATGGAAAAACATAGCACAGTCAAACATACGAATAAGATCTGTCAAAGATGTGAGACTTGAAAGTGTGTGAGTGTGAGGGAGAGAATGTGAGCGTGTGAATGTCTGAATGTGTGCGCGTGAGTACGAGTGAGTGTGAAAGGGAGAGTTATGTAAACACGTACCCAAAAACGCAGTTTTGTAATCTCAAGTAGAAATCTGAACATTCCCAGACAGATCCCCACATATTTGAACATTCCCAGACAGATCCCCACATATTTGAACATTCCCCGACAGATCCCCACATATTTGAACATTCCCAGACAGATCCCTAGATATTTGAACATTCCCAGACAGATCCCTAGATATTTGAACATTCCCAGACAGATCCCCAGATATTTGAACATTCCCAGACAGATCCCCACATATTTAAACATTCCCAGGCAGATCCCCACATATTTGAACCTTCCCAGACAGATCCCCACATATTTGAACATTCCCAGACAGATCCCCACATATTTGAACATTCCAAGACAGATCCCCACATATTTGAACATTCCCAGACAAATCCCCATAGACATTCCCAGACAGATCCCCCTGAATCTTAACATTCCCAGACAGATTCCCTAAATCTGAACATTCCCAGACAGATCCCCCTAAATCTGAACATTCCCAGACAGATCCCTACATATTTGAACATTCCCAGGCAAATCCCCACAGACATTCCCAGGCAGATCCCCACAGACATTCCCAGACAAATCCCCACAGACCTGAACATTCGCAGACAGATCCCCACAGACATTCCCAGACAGATCCCCAAAGACCTGAACATTCCCAGACAGATCCCCACAGACCTGAACATTCCCAGATAGATCCCCCACAGACCTGAACATTCCCAGACAGATCTCCCACAGAAGGTTCACGGATCCCTGTACCTACCCTCTCCCCTCCCGCCCTCTGACTCCTGGTTGACCCTCCCCTCTCCCTTTCTCACATATGATTCCCCCTCCTCCACCCTCCATCAGAACCGAACATTCATTCATTGTGTACTGTATATACACCGAGAGACGTGACTTTCTTAGCTAATAAAACCGAAGAGGTGATATCTCTCAGTGCATCAGCACAGAATAGTGTGTATCTCCCATGGTATAGGCACCGAGAGATGCGTATCTCTCAGCTTATTTACGAGAGACGTGTATCTCTCAGTGTATATATACCTTAAGAGAATAAACAGTATTTCAGTGATTGATATATTCTGTACTAAAGGTGAAAAGTTACATGGAACCTCAGTGACCCTCGTGTAGACGATAGTCTTCATAAAAAAAAAAAAAAAAAGTTTTTATACCAGAAGATCAGGTTTAAGTATCAAGGCTCAATACCTGGCGTCTTGGGTTGTACCCCATGGCCCAGAGCAGTTTTTTTTTTGTGTTTTGTTTACGGTGTCCAAGGCATTTTTATATCTCAGTAATTCACAGAACCTGACCCAGCCTCGTCTAGGTTAGGCTAGGCATGGTTAGTCAAGGTTCACCAGAAATGACATTTGTCTGTGTTCAAGTTGTCGCGGGAAGAAGGAAGGAAGGGGGGGGGCACGAAGAGAATATAACTGTCAAAAAACATTTTGTTTCTCCACGTTCTTTGATCTGGCAAAATAAAAAAAAAAAAAGCTTGGCGAAGTGCTTAGTTAGTTGGAGGAAATGAGTTGGAGTGTTCTTTATTTTCTTTAGATATCTCAGATATATTCTGTCTCTTTCCCTCTCTCTTTCTTTCTCTCTCTCTCTCTCTCTCTCTCTCTCTCTCTCTCTCTTCTCTCCTCCTCTCTCTCTCTTCTCTCTCTCTCTTCTCTCTTCTTCTCTCTCTCTCTCTCTTCTCTCTTCCTGTCTCCTCTTCTCTCTCTCTCTCTCTCTCTCTCTCTCTCTCTCTCTCTCTCTCTCCCTCTCTCTCTCTCTCTCTCTCCTCTCTCTCTCTCTCTATCTTCATCTTCTCTCTCTCCTCTCTTCTCTCTCTTCTCTTCTCTCTTCTCTCTCTCTTCTCTCTGTCTTCTACTCCTCTACTCTCTCTCTCTCTCTCTCTCTCTTCTTCTCTCTTCCTACTGCTTCCTCAGTCTCTCAGTTACGATACAATACTGATCTACTTTCTCTTCTTCTTTCATCTCTAAAACCTCGAACAAATCTTTTACAATTTCCTTCTCTATTACCAATGCTTGTCTTAATAACATAAATTAATATGAAGTCTTCACATTTACTTAGACCGTCACGTATCCATGTTTTTAAACCACTCGCACAATCGACTGAAATCATTAGTTGGAAAATTAATCCATGCTCTCGATCTTATATCACAGTATTTAGCAGATGTCTTCTATAATTATTGATTATATACAATCAGTACTATAATATTTTCCTATTTAAAACAATAATCAATATAATACATTATATAGATATAGATTAATCCTAAAGCTCTCGATCTTAATCACAGTTGTAGACAATTTTATTATTATTATTATTTATATATTATATATATATATGATATAATATATATATATATATATATATATATATATATATAATATATAATATATATAATATATATTTGTAAAGCACTAAACTCGCGTGGGTTATTCATCACGTGAGCTGGTGGACAATTTTTATTTATATTATTATTTATATTATTAGTAGTAGTAGTACTAGTGGTAATGACAACAATATTATAATTACACTACTACTACTACTAATATTAATAATAATAGTAATAATAATAATAATAATAATAATAATAATAATTCTCATTATTATTATTACTCTCTTAACTCAAAGGGATCAAACATCACCCATAAAGGATCCATGAATTTGGAACTGCGCTCCTATTCCTCGGATCAGACTTGATTGTCTCCTGCTTCTTACCCTTTCCGGGTTTAACACTTTGCCTTGACGACATGAATGAACACAACCGTAAAACAACAGTAACCGAAACATCAACACCAACAACAATAACAACAACAACAACATCACCAACAACAACAATAACAATCAACAACAACAAACGGCAAGTAACAACCACAAGCGCAACAACAAGAGCCAACAACCAAACCGTAGTAACAAAAAAAAAAAAAGTCAATTGGCAATATCTTAGCAACAATCAACCTCCCCAGCCACAAAAACTACATCAACAACAAACAACAACGACGGCAACGACAACAGCAACAAATAGAAATGAATATGACCGCTCTTCGTCGCTTTCATCTGTAAGATGTTGACGTAATTCTTGCCGAGGATAACTGAAGTGAAACTTGTTGAATATTTTAACAGTATAATTAGCGCTTCAAAACTTACAATGCTGTGATTTATATTCCGAGAAACGAACAAGATGGTGAATGGACGAGCGCTTTAACGAGAGGACGAGCAAGCTAGCGAAGAGACGAGTAAACGTGCGAATAGACTGGCAAAGGAAAGAACATGAGAGTATTGGAACAAAAGGAAAAATGAGAGGAAAAAAAAAAGTACCCTAGGTAAAAAAAAAAAAGAGATCTGAAGAAGCCTCAACGAATCCATATCAGAGCACGACGCAAGATCTTAAACATTTCCTGGCTAGACTTGTTCATCAAAGACTCCCCTCTACGTTGTTGTTAATGTTTATGTTGTAAATGTGGTAAATGTGTACTTGATAACGTTGGGTGATCTTTAAAGAGCACCGTAATCCTTGGTGCTCCAGCTTCGGTGGAGAAAAACCTCTTGACCCGCACAGGATTCACAAAACCCTACATGAATCAACCCCAACCCCATCAGTACATAATCTTGTAAATAGCCTCGGCACCTGCAGTGGTACAGGGCGTGGCCCATGAAAAGACAACCGGTTATTTCTGAAATCCAGAAATAAGTGATGGATACCTTGGGCACTTTAGTGGCCTTTGCCTTCCAGTGGCGTCTAAAAACTACCCAGCAGTCAGGTCAAGCCCTCGCTTAACTACCCACATGGAGCCATCCTACTACGGACCCACACTTTGACGTTTTCTCTCCTTACCTGGAGGTTACCTGGAGGTTATTCCGGGGATCAACGCCCCTGCGGCCCGGTCCATGACCAGGCCTCCCGATGGATCAGGGCCTGATCAACCAGGCTGTTACTGCTTGCCGCACGCAGTCCAACGTACGAGCCACAGCCCGGCTTATCCGGCACTGACTTTAGGTATCTGTCCAGCTCTCTCCTTATAAATTCTTCCGAAAGACTGATAATGATATACTTGATTTCTACAAGGTATGGATTACAGTTGACTCGGAAAAAAGTGATTTTATTGGCATACTTTTTAGATAGCCCCTGGTTATGTAGAGCATTAATTTCTTTACTCTGAATCAAAGTAACGAGGAGAGGCAATTTAATATAGCTGAATGTCGTTTCTGACGGAGTATAAAAAAAAAAGTAGACAAATTCAGTGCAACAGATCTCGGAATCATGCATCTTGCATTGAAGAGGCTAAATAATATCTTCTTTGAAAACTGCTTTCTTGGCTGAATCAACTTTCCTATAATAAATAATGTTAGGTACGGTCTTAAAATTCTGCACATTGACATTGAGTTCCCGACGAAAACAAGGCATTATTATCTACCCTCGCGTGAGAGAAGAAAATTTTCGTTCTCTTATGTCTTCCAGGCAGGGTTTTTCCTGCTGACACTGAGGTCCTCACACGAGACACTTGTCTGGCCACCACAAGAAACTACCTGACTTAAAGGAGCCACAATAAGGACCTACCTAACTTAGAGGAACTTTCACAAGGAACTACAGAGCCATAATAAGAACATAAGAACGAAGGAACACTGCAGAAGGCCTACTGGCCCATGCGAGGCAGGTCCAAGTCTCCTACCGGCTTAAGCCAATGCACCCAACCTAGTCAGGTCAGGTCACATTGACTTAAGGGAGGAACACGGCAACCGACCTGTAGCACAAGCTATCAGGTCTAACTCACACCCACCCACATCTACTCATGTATTTATCCAACCTATTTTTAAAGCTACACAACGTTCTGGCCTCTATAACGGTACTTGGGAGTTTGTTCCACTCATCCACAACTCTATTACCAAACCAGTACTTTCCTATATCATTCCTGAATCTGAATTTTTCCAACTTAAAACCATTGCTGCGAGTCCTGTCTAGGCTAGATATTTTCAGCACACTATTTACATCCCCTTTATTTATTCCTGTCTTCCATTTATACACCTCAATCATATCCCCCCTAATTCTGCGTCTTTCTAGAGAGTGCAGTTTCAGGGCCCTCAGTCTATCCTCATAGGGAAGGTTTCTGATACATGGGATCATCTTTGTCATCCTCCTTTGTACATTTTCCAGAGAATTTATATCCATTCTGTAATACGGTGACCAAAACTGTGCAGCATAATCTAAATGAGGCCTAACCAAGGATGTATAGAGTTGAAGAACAACCTGAGGACTCCTATTATTTATGCTTCTTGATATGAAGCCAAGGATTCTATTAGCTTTATTGCGAACACTTATGCACTGTTGTCTTGGTTTCAGATTACTGCTAACCAGAACTCCTAAATCTTTTTCGCAATCCGTAATATTAAGATCTACATTATTTAGTTTATATGTGGCATGGTTATTGTCCTGTCCAACATTTAGAACTTTGCATTTGTCTATATTAAACTGCATCTGCCACTTCTCCGACCACTGCATCAGTCTATTCAAATCTTCCTGGAGTGCTCGAATGTCCTCGTCAGAATGAATTCGACGGCCTATTTTGGTGTCATCGGCAAACTTGCCGATGTCGCTCTTTATGCCCTCATCTATGTCGTTTATGTAGATTGTGAACAGCAGGGGGCCCAACACTTCCCCACTCTGATTTCTCCCCATTTATGCAAACTCTCTGCTGCCTATTTGTCAACCATGCCTCTATCCAGGAAAAAATTTCTCCTCCTATTCCATGTGCTTTAATTTTCCTCAATAGTCTCTGATGTGGGACCCTGTCAAAAGCCTTACTGAAGTCCATATACACAATATCATATTCATTACCATGATCTACCTCCTCAAATACCTTAGTGAAAAAAGTTAATAAATTCGTAAGGCAGGAACGCCCCTTTGTAAAACCATGCTGAGATTCGTTGATTAATTTATGCTTTTCAAGGTGGCTACGAACTGCCTCGGCAATTATTGATTCCATAAATTTTCCCACTATGGAGGTTAGGCTTATTGGTCTATAGTTCGAAGCTAAGGACCTGTCACCTGTTTTGAAAATAGGTATCACATTTGCCATTTTCCACTTATCTGGCACCATGCCAGTTTGTAGTGATATGTTGAAAAGATTAGCCAAAGGTGTGCTAAGCTCCTCTTTACATTCCTTTAGAACCCTTGCATACAGTTCATCATGGCCTGGGGATTTGTCAGGTTTTAATTTATCTATTTGCCTAAGGACCATGTCACTTGTGACCCTAATAGTGCACAGTTTATTATCGTCCTGTTCTACATAATTTATCATTACTGGAATATCGCTGGTATCCTCCTGTGTAAAAACTGAGAGGAAGTATGTGTTAAAAATTCTACACATTTCCTTATCACTGTCAGTGAGCTGACCCGAGGAACTTTTGAGTGGGCCTATCTTGTCCCTGATCTTACTTCTGTATACCTGAAAGAATCCTTTTGGGTTAGTCTTCGATTCTCTTGCAACTTTAACCTCATAATCTCCTTTTGCTTTTCTAATTCCCTTTTTTATTTCTCTCTTTAACTGAATATAAGGTCCTTCCTGATTTACTCTGGAGACCTACTTGACTTACACGAGTCGCCATAGGAAGTTGTCTAATTAAAAGAAGCGTCTACATTGACCAATGTGACTTAAACAAGTCACAACAGAGGCCTACCTGACTTACCTGAAGCATTGCCGACAATAAGGAAGAAAAAACACATGTCCCAGAATAGAGGTCAGTGTAGAGCTTTATTAAGAAGTGCTAATAAAACGTTGCACATAAAATGTTTTCCCAATAAAAGCTTGTTTCGCAGCGTTTTTTTTTTTCGTCACAGTTTATAAATTCGATGGATTTAAGAAAGAAAAATTAGCGAAATATAGATAACAGTGGTTTTTCATTTTCCAAGCTTTTACTTAATTATAAGGAGTGGAGGGCAAGTAAAAGAAACGAGGCATTTTTTTGGAGTTGGTACTAACAATTATGTAGGAATTATTCTGGCGAGGAGGTCAAGCACATGTGTGTGCGTGTGTGTGTGTGTGTGTGTGTGTGTGTGTGTGGTGTGTGTGTGTGTGTGTGTGTGCGTGCGCGCGCGCGTGTGTGTGTGTGTGTGTGTGTGTGTGTGTGTGTGTGTGTGCGTGTGTGTGTGTGTGTGTGTGTGTTAGTGTGTGTGTGTGTGTGTGCGCGTGTGTGTGTGTGTGTGTGTGTGTGTGTGTGTGTGTGTGTGTGCGTGTGTGTGTGTGCGTGCGTGCGTGTGTGTGTGTGTGTGTGTGTGTGTGTGTGTGTGTGTGTGTGTGTGTGTGTGTGTGTGTGTGTGTACTCACCTAGTTGAGGTTGCGGGGGTCGAGTCCGAGCTCCTGGCCCCGAAAAGCTTGTGTGTGTGTGTGTGTGTGTGTGTGTGTGTGTGTGTGTGTGTGTGTGTGTGTGTGTACTCACCTAGTTGACCCCACAGGGGTCCTAGGACTGACCCCTGTGGGACCCCGCTGGTCACAGGTGCCCACTCCGACACCTCGCCACGTACCATGACTCGCTGCTGTCTTCCTGACAAGTATTCCCTGATCCATTGTAGTGCCTTCCCTGTTATCCCTGCTTGGTCCTCCAGTTTTTGCACCAATCTCTTGTGTGGAACTGTGTCAAACGCCTTCTTGCAGTCCAAGAATATGCAATCCACTCACCCCTCTCTCTCTTGTCTTACTGCTGTCACCATGTCATAGAACTCCAGTAGGTTTGTGACACAGGATTTCCCGTCCCTGAAACCATGTTGGCTGCTGTTGATGAGATCATTCCTTTCTAGGTGTTCCACCACTCTTCTCCTGATAATCTTCTCCATGATTTTGCATACTATACATGTCAGTGACACTGGTCTGTAGTTTAATGCGTGTGTAGTTTATTGTGTGTGTGTGTGTGTGTGTGTTTGAGTGTGTGTGTGTGTGTGTGTGTGTGTGTGTGTGTGTGTGTGTGTGTGTGTGTGTGTGTGTGTGTGAGTGTGCTCACATTGTGTGCGTAGGGGTGGCATCCCAGCTCTAAGGAACCATAACCGTTCACAAGTGTACAATGGCCTCCTGGGTACACCCCCTCACCACGGCATTGCCCCATTCCTTCGTCGGCAGCTCACAATTCTTCGTCCGGGAACAGTCGTGGTTGGGCGGGCCTGGTAGGGGTAGCGGGTTGTTAGGATAGCTGGGCACTGGACGGGGAGGGTGCCGGATACTTCATTAGGTTTGAGTGCAGGTAAGTACGAACAGCTTCTCCTCAGTCCTATGCATTTTCTAACGGAGCTTGCATCTGGCTCTGGCTGAGTACCCTAGGATGATGAGGCCCATGTTTTTATTATGATAAATGATAGGAAAAGAGAGGGAAAAACCTCGAGTCTGCGGGAAGTGGGAGGAAGGGAACAGGGCGTGTGCATTCCATACGGGACAGAATGTCGGGATAAAAAACAGAGACGGAGACGACAAAATAGAAAAAAAAGAAGAGAGAAAAGGAAAGGGGTTTTGATCTGATTTATTCAGAAAGTGTCTATTGTTAGGCAAAATAGGCCCCTCCAGCAGCGGTTACCACGTCGCAGGATGAAAATTTTTAGCATTTTAGCTTTATAATTATTATACGAGAGTGCCGAATTCAGGATTAGTGATGCTTCTTCGCCAGGAAATCTGGTACCAGGAGGCACTGCACTTCACAGTCCAAATTCAGGTGAAAATCAACGAAAAAAAATTAAGAAAAACTCCTGATGTGGGTGTAGGCAGGCAGGCGACAATCCAATAGACTATCGGAGGTGGTTGGTCTTCGCTTTGTACACCTATTAAAGGACATCCTCCCGCTGCCGCCCCTCCACCCAACACCAGCAGGGACCTGCACGCCCACTCCCAGATTAGGGATGTTCAGGGCACACAGGGGGATTAGGGAGTTTGCACATGGGATGGGTCTCAGCGCTTGGGTATATGAATGGGCGAGGGACCCGGCACGAATCCTGGGTCCAGGCTCTCGTCTGAACACAGACTGTGTGCAAATGTGTTTTGTGGACCCAGCGGCCAGAATATTACTTCAGATATGCCGTCGAATTTGTTTAATAGTTTATATTATATACACTTATGTCTATTATGTAGCGGAAATTATGCAGATTGAATGTGCAGTGATTGCTAATGCATTAATGAAATATATAATGTGATGACATTTATGTATACATTGAATGTGTAACTATTGATTTAAATGAATCAAATATATAAGTTTACTTTAATCTCTACTTTAGGGATTAAAGTATTCTTGACTAGTGGTAAACAGGTGCTATGCAACCTTAATGTCTCTCGTGTAGTCGAGAGGCTACAAATCCCATGACCCAATCAATCTATAGATTGAATGTGAAATGACTGATATTATACAGTTAGGAAGCCAGTAAACATAAAATTTTGTGTTATACATACACTCTGAATTGGGAATGAATGTATACCTGTGAAAGAAATAAAATTTGTTCGACATTTGAATGTCTGTGTTTCTACACAAGCTAAATACGACATTGAAAATAGGCTATTCATATTCTCCAAAGTCTAAGTGCTTGTATAATTATACAAGCTACACACAGATTTCCTCCAAGACTGAAAACATGCATAACTATATAAGCTACATAAGTGTACCGAGGTGTAAGAGCTTGTATATCCATACAAGCTATAAAAGTTTACCCAAGGTTTAAAGCCTGTGTATGTGAACGGCAGCCTTGTGGACCATAACTTGTGCCTCGTCGACTTGCTCGTTCCTGTGTTGCTGCTGAACATGAGACACGTTCACTGAAATCAAGATAATATTCTTGAAGTCTATGCATGTTGACGCAACAAGATTCTTATCCCATTGAAAATAATTATTCAGATGATTTTACGTGCTTTCTAACACTGATAATTTTCCTCAATAAAATCTCAACTATTAGAAAGAGAATTTACTATTCAAAAATCAGCTGGCCTTCAGGGGCATGATTTAATTCCTCACTAAGACAGGAAAAATCGATTATGTTAGGGATGACGCGCAATAAAATTAACCAGACCTGATACCGTCCAAATAATAGGCATTATTGCTGGACATGATTTCATTAAGTAGAATGGAGAAAGATAATTACTAGGCGAGTGCGATACTTTCATTGAGTGTTCCAATGTAAAGTGACCACCAATACACTCTCCATTATGAGAGAATGCTGACTTAAAGCACATCTAAGCAATTTATAATATTCCGGTGAATAATTTATGATAATTAAGAAGATCTTCTAAAAAAAAAATACTGATAAAATGGTTTTCGCCAGTAGTAATATTCAGTTAAAGATTGTTATGAAATATATGAAGTGATTGTTAAAATGATTTACGTAAATTTATATAAAATACGCATGGCGCCAGTCCTATAAATATTAATTATAAGGAGATGAATGTATATAATACCGACACGATGAAAAAGTAGACACAAATTGCAGTATAATGGGAGCCTTTTTTGACAACGTTTCGCCCATACAACAGGCTTTATCAAGTCACAAACAGATATACCCGAGCAGAGAGAAAGTGAGTATATAAAGGGAGGATAGTGACGTGAAGGGTCAGGTGAGGAATGTTGAAGTTGACTGCTGATTTGTGAAGGACCTGCCCAACATGGGCCAGTAGATCTGTTGTTATGTAGGATAACGATGAAGAAGCTTCCTGGCAAGGGGTTCAGCTATATTGTAAAATCTGTTGTCCTGGATGAAATTGTTGGATGTACAGATGAGTGATGATTCCAAGATACTGCGTCTCTGGGTGTCTGCTTCCCTGGCGATGAGCTTTGCTTCTTTGTAGTTAATTAAATGGTTATTGGATTCGTCCATTTTGCTGGCGGATTGGTGTTCCGAAATACGTGGTATCTGGATGCTTCGCCCACGTATAATTGGATGCAGTCGTTGCAAAGGATTACGAATACAGATGATTGAACCATTCGGTGTTCCTTACTGGTGATGTCTTTGATTGTGGTGGATGTAGTGGAGATACTTAGAAAATGTTACTGGAAAAGATGTTGGAGGCGCATTTGACAACTAAGCCAGTAGGGAGGACCATTTATTTTCTCTCTTCGGTATCATGCCTGGGTGAGTTGAAGATGTTGAAAAAAATATTCTTCCTCACTACTATCGGAAGGCAGTATGAAAGAAGCCCATGATTAAGCAATGTTTAATTTTGGTATCGTGGTGAGAGTAGAGGTGGAGAAGATCATGTTGGCTGGTCAGTTTTTAGTAGATTTCAAAACAAAGCTCGTGGTCAGCTTTGCAGAGAAGAATTTCAGGGGAAAGCAAGAGTGTAGTCGTCTTTGAGCGTAAATTGGATTGAGGGCTCGACGTAGCTGAGCTTGTGTTGGAGAGCAGGTTGATGCTCACACCAATCCTATCTCTACCTCCCCCAGTCCTGTCACATGAGCAACAAGCAAAAAGACTAGAGAGCACAAATTAGTGTACAGCAGGGGAAAAATGCACAGACTGTGTATTATCAAACAAGAATGATGAGTTGATAGAATGAAAAGCTGATGTAACTCCAGACATCTAAGTTATAACAGGGACAAGGTTGAGTGAAACGATGCCCAATGTCATATTTCCAGTAGGATATCAACTGATAAGGAAAGACAGAAGAGATAGAGAGCACGTGAGATGGTACACTGCTAATCAGAATCAGTGGAGTTTTGAAGAGGGTCAGATATGACTGGGGATATGAAGCCACTTGATGGCGAAACGTTTCCAGAATAAGGATATCTAAGTGTTACCCAATTGTCTCATTTATCAAGTACATCTGACATAGACGAAATAGCGTACGAAAGTACCCTGAGAACTAGCGACCTTTTATTCCTGAAATTCGAGTTCCTTGCGGAACTAAACGTAGAGGGAAGAATGAGAAATGGAGGACGCTCGACTTAAGAAGAGAGGGAACTTCAAAGGGATCGGAATGCAGTGAAATGGGAAGGAGAACTGAAGGGAAAGTCAGTATATGTGATGATCGAATACCGAGCTGGAAGGTATCAGAAGGCAAAAGAGAGCCTCATACCAGAAAAAGAGGAAACGTCAAAGACAAAGAGGGCCTTCAGTTCAACCAGAGAAGGAAAAGAGACAAAACAGAAAGGCATAAGAGCGATGAAATACTAAAGAAAGTAAAGGGCAACTGAGAATGAAGAAAGGAACAGATTAACCAAAAACGATTAAGCAAGTGTGAGGATAGAGGCTGAGCGAAAATCTGAGAATGATATGGCAGCAAAGGCTAAGTTTCAACCAAGAGTACTTCACAGCCACATTAGAAAAAAGGCGACAGTACGGGATAAGGTAATTCGACTGAAGAAGGAAGAACTACAGTTCACCAAAAATAATAATAAGGACGTCTGTGAAGTGTTGCTCAAAGAATTTGTAGAGGTCATCTTAGTGGAAACAGGGACAGTACAAGAAAGCCTAGGGAAAAGGATGCACCAACAGGTACTAGACGCCATACGCACAGCAGGGAAAGAGACAAATAAACATTTGCTGAAACTGGCTGCATTAAAGGCAGTGGGCGTGACAAGGTGCCACCATGGATTCTACGAGACGGAGCAGAGGAATTGACCAAACGTTTACCTCAGATCTACAACAAATCAGAGGACACGGTACAATTGCCAGAGATTTGGAAGACAGTTAATGAAATTGCTATATTTAAGAAAGAAGACAGATAGAAAGCATTGAACAACAGGCTAGTTTCACTTACGTGGAAGCCATACAAGGTAATAAAGAAGAGGATTATCAGAAGGACAGTGGTAGAACATCTAGAGAGATGTGGTTTCAACAATAAACAGTATGGGCTCAGAAAGGGCAAATCTTGTCTTACTAACCTGCCTGAGTTCTTTGACAAAATAACAAATGTTAGACAGGAAAGACAGAGAAAGAGAAAGAGAGAGAGAGAGAGAGAGAGAGAGAGAGAGAGAGAGAGAGAGAGAGAGAGAGAGAGAGAGAGAGAGAGAGAGAGAGAGAGAGAGATGGGTGAATTGTATTTTCTAGGGCTGCAATAAGGCATTCGTTACAGTATCCCACAAGACTGGGATACCGTAAAAAAAACTTGAGGTGCAAGCAGAAATAACAGTGATTCAAAGGGTACCTTAAGGAAAGAAAGTGAGTGTTAGGGAAGAGACGTTTGAGTGAGGAAGAGTAACAACTACAAAAATGGTTCTACATGACCATAATTTTTAAAGGGGTTGACCGGTAAGCCAGCGGAAGGCCTCGGTCAGATGACCAAAAGCTCCAAAGGCGGGTCATCATCTAAGACCCGCGTCAGGAAACATTTGTCCTGTTTCCTGACGAACCTTATCTAACCTAAGTAACAACTGAGCTTCCGAGCGGATTGGTTTATGTAAATGACATACCAGATAGAATTGAATTGGATGAATTTATGCTTGAATTCAACCCCAATAAGTGCAAGGTTAAGAAGAAAGGGTAAGGTAAAGAAGACTGGACGCATAGAATAGGCTCAGGCATCTCGACACATTCAGGTCCTTTATACAGCGCATGTCATGCTCATCTTTATACAGCGTATGTCAGGCTCATCTTTATACAGCGTATGTCAGGCTCATCTTTATACAGCGTATGTCAGGCTCATCTTTATACAGCGTATGTCAGGCTCATCTTTATACAGCGTATGTCAGGCTCATCTTCGAATACCAGCATAAAACTCACACCTGACAAACATGTTAAAGTGAAGAAAGTGCAGAAATATGCAACTAAGCTTGTTCCAGAGCTAAAGGGTTCCAGCTACGAGAAGAGATTAAGGGAATCGAATCTAACGATATAGGAGGACAGAAGACCCAGAGGAGACATGATAAGTGCATATAAAATACTGATAGGAATTGATAGAAAAGAAAGGGACAAACTGGGAGTTAAAGACACAGATGTTAGGAAGTATTTCTTCAGTTTCAGGGTCATGAGGTGGTGGACTGATCTCGATGAAGAAGTGGCGGAGGCAAACTCCACACATAAATTTAAGAATAGGTACGATAGGGCCCATTAGACCAGGAGTGAACCCAGTAGCGACCAGCATCTTAAGAGGTGGGGCCAAGAGCTGAGACTTGACCTCTGGAATCACATGTACGTAAGGTAAACACACACACACACACACACACAACACACACACACACACACACACACACACACACACACACACACACACACACACACATTTCGACAGACACGGCATAGACAGAAGGAAAGACGAGGCAAAGTGTTGACAGGGGAGACAAATGACAGGTATGTCAAAGAATGCATCTTCCGTTTTATTTCTTTTATGCTCACTTTCAAACTCTTCCACGGAATTCCGCAACTTCTTCCATTGACTCTTTTACAAACAATTCATCATCAGCTCAAGAGCAACCGTGATAAGTTCGATTTCATATCTGATTCGTTATCTTTCATGACCACACTTCCCTCCATCACACCATTAACATTCCCAACCTCTGCAACCTCTTCTATAAAGACATTAAACAACCTCTCTCCAAAGAAAAATTATTTCATTTCTATCTGGCATACCCTAACCTGAGCCTCATTTCCTTCACGAACACTTTAAAACTAATATAAAATTACCACCTTTCCCATATGTTTGCAACAGCAGTTATCTTGCTTCCCAAGTCACTGATATGTCCTTTACAAAACAATAAAGCAGTAAACAACTTCTTTCCATATTTTAATTACCACTCACTTGAATGTTTTGAATTGTCTACCCGCTGTTTACATACCCTTTCTTTCCTTAAGGTATTATTGTCAAAAATAATACATTCTGTTTCTTTGCATGTCTCTCTCAGTAACATTTCTGCCTTACACTAGCTAGAACATGCAACAGATCTGTTCCTCTCTTACTCTTACTTTCTTATCCTCTTTCTCCTTATACAAAAATATGCATTTAAAATATCCACAACTTTGAAATGATATATTTTTAAAAGGTGAAAGGAACATCTTTTACAGACCAGAAGATAAGAAATTGTATGCATCATAAATATACTAGTAGAAGCATATGTAAGCATTTTTTAAATTTCATGTACTCATTGGAGAGTCAGAACTTAAGATTAAAACAATACAAATATTTGAGCATATCTGGTCATGATGCAAATGCTTTATTTTTTATACAAGATATTTTACTCATATCATTAAATGGTTAAAATATAAGAAACTGTTATACAGTTAAATCATTTTCATCCTTGAAAATGTGGTTGATGCGTAACAAATGCACTAGGATTGTTTTCCTGTCATTGTGATCGAACCGCGTATTTAGATGCATGTTATTTGTGAATATATGAGTGTGTATATATATATATATATATATATATATATATATATATATATATATATATATATATATATATATATATATATATATATATATATATATATACATATACATATACATATATACATACATATATACTTACATATATACATACATATATATACATATATATATACATACATATATATACATATATATATATATATATATATATATATATATATATATATATATATATATATATATATATATATATATATATATATATATATATATATATATATATATATATATATGTCGTGCCGAATATGTAAAACTGCTCAATTAGCAAGAACTCATTTAAAATTAAATCCTTTCTGAAATGTTCTTTTATACCTTTAAAGGTATATTTTTTTAATTAATGTTAATGCAAAAAATTTTAATTTTGCACCAAAAGAATCTTAGAAAACTTACCTAACCTTATTACAACAAGATCAATTTATTTTAGCCTAACCCAACTAAATATATTTTAAATTTGTTTACAGTAATTTAATACTAAACAAACACAGTGAAATGTATTTTTTTCGTTAGGTTCAGAATGATTTTGGCGATATTATTGCATACACAAATTTTCACTTGTCCTATATGGCAAGATGAGCGTTGCTATTTAAGCCAAGATCGCAAGTTCTGCCTATTCGGCACGACATATATATATATATATATATATATATATATATATATATATATATATATATATATATATATATATATATATATATATATATATATATATATATATAATATTATATATATTATATATCATACGTCTCCGTGTGTGTGCGTTTGAATTAGGTAATATGTACAGCTGATACATTCCATTCAGGAAAATATTATATCAACACAATCTTCAGGATTTAGGTCAGATATCCGTTGCTCATTTGCTTGAAGTAACGATTCATTTCTCATTTGGGTGTACACACGAGGCACTTGTCTATGCGAGCCTCGACGTAGCCGCTATATAAATATGAACCCAAGGTCCGGAATGACTCGTCCGAGCTCTACGCAAAAGGCAGGAGACAGCATTAGCCAAAAGGAAAAAAAAAAATTAAAATAAAATGCGCATATTTGCCCGATAGTTACTTTCGTATGCAAAACAGCGCCGGCCCGTGGAATCTACACGACAAAACACGCCAGCCATAAATTTCGTATCTGCTTCGAGTTTCAATAAGTGATGTGACACATATAAATGATGGGAGACTTTCCTACCCCCTATCTATGATGGGAGACAACCCTACCTACCCTACTACCTACGGTAGAAGGGTCACCCAACACCCCTACCTCACATCCTGGACCCCTATTTGCATCTCCTCTTGTCCTTAGCTCTGACCCCAGCCTACCGGACATATTACATATTCACATTTTTTTCGCATATTTTTTTCTGATTTGCAGTGTCATAGCCTACTGGGGCGGCAGAAGGGATGGCTACCCTTTCTTTTTTCATACTCGTATTTTTTTTATGCATTCTTGCGTCGTAAAAATGACACAAAGGTCATTGTGTACTTCGCCCGCCTTCAGGTTAATAAACTAGGAAGTATGTAGCGGTAGCGCAGCAAGGACTTAGGGGGTGACTTGGGAGTTTGTAGCACACACTCGGTCGACGTCGCTTGCTCTTGAAGACTATGAGCACGGAACGTTGTTTTTTATATGCGAATGTTCTGCTTATGTAGATTACTAATACTCATGCAAAATATTCATATTTAACTATTAATACTAACGCGGATTACTATTGTTGCTATATTGTAAATATTTATTTAAACAATTAAAAAAAATTATTTTGATGATAATTTTTTGGTGACAGACATTTATAGATATAATAGGAATTTGTAAAATATTTGTACTTTTATGGGACTGTTCATTATTGCCAATATTATGCATAAGCAAGCAGCTGTATTTGAGATAAATGTTACTAGTTGCCCAAGCAAACATCCTTCAGGTGTACAAATCACTTGCATGGGCGCCTCCCTCTTTACTATGCTGATACAAGTAAATCACACCTAAGAAAATATTTTAGTGATAAAATACTTAGTACAAAATAATCAGTCATCAACTCACATCATCCCAGAAATTAATCAGCTCACTACCCTCATACGCACGGGGTTACCAACTTAACAAACTCTTCAATCAAGGTACGACGAGGCTAGTCTGATATTTTTTTTTTAAGATTTTGATAATTTCATAATAGCGTGAGAGTATATTATACAAAAACATTGAAAATCCATACTTGGATATGACCAATTGATACTGGGTATAAGACTTTAAAATAGTAATAATCTGTGTCACATATAGGCTACAATGCTAACCGAGTTAATAAATTGGAATCCTGGCCACCTGTTAACATATTTATCGTGACATACAAGAGAACCACGTCCAGCTGTCCAAGCCGCAATGATGACAAAACAGGAATTGTTTCTCCTCCTCCTTCCCTGGTGAGGGGCTCTTGATCTAGGGAATTGGATCTGTGCTCCAGTTCCCTGAATTGAGCCTGAATGCCTTCCATCCCCCCCACATGCGCTGTATAATCCTAAGGGTTTAGCTCTCCCCCATGATTATAATAATAATTCCTTCCCCCTTCTTCACAGAGTGATAAACCAGTTGAATAGTTTGCCAGCAGAAGTAGCAGCAGTCAAGACAGAAACATAAGAATAAGGGACTACAGCAGTTTACCAAATAGCCCATGTGAGGCAGGACCTAATCACAGCCAACCATGTCCACTTGTATTTTTTGTGAAGTTTTTACAACCACACAGTGTATTAGCTTCAATGAGACTTCTTGAAATTTTGTTCCACTCATCTAAAATGCTATTGTTGACTGAGTGTTGACAGTGTTTTTCATTTTTTTTTTTTGACTAGGCTTCTTCGATACTCAATTTACATTCTCTTAATTTTCGGCGTGATATATATCTCAAGTTCCAGTGGGGTTGTTGCAATAATTGTACATAATACCGACAAGTAGAAGGATAAAGACATAATTGCAGTGCTTGGATATCTATATTATGAAGACATTTCGCCAACCTTTATCACTTCCGTATAGAACTTATAAACTGAAGACAATAGAAGATGAGGCAAACAGTCCCTCAGCAGCGAGAGAGTTTCAGTCCACGAACTTTGATTAATCTGAAGCAAAGGTAGGAGAATAGACGCTTATTTACTGAAGTCAGAAGAGAGGAGCAGGTCGGAGGGACTTACTAGTGAAAGTAGGTCATGTCCAAAAGTTGATCCAGGGAGTAGCAATAAGGTTGTGAATGATATTCTTAGTTACAAGATTTCATGGCATTGTTCTGTCAGACAAGTATCTTTGTATTAAAAGCGTACAATATTTTTTTTTATTTAAAAAGACGTTTCGCCAACCAGTGGCTTTTTAAATTCAGTGTAGAGTATATAAACCGGAAAAAAAAGTTGAAGATTAGGTAATTAGCACCAGAAATTAAGTAAAAGAGCTTTGATCACTCTGCAGCAGAGGCTGGGAAATGGACTCTTAAATGCTGGAGTCGAAAGACGCAGGGATTAATTACCTCTTTACCAATTAACGTAGTCAGATGTTGCACATTCTTTTCTCATATAAATGTGCAACACTTTGCACCTGAAACACTGACCGACAGATAAATGCAATAGAAGAATGATTCATGGAATACAAAAAAAAAAAAATATTCACATACTCATGAAATCAAGTGTGGAATGTATGTTAATCCGGACCGTATGAATGCTCGCGTTCCACAACTTTATTATGGCGTCCTATTTACGGCACTTGCTCTACTTATGATGACAATAACTTTGAATTTACCTCCATTTCAATAAACAATAAAAACAACATTATCAATAATAAAAATAGAAATATTAATAATAATAATAATAATAGTAATAATAATAATAATAATAATAATAATAATAATAATAATAATAATAATAATAATAATAATAATAGTAATAATAATAATAATAATAATAATAATAATAATAATAATAATAATAATAATAATAATAATAATAATATAATAATACTAATAACAATAATAATAATAATAATAATAATAATAATAATAATAATATTAATAATAATAACAATAATAATATAATAATAATACTAATAATAATAATAATAATAATAATAATAATAATAATAATAATAATAATAATAATAGTCTTTATCCTAAATGCTTCGGATATAAAATCAGTTATTCTTAACTAATTGTGGGTCAATGAATACGTAAATGACGTTTTATCTGCAAGTTGATTTTGTTTACAAAGATAAGGAAGCAGGTCGGTTGCTATCTTTGACCTGTTGAGGGAGGAAGGTGAATAAACTGTACAGGAAAAAGGCTTTTAGTTCAAGCCTACAATGAGTAATTGTTTAAACCATTTATGCAGTTTTCTGCAGTTACAATACGCAATTGTTTAAAAATACATGCAATTTCCATTAGCTAGTTTATTGTTGTTAAGGTCATATTCACTGCCTCCTTCGTTCTTATCGTCCCCGTCTTTTTCGCAGCTCCCTTCTCTTCGTTCTTCTGTGTGACTAGTTAATGGTCAAAGTCAGACAGAAACCTCGTCATAAGTTTCTTTCTCCTTTGAGGGATTTTTTTTTATGTATTGTTTGAGTCATGGTATTGTACCTTTTTATTCATTATGGTCATATTCGTTTTTATCACCCAGAAAGTCATAAAGTTAAAGGTCATTTTTTTTTTCTCCGAAGCACAAAATTGTTCAGAATTTGTAGACCAGTGTAATTAAATACATTACTCTTCCTAGCATGCATTACATAAAACAACAGCGCTTCTAGCATACGTATCAGCAATCCTTTCCCTCCTAGTATAGAGCACGATATAAAGATTCACCTCCACCTAACCACTTCTTGAGGATATATACACTGAAAGGCGTGTGTCTCTCAGTGTGTATATACACTGAGAGTTCACTTTAATCTCTGTGTTAGGGACTGAAGTATTCTTGAGTGGTCGTGAACAAGTTAAATGCAGCTTTAATGAACCCTCGTGTAGTCGATAGGCCTCAAACCCAATTAACCAAGTACTTCAAAACACACACAGACACACACACACACACTCAAACCGGCCCTCAGCTCTCCTTAAGACCAAAATTACAGCTTCCATTTATGTGTATGCTGATTCAGCTGCTGGTTGCTGCTGGACCATTCACTGGCACGTATCGCACCAGCTCCACCTTGATCAACAAGTGGTTCCTAGAGGGCCAGCCCCTAGATGATAGTGGATCAGTTACTAGTGCCAAGGGTACCAGATGCTGGTTTCTAATGACCCAGCTGCTGGTTTCTACTGGACCAGCTCCTAATTCATGCACCAGCTACTGGTTCATGTTGCACCAGCAGATGGTTTCTGCTACACCAGCTGTGATTTTTGCTATACAGCAACTGGTTTCTGCTGTACTTTTTGCTGATTTTGTCTCTCACCACCTGCACGAGTTTCTGATTAATGCTGCGCCGCACCAGCTGCTCGCTTCCGCTCAACCAACTTTTAACGCCTACCTCTGCAGAAACCTAGAAATTATTATAATTTTAAATCGAATTAGTTCTCTATATACTTCATTTAAAGAGCATAATTAGACAAACTTCCTGATATTTCAAAATAATTTCACGTTTTTTAAAGCTTTTCAAATCTTGATAATCAGAATCTTCACAGTAATTCAAATTAACTTCTTCATTATCTGTCTTGAGATCGACATAAGAAACTTTCACTTTATAGTGTATGTCACGACGCGCTAAACCCTCTTGCATTCGCTGTTCAAAGAGTGGGTTAGGTTAAGTAAAGTTTGTCAGGAAACAGGGCAAGCGTTTCCTGATGTGGCGTCTTAATCATATGATGACCCGCAGCTGGCCCTTTTGATCATCTGACCGAGGCCTTCCGCTGGCTTACCCGGTCAGCCCCTTGAAAAACTAAGGTTACAATTAAAACCAACATTGTATTCAAGGAACAGTGGAGGTTTTATCTTCCGTCCGCTATGAGCGTGACAGTATCCCTCCTCTCGAAGGCAGGCTAGGCTAGTGTGTTTTTGAATTTTAATGCTGACAAGGCAATTTTATTTTTTCTCGTGAATTTATGACTGCTATGTCTCCTGTATCCTGCATAGCTTTGAAAATATTGGTGTCTAGTCCTTGAATCAATTATGTGACTGTAATATTTTGACTAACACCGAGATGGTTATGTAGTGACTACTACCCATAGGATGGGTATGTGGTGACTACCACCCACGGGATGGGTATGTGGTGGCTACCACCCATAGGATGGGTATGTGGTGGCTACCACCCATAGGATGGGTATGTGGTGACTACCACCCACGGGATGGATATGTGGTGACTACCACCCACAGGATGGGTATGTGGTGACTACCACCCACGGGATAGATACGTGGTGACTACCATCCACAGGATGGGTATGTGGTGACTACCACCCACGGGATAGATATGTGGTGACTACCACCCATAGGATGGTTATGTGCTGACTACCATCCACAGGATGGGTATGTGGTACTTGATAAAACAGTCAAATCAAATTACCGTCGTCTCTCTGGTTTAACGTCCACCTTTATTTTTTTTCTTTCTGCCTTCTGTTTTATCTTTCCTAATTAACATTGACGACCAAACTATCTATGGATTAAACCAATCAACTAAAGCTTTATTTGACAATCTGCAGCTCCGTATAAACATACTCAGCATATTACATGGAATAATCTCAAATGTTTAACACTAGGCAGAGTTGTTTCAGGAAAGTAATGGCGACAAGTTGTCGCAGTAAAAGCCTGTTCTGTTACGTACACTTTTTCTTCGGTAGGTAATCTTTGGCAATTTTTGACTATCATGATCCAAGATTCACGTGGGTTACAGAAACCTCCTTCCAGCCGTCAGAGTGCTCGTCTCTGGCTACCAGAAGAAAAGAACTTTTTAATCCTCTCAAGGGATGCATTTTCGATTGATTTTGCTTCTTACTGATTTTGCTTTTAACTGAAAATAAAGAGAGAGAGAGAGAGAGAGAGAGAGAGAGAGAGAGAGAGAGAGAGAGAGAGAGAGAGAGAGAGAGAGAGAGAGAGAGAGAGAGAGAGAGAGAGAGAGAGAGAGAGAGAGAGAGAGAGAGAGAGAGAATAAAACACCGTCAGTACTACACTACTGGACAAACATTGACAAATGGAGATGCCGGGAAAGAAAACAGTCGTAGGAACTCTCGGAAATTAAGCCTTTTGGCTAACAAGGGTTACAGCTAATTGTATTTTAACCACTGGTTGAAGGTTGAAAATTTCCGGTTGAGTGTGACTAATTACCGTCCTTCTAATGAGCGTGGAAATTCAAGGGGACGGTGGAGGGGAAGTTGTGGGAGGCTGATTGCGAGAAACGAGCGAAAGCAACGATTTTTCGTCGATGGATGAGCTTCCTGTTGTGTTATTATGAGGTAAAGCGGTGAGAAGAGACACAAGAGTAGCATTAGCCAAGCTTGTGTAAACATGAGCACCAACACTTGAATGGGTGTTGGAGTCATACTCATCCATTTGCGGTTGCAGGGGTCAAACTTAAGCTCCTGGCCCTGCCTGTGCTCGTGTGCTTGTCTGCGGTGCGACTGTATATATCAGAGACGAGGGATTAGAATAGTTACAAAGAAGGAGAAAAGGGTTAGGAGGAGACAGACGTTGTGGGAGAATATATATGATAAGGATGGAACGTGTCACCCACTCCCATTACAGAGTATACCCAACTAGGAACTCACCCAATGTAAACTTTACTCGTCATATCCCTTCCAGCTAGAATAATGTCTAGTCTAAGATATGTAAATATTAACTCGAAACGTAGCTGGAACAAAACTTTTGAGCTGCCGTAAATACTGAAGATATAGCAGAATGGACTCAAATTAAGTTGGAATAAACAACTGTCAATAAATAAACAGAAGGGTGGACGAGGGGCTCGAACTGCGGTCAGCAAATTGACAGTCAATTTGTGGACCGTGGTTAGAGCCCCTCGTCTACCCTTCTCTCTAGGCTGGAATACTGCTGTACATTAACATCTCCATTCAAAGCAGGTGAAATCGCAGATCTAGAGAGTGTACAGAGATCCTTTACTGCACGTACAAGTTCTGTCAAGCACCTTAACTACTGGGAACGCTTGGAAGCACTTGACTTGTACTCGCTGGAACGCAGGAGGGAGAGATATATCATAATCTACACTTGGAAAATCCTGGAAGGAATGGTTTCAAATCTGCACACAGAAACCACTCCCTACGAAAGTAAAAGACTAGGCAGGCGATGCAAAATGCTCCCAATTAAAAGTAGGGGCGCCATTGGTACACTAAGGGAAAACACCATAAGTGTCCGGGGTCCAAGACTGTTCAACAGCCTCCCATCAAGTATTAGGGGAATTGCCAATAAGCCCCTGACTGCCTTCAAGAGAGAGCTGGACAGATACCTAAAGTCAGTGCCGGATCAGCCGGGCTGTGGCTCGTACGTTGGACTGCGCGCGGCCAGCAGTAAGAGCCTGGTTGATCAGGCCCTGATCCACCGGGAGGCCTGGTCATGGACCGGACCGCGGGGGCGTTTATTCCCGGAATAACCTCCAGGTAACCTCCAGGTACCCTTCTGTTTATTCATATAGCAGAATTTTTGGCGAAATCCGCGCCTAGAAAGAAGTTAGTTGTTGCTAGTGAGTGCTCATGACCAAGAAAATGGAGTTGTCCTTCTCTTCCTTATTTGGACTCTGACTGCCTCGCATTATCCAAGCGCTGTATGACCCCTGCGGTTTTAGCGCCTAACACTAAATGTAAAATAATAATTGACTATATCCTGTCAGCTCAAGCTGACACATTTAAAAGAAATTTCTCTATGCAGTTCAGAGATGGTATTCTGTCTGAGGGAACAAGCTGAAGAGCGGGTATATTTGTAGTATAACTGGAGAAGGTTTCGGGGGTCAACACCCCCCGGCCCAGTCTGCGACCAGGTCTCATGGTAGATCAAGTCCTGATTAACCAGGCAGTTACTGTTGGCCGCACGTAAACCGACGTACGAACCACAGCCCGGCTGATCAGGTACTGACCAGCCGGGCTGTCCAAAACCTTCTTGAAGACAGCCAGCGGTCTATTGGTAATCCCCCTTATGTATTCTGGGAGGCAGTTGAATAGTCTTGGGCCCCTGATACCTATTGTGTTGTCTCTTACCGTGCTAGTGGCGCCCCTGCTTTTCATTGTGGGGATGTTGCATCGTCTGCCGAGTCTTTTCCTTTCATAGGGAGTGATTTTCGTGTGCAAATTTGGCACTAATCTCTCCAGGATTTTCCAAGTGAATATAATCATGTATCTCTCCCGCCGCTTTCCAGGGAGTACAGGTCGAGGGTCTTCAAACGTTTCCAATAATTAACGTGTTTTATCGCACTTATGTGTGCCGTATAGGTTCTCTGTACATTTTCTAAGTCAGTATGACGACATGTGATGCACGGAAAGACTGTGTTTTAGCTAAAACTCAATCCTGAGCAGAACGACGCCACAAAAGAGGCTTGATGAGCATCAGGTGTCATTACACCTACCCCAGAGACGCTGAGCTGACCCTGGTGCATCACTGTTGTCTCTGAAATTAAGTCTCTCACTCTAACTCAGTCATCACGTTATTCATTAATATGCAACTGATACGAGAAACTAAAAGGGAAAGTGTTTTTACAGCCACACGTAAACCTTCACACAAAACTAATGAGATTTTACTAGAAACTTAACAAACTGTAGTTTAGTATTTCTGTGCAAACAATTGGTTACGATTCTCAATACTTAGACTAAATGGAAGAGGATATAATATATTTTGTTTGAAGGGGAAGGGAAGAAGTTGATATGCAGAGGCATGCGTGTATAAGTACTAAATCAAATTCTAGTATGCCAGTAGCTGAAATAACGTTCTAGTATATATATCAATGTAGGTAATATGCATGTACATACAGGCGGCTAATAGCACCCTGACACAATTGATGGTCGCTAATACATGCTATCAGCCAGGGCTTTAACATAAATTATAGCAAAGAAAAAATAACAAACACCATTTCTCAATATAATCCGAAGACATGCTTGCTAATTGGCAATAAAAATATCAACAGCAGTGTATCGCTAGTACACGCGGTAACTTTAAACCAATAGTCCTTAATTAGGCATCTTTATATTTATGGGTCAGTAATGATAAGGCTTTGAAGATACGCATACACTGAAGAGTTACACTGTATACCTAAGAGGAAACACGGCTTGAGATCCTGCAGTTTACACTTGCTAAATTAGTTGTTAAATTTATAAGTCGATATACTTTTTTTTTTTTTTTGCCGAGAAAGACACAAAGTGAGGAAGAACTTTACCGAGACGTTTCGCTTGCTGATCAAGCTTCTTCTGTCAACTGGTTGAAGAAGCCAGTTCAACAGACTCAATCTTTGCAGTCTATACAATTATCTTTTTCATTACCAGGTTACTTTACACCACTGGTCTCTATCATTGGTTTTTCTTACTTGAGATTTTCACTTGTACATAATACAGGCATGTTAATGACATGGTACATATATACATAATATATATATATATATATATTATATATATATATATATATATATATATATATATATATATATATTATATATATATATATATATATATATACATATATATATATATATATATATATATATATATATTTTTTTTTTTTCAACAAGTCGGCCGTCTCCCACCGAGGCAGGGTGACCCAAAAAAAAAAGAAAGAAAATCCCCAAAAAGAAAATACTTTCATCATCATTCAACACTTTCACCACACTCGCACATTATCACTGTTTTTGCAGAGGTGCTCAGAATACAACAGTCTAGAAGCATACACATATAAAGATACACAACATATCCCTCCAAACTGCCAATATCCCAAACCCCTCCTTTAAAGTGCAGGCATTGTATTTCCCATTTCCAGGACTCAAGTCCGACTATATGAAAATAACCGGTTTCCCTGAATCCCTTCACTAAATATTACCCTGCTCACACTCCAACAGATCGTCAGGTCCCAAGTACCATTCGTCTCCATTCACTCCTATCTAACACGCTCACGCACGCTTGCTGGAAGTCCAAGCCCCTTGCCCACAAAACCTCCTTTAAACCCTTCTCTCCAACCCTTTCGAGGACGACCCCTACCCCGCCTTCCTTCCCCTATAGATTTATATGCTTTCCATGTCATTCTACTTTGATCCATTCTCTCTAAATGACCAAACCACCTCAACAACCCCTCTTCTGTGCCCTCTGACTAATACTTTTATTTACTCCACACCTTCTCCTAATTTCCACACTCCGAATTTTCTGCATAATATTTACAACCACACATTGCCCTTAAACAGGACATCTCCACTGCCTCCAACCGTCTCCTCGCTGCTGCATTTACCACCCAAGCTTCACACACCCATATAAGAGTGTTGGTACTACTATACTTTCATACATTCCCTTCTTTGCCTCCATAGATAACGTTTTTTGACTCCACATATACCTCAACGCACCACTCACCTTTTTTCCCTCATCAATTCTATGATTAACCTCATCCTTCATAAATCCATCCGCCGACACGTCAACTCCCAAGTATCTGAAAACATTCACTTTTTCCCATACTCCTCCTCCCCAATTTGATATCCAATTTTTCTTTATCTAAATCATTTTACACCCTCATCACCTTACTCTTTTCTATGTTCACTTTCAACTTTCTACCTTTACACACATTCCCAAACTCATCCACTAACCTTTGCAATTTTTCTTTAGAATCTCCCATAAGCACAGTATCATCAGCAAAAAGTAACTGTGTCAATTCCCATTTTGAATTTGATTCCCCATAATTTAATCCCACCCCTCTCCCAAACACCCTAGCATTTACTTCCTTTACAAACCCCATCTATAAATATATTAAACAACCATGGTGACATTACACATCCCTGTCTAAGACCTACTTTTACCGGAAGTAGTCTCCCTCTCTTCTACACACCCTAACCTGAGCCTCACTATCCTCATAAAAAACTCTTTACAGCATTTAATAACTTACCACCTATTCCATATACTTGCAACATCTGCCACATTGCTCCTCTATCCACTCTATCATATGCCTTTTCTAAATCCATAAATGCAATAAAAACTTCCCTATCTTTATGTAAATACTGTTCACATATATGCTTCAATGTAAACACCTGATCTACACATCCCCTACCCACTCTGAAACCTCCTTGCTCATCCGCAATCCTACATTCTGTCTTACCTCTAATTCTTTCAATTATAACCCTACCGTACACTTTTCCTGGTATACTCAGTAAGCTTATTCCTCTATAATTTTTACAGTCTCTTTTGTCCCCTTTCCCTTTATATAAAGGGACTATACATGCTCTCCGCCAATCCCTAGGTACCTTCCCCTCTTTCATACATTTATTAAACAAAAGTACCAACCACTCCAACACTATATCCCCCCCTGTTTTTAACATTTCTGTCATGATCCCATCAGTTCCAGCTGCTTTACCCCCTTTCATTTTACGTAATGCCTCACGTACCTCCCCCACACTTACATTCTGCTCTTCTTCACTCCTAAAAGATGGTATACCTCCCTGACCAGTGCATGAAATTACTGCCTCTGTTTCTTCCTTAACATGTAAAAGTTCCTCAAAATATTCTCGCCATCTACCCAATACCTCCATCTCCCCATCTACTAACTCCCCTACTCTGTTTTTAACTGACAAATCCATATTTTCCCTAGGCTTTCTTAACTTGTTTAACTCACTCCAAAATTTTTTCTTATTTTCATTAAAATTTCTTGACAGTGCCTCTCCCACTCTATCATCTGCTCTCCTTTTGCACTCTCTCACCACTCTCTTTACCTTTCTTTTACTCTCCATATACTCTGCTCTTCTTATAACACTTCTGCTTTGTAAAAACCTCTCATAAGCTACCTTTTTCTCTTTTATCACACCCTTTACTTCATCATTCCACCAATCACTCCTCTTTCCTCCTGCCCCCACCCTCCTATAACCACAAACTTCTGCCCCACATTCTAATACTGCATTTTTAAAACTATTCCAACCCTCTTCAACCCCCCACTACTCATCTTTGCACTAGCCCACCTTTCTGCCAATAGTCGCTTATATCTCACCCGAACTTCCTCCTCCCTTAGTTTATACACTTTCACCTCCCTCTTACTTGTTGTTGCTACCTTCCTCTTTTCTCATCTACCTCTTACTCTAACTGTAGCTACAACTAAATAATGATCCGATATATCAGTTGCCCCTCTATAAACATGTACATCCTGGAGCCTACCCATCAACCTTTTATCCACCAATACATAATCTAATAAACTACTTTCATTACGTGCTACATCATACCTTGTATATTTATTTATCCTCTTTTTCATAAAATATGTATTACTTATTACCAAATTTCTTTCTACACATAGCTCAATTAAAGGCTCCCCATTTACATTTACCCCTGGCACCCCAAATTTACCTACTACTCCCTCCATAACATTTTTACCCACTTTAGCATTGAAATCCCCAACCACCATTACTCTCACACTTGTTTCAAAACTCCCCACGCATTCCCTCAACATTTCCCAAAATCTCTCTCTCTCCTCTACACTTCTCTCTTCTCCAGGTGCATACACGCTTATTATAACCCACTTTTCACATCCAATCTTTATTTTACTCCACATAATCCTTGAATTAATACATTTATAGTCCCTCTTTTCCTGCCATAGCTTATCCTTCAACATTATTGCTACTCCTTCTTTAGCTCTAACTCTATTTGAAACCCCTAACCTAATCCCATTTATTCCTCTCCACTGAAACTCTCCCACCCCCTTCAGCTTTGTTTCACTTAAAGCCAAGACATCCAGCTTCTTCTCATTCATAACATCCACAATCATCTCTTTCTTATCATCTGCACAACATCCACGCACATTCAGACTTCCCACTTTGACAATTTTCTTCTTATTATTCTTTTTAGTAATCTTTACAGGAAAAGGGGTTACTAGCCCATTGTTCCCGGCATTTTAGTTGACTTTTACAACACGCATGGCTTACGGAGGAAAGATTCTTATTCCACTTCCCCATGGATATAAAAGGAAAATTAATAAGACCAAGAACTATTAAAATAAAATCAAAGAAAACTCAGATGAGTGTGTATAAATAAATGTGTACATGTATGTGTAGTGTGACCTAAGTGTAAGTAGAAGTAGCAAGACATGCCTGTAATCTTGCATATTTATGAGACAGACAAAAGACATCAGCAATCCTACCATCATGTAAAACAATTACAGGCTTTCGTTTTACACTCACTTGGCAGGACGGTAGTACCTCCCTGGGTGGTTGCTATCTACCAACCTACTACCTATAAAATATATATATATATATATATATATATATATATATATATATAATATATATATATATATATATATATATATATATATATATATATATATTATATATATTGCTGGTGTCTTTTCTCTGTCTTGTAATCATACTGGACAGGTATATCTTGCTACTTTTACTTGCACTTAGATCACATTACACAGGCATGAACAAGCATATATATACATACACACATCTAGGTTTTTTCTTCTATTTCTTAGTAGTTCTTGTTCTTATTTATTACCTCTATTCTCATTTGGGAAGTGGAAAAGATTCTTTCCTTTATAAGCCAGGCGTGTCGTATGAGACGACTAAAATGCCGGGAGCAATGGGCTAGTAACCCCTTCTCCTGTAGAAAATACTAAAAAAGAGAAAAAGAAAAACTTTATAAAACTGGGATGGTTGAATGTGCGTGGATGTAGTGCGGATGATAAGAAAGAGATGTTTGCTAATTTTATGAATGAAAAGAAGTTGGATGTCCTAGCTCTAAGTGAAACAAAGCTGAAGGGGTAGGTAAGTTTCAGTGGGGAGAAATAAATGAGATTAAGTCAGGAGTATATAAGAGAGTTAGAGCTAAGGAAGGGGTAGCAAAAATGTTGAAGGATCAGTTATGGAAGGAGAAGAGGAAATATAAATGTAAAAATTCAAGGATAATGTGGATTAAAATAAGGGACGGATGTGAAAAGTGGGACAAGAGAGAAGTGTAGAGGAGAGTGAGAGATTTTGAGAAATGTTAAGCGAGTGTGTAGGAACTTTTGAACCAAGTGTGAGAGTAATTGTGGTAGGGGACCTAAATATTAAAGTATAGAAACATTTAGAGAGTGTGTGGTAGGTAAGTTTGGGATGCCAGATATAAATGATAATGGGGGCCCTTTGATTGAACTTTGTATGGAAAAAGGTTTGGTTATAGGTAATTCCTATTTTAAGAAAAAGAGCACAAATAAGTATACAAGGTATGATGTACTGTGTAATGACAGTAGTTTGTTGGACTACATATTGGTCGAGTAGACTTCAGGATGTACATGTTCATATAGGGGTCACAGTTATACCAGATCACTTTTTAGTTGTAGCCACAGTGAAAGTAAAAGGTAGATGGGATACAAGCAAAACAGAAGCAACAAGTGAGAAAGAGGTGAATGTTTATAAACTAAAGGAGGAGGCAGTTCGGGTAAAATATAAACAACTATTGGAGGATAGATGGGCTAGTGAGAGTATAGGCAATGGGGTTGAAGATGTAAGGGGTAGGTTTAAGAATGTAGTGTTAGAGTGAACAGCAGAAGTTTGTGGTTACAGGATAGTGGGTGCGGGAGGGAAGAAGAGCGATTGGTGGAACGATGATGTAAAGAGAGTAGTAAGAAAGAAAAAGTTAGCATATGAGAGGTTTTTACAAAGTAGAATTGATGCAAGGAGGAAGGAGTATATGGAGAAAAAAAGAGGTTAAGAGAGTCGTGAAGCAATGTAAAAAGAGAGCAAATGAGAGAGTGGGTGAAATGTTATCAACAAATTTTGTTAAAAATAAAAAAAAGTTTTGGAGTGAGATGAAAAAGAGGAGGAAGCATAGGGAACGAGTGGATTTGACAGTTAAAAATAGGAGAGGAGAGTTATTAAATGGAGAGTTAGAGGTATCGGGAAGATGGAAGAAATATTTTGAGAAATTGTTAAATGTTGATGAAGAAGATGTGATTTGGTGTATAGGGGAAAGAGAAATAACATCTTGTAGGAGAGAGGAAGAGCCAGTTGTGAGTGTGGGGGAAGTTCGTGAGGCAGTGGGTAGAATGAAAGGGGGTAAGGCAGCTGGGATTGATGGGATAAAGATAGAAATGTTAGAAGCATGAGGGGATATAGTTCTGGAGTGGTTGGTGCTATTATTTAATAAATGTATGGAAGAGGGTAAGGTTCCTAGGGACTGGCAGAAAGCGTCCATAGCTCCTTTGTATAAAGGTAAAGGGGACAAAAGAGAGTGCAAAAATTATTGGAAAATAAGTCTGTTGAATATACCTGGTAAAGTGTATGGTAGAGTTATTATTGAAAGAATTAAGAGTAAGACGGAGAATAGGATAGCAGATGAACAAGGAGGCTTTAGGAAAGGTAGGGGGCGTGTGGACCAGGTGTTTACAGTGAAACATATAAGTAAACAGTATTTAGATAAGGCTAAAAAGGTTTTGTGGCATTTATGAATTTGGAAAAGGCGTATGACAGGGTGGATAGGTGGCAATGTAGCAGATGTTGCAGGTGTAAGGTGTAGGAGGTAGGTTACTGAAAGCAGTGAAGAGTTTTTACGAGGATAGTGAGGCTCAAGTTAGAGTATGTAAGAAAGAGGGAGATTATTTCCCAGTAAAAGTAGGCCATAGACAGGGATGTGTGATGTCACCGTGGTTGTTTAATATATTTATAGATGGGGTAGTAAGAGAAGTAAATGCAAGGGTCTTGGCAAGAGGCGTGGAGTTAAAAGATAAAGAATCACACATAAAGTGGGAGTTGTCACAGTTGCTCTTTGCTGATGACACTGTGCTCTTGGGAGATTCTGAAGAGAAGTTGCAGAGGTTTGTGGATGAATTTGGTAGGGTATGTAAAAGAAGAAAATTAAAAGTGAATACAGGAAAGAGTAAGGTTATGAGGATAACAAAAAGATTAGGTGATGAAGGATTGGATATCAGATTGGAGGGAGAGAGTATGGAGGAGGTGAATGTTTCCCGATATTTGTGAGTTCACGTGTCAGCGGATGGGTCTATGAAAGATGAGGTGAATCATAGAACTGATGAGGGGAAAAGGGTGAGCGGTGCACTTAGTAGTCTGTGGAGACAAAGAACTTTGTCCTTGGAGGCAAAGAGGGGAATGTATGAGAGTATAGTTTTACCATCGCTCTTATATGGGTGTGAAGCATGGGTGATGAATGTTGCAGCGAGAAGGCTGGAGGCAGTGGAGATGTCATGTCTGAGGGCAATGTGTGGTGTGAATATAATGCAGAGAATTCGTAGTTTGGAAGTTAGGAGGAGCGGCGGGATTGCCAAAACTGTTGTCCAGAGGGCTGAGGAAGGGTTGTTGAGGTGGTTCGGACATGTAGAAAGAATGGAGTGAAACAGAATGACTTCAAGAGTGTATCAGTCTGTAGTGGAAGGAAGGCGGGGTAGGGGTCGGCCTAGTAAAGGTTGGAGGGAGGGGATAAAGAAGGTTTTGTGTGCGAGGAGCTTGGACTTCCAGCAGGCATGCGTGAGTGTGTTTGATAGGAGTGAATGGAGACAAATGGTTTTTAATTAATACTTGCCGTGCTGTTGAAGTGTGAGCAAAGTAACATTTATGAAGGGGTTCAGGGAAATCGGCAGGCCGGACTTGAGTCCTGGAGATGGGAAGTACAGTGCCTGCACTCTGAAGGAGGGGTGTTAATGTTGCAGTTTAAAAACTGTAGTGTAAAGCACCCTTCTGGCAAGACAGTGATAGAGTGAATGATGGTGAAAGTTTTTCTTTTCCGGGCCACCCTGCCTTGGTGGGAATCGGCCAGTGTGCTAATAAATAATAAATAATATATGTATATATATATATATATATATAATATATATATATATATATATATATTATATATTATATATATTTATATATATATATATAATATATATATATATATATATATATATATATATATATATATATATATATATATATATATATATATATATATATATATATATATAGATGGATAGATAGATAGATAGATAGATAGATAGATAGATAAATAGATAGATAGATATCTTTGGAAGACTTCGGTGAATGTGCATATAATCACATAATAGTAATATAATACACATAATTCGTTTACCCTCTTCCTCTGGCCTTCCTGCCCTTGGAGGCTGTAGACGCCCAATGCGTAATCACATGATAAAGGGGACCCACACCTGGCCGCTGATGGAGATGATAAATGTCTTGGTGTGCCTCGCAGCCCTCTGTGTTGACGCCGGGGAAAGAGGGGAGGAAAAAAAACACAACTGTCGCATCCCAGATAAGCATACAATTTGAATACCATATGAATGCTTGATCTAGGCCTATTGACGGCCTATGCGGGGAGGAGGCCTGAAGCAGAAATGGAATTATCGTGTAATGATACTTGCTAAGGAGACTGGGACTGTGTGTTGCCGGGGTGACAGTTGTTGTTATTTGTTCCAATTTTCCAGTTTTAAGGTAGCTACATTCAGCATATTTCAGAAATGTTATGGAAAAATGTACATTAGATTATTTTACGAATGAATTTTCCCTAAGCATTGAGCAGCTGCTTAATGTATGTATTAAAGAAGAATAAACGTACTGCACAATTATCATTATTATTATTATTATTATTATTATTATTAGTGGTAGTAGTAGAAGTAGCAGTAGTAGTACTAGCAATAGTACCAGTAGTAGTAGTAGTAGGAGTAGTAGTAGTGGTAGAACTAAACTATTTAACAACAGAGGCGGTAAAATCTAAGGTAATATGCTACGCTTGGTGGTTCAAGGCAGCCAATGCTGACCCAGGATTTAAGATGCCATGGTGGTTCAGGGTAGCCATACTGACCCAGGATTAAGGTGTTTTGATGGTCGAGGACAGCCATACTAACCTAGGATTTAAGGTGTCTTATGGCCCGGGGAAGCCATACTGTTTCAGGATTTAAGGCGCCTTGTTGGTCCAGGGAAGCCATACTGGCTCAGAATTTAAGGTGCTGCGGTGGTCAAGGGAATCCGCAAATGAATTCACTAATGAGCCACAAATGAAGGCAATAAAACTGAAAATAAGATATGTGTTGTATATTTCGGCTTCCCACAAAGGCCCTCTTCAATGAACTTTATCATGTGATAAAGAAACTAAAGACTTTTTAACGTTTTTGACTCGAGAAGGGATTTCTAGTCAATTAATTTGGTCTCGTGAACATTTATGATGACAGACTTACCAAACTTCTTACCTGTATTAAATATATATTTTACTTTTCTATGCATTTCTTATCAAGTTATTAATTTTTCTAATTCATTTACAATTCACCTAGGATAGTGGACAAAATTCCTTCCTCGCCAAAGAAGTAGGTAAGAATATCGTAGGTGACTAAACTGTGGTAAGACTCGTCTATCGTAATATAACTTTAATGGCTGCAAATCATTTTTTAAAGAAATTATTCCCTTGGCACATAATTTCTTTTGACAAGCACTCCATTATCACAAAAAAATATTTATGTATACAGTTTATAAATTTTAAAACATTCACATTATATTTATTGGCATTCTCTTCAAGAAGTATAAGAAAATTCAACATCGGCCGCTTCACTTTTTTCATCAGGACGACAATACTGAGATAATTATGTACTGAAAAAGATTAAAACAATTACAGAGAAAAAAACATGTAGTGACAGGCTTGTTTTTCTGTGCTTCTGGAGATAAAACAGAGGGGAGAGCGATGCTAGTTATTCTTGAGACCAAATAATTCTAAAATGAGTTTGAGTCATAAGTTATGAAAATTATAAAAGGTGTGAGGTAATAAATATTTTATGATAATGGACTACGTGTTAAAAGAAATTATGTGTCAAAGGGAAAGTTTGTTTAAATATTATATGAAACCATTAAAATTTTATGATAGGAAATGACACATAGTACGTACACATATACATTCAGAAGTAAATGAACCCATTCGACCTATATAAACATCCACCACCATGCATAAATTCTTGTATAAATACACATATACGTACATTAATATGCAATAAGATCACAGTAAACAGGTGATTTTTAAAATATGCAAAACAATTTCACTACTCTTTCACAGTGGTTGTTTTGCATACATTAATATATATATATATATTATATATATATATATATAATATATATATATATATATATATATATATATATATATATATATATATATATATATATATTATATATATATATATATATATATATATATATATTATATATATATATATATATATATATATATATTAATATATATATATATATATATATATATATATATATATATATATATATATATATATATATATATATATATATATATATATATTAATATATATATACACGTAAATAAGTGCATATTAACTAGTACAATTAAATTTAGGAATTTACGTTACCGTATAATAACAAATATATGGAAACTCACAGTATGAGATGTGGAACTCCTGGAGAACTGAAACTGAAGCAGACGTTCACTCTCTGACTTGCCACACTAAGGCGGTGGTATATAAAGGTAGCAGACCTTGGGTCACTGGTAGTTTTCATGAGCCTGCTGCCCAGATCTTTGAGGAAATCCATGGCATGTTTACTCGAGGGGTCAAGGGTCACTGATTTTATTGGAGAAATTGGTACTGGTGGGCCAAATCCTTGTTCTTGTTGAACTTGTGATCTTCCCTGTTTCTATCTGAAGTTTGGTTCGCAGATAAAAAGTTTTACATCATTGTCTATGAGAAAGTGCAAGGGTTTGCAACAAGACTAGTCCCAGAGCTAAGAGGTATGTCCTACAAGGAGAGGTTAAGGGAAATCAACCTGACGACACTGGAGGACAGGAGAGATAGGGGGGGACATGATAACGACATACAGAATTCTGAGAGGAATTGACGAGGTGGACAAAGACAGGATGTTCCAGAGATGGGACACAGCAACAAGGGGACACAGTTGAAAGTTGAAGACACAGATGAATCACAGGGATGTTAGGAAGTATTTCTTCAGCCACAGAGTAGTCAGGAAGTGGAATAGTTTGGGAAGCGATGTAGTGGAGGAAGGATCCATACTTAGCTTTAAGCAGAGGTATGATAATGCTCACGGCTCAGGGAGAGTGACCTAGAAGCGACCAGTGAAGAGGCGGGGCCAGGAGCTTGGAGTCGACCCCTGCAACCTCAACTAGGTGAGTACAACTAGGTGAGTGACTACACACACAAAAAAAAAATACACGCACACACACACACACACACACACACACACACACACACACACACACACACACACACACACACACACACACACACACACACACACACACACACACACACACACACACACCAGCACACACACACACACACACACACACACACACACACACACACACACCAGCACACACACACAGGCCTAGTGTCTAATCGACGTGTGCCTAGGACAAAATGGTAACTAAGTAATACACACACACACACACACACACATTTTTACACACACACACACACACACACACACACACACACACACACACACACACACACTACACACACATATATATATACACACACAAACACACACACACACACACACACGCACACGCTCATGCACACTCACAGGCGCACACACACACGCACACACACACACACACACACACACACACACACACACACACACACACACACACACACACACACAACACACACACACACACACACTCATACATACATACAAGGAAGAAAATGGCTATGTACAGACAGGAATCAGAGTCACAGAGGGAAAGGCAATGGGAGGAGGAAAGAGAAAAGCCAGTGTTTATTCATGGGCTTCAGGAGAGCGAGGAAAGGACACACACTAAAAGACTGCAGGCAGAAAGAAAGGAGATTGAGAACATTATCACAGAAATATGTGAAGGGATTGTAAATTTTCGGAGAATATGGGGGTACTTGAAGGGGAGAAAACGACTACTCAAGCTGATTTTCGGGACAGAAACAGTGTGGAACAGGATGCTCCAAGGGAAACCACGTTTGAAGTACTCGGCAGAATACAAGTGGGTGTTCCTAGACATAGACAGAACACAAACAGAACGACAGCAGCTGAGGGAGAGGACACAAAAGCAAAGGGAGCTAGGGAGGGAGACAAGGACAGAATCAGCAGAGGTCAACCAGAGCTGGGCAGAGCAACAAGAGCAAGCACACACAGAACCATCCCCAGAACCCCACAACCTATCATATCATCCCAACACAAACTACAATTCATACTCACAGCTCCCACCCAACACTCAGCTATAGAATCCCACAGTACACTACCAGGTCCCCCACCCTCACAGACCCCCAAAACACATTGTTGGAGAGGAAACTGAAGGTATGGTACACAAATGCTGATGGAATAACAAATAAGTGGGAGGAGTGGCATGAAAGAGTCAAAGAGGCATCACCAGACATCATAGCTCTCACAGAAACCAAGCTCACAGGTATGTTAATAGATGCCATCTTTCCAATGGGATATCATATCCTGAGGAAAGACAGAGGGAACAGGGGATGTGGAGGAGTGGCACTGCTGGTCAAGAACCAATGGAATTTTGAAGAGCTGGAGAGAGGAGACAGTGGAGAAGCAAGAGATTACATAGCAGGAATGCTTCAGTCTGGAAGTCCCAAGGTGGTAATTGCAGTGATGTATAACCCACCACAGAACAGCAGGAGGCCAAGACAATAGTATAATGAGAGCAATAGAGCGATGGCTGACACACTGGGTGCAGTGGCCAGAAGAGCTCATACAAGCAGGGCAAAGCTACTGATCATGGGCGACTTTAACCACTAGGAAATCGATTGGGAGAACTTGGAGCCACATGGGGGCCAAGATACATGGAGGGCTAAGATGATGGAGGTGGTACTGGAAAACTTCATGTACCAACACGTAAGGGACAATGCCAGAGAAAGAGGAGAGGATGAGCCAGCGAGACTGAACCTAATATTCACCTTGAGTAGTGCAGATATTGAGGACATCACATATGAAAGACCCCTTGGGACCAGCAATCATGTGGTTTTAAGCTTCAAATACACATTAGAGTTACAAGTGGAGGGAGAAGCAGCAAGGGTCGGGCGAATGAAGCTAAATTACATGAAAGGGGACTACACGGGAATGAGGAACTTCCTGAATGGGGTTCAGTGGGACGAAGAACTGGCAGGGAAGCCAGTAAATGAGATGGTGAAATATGTAACAACAATATGCAAGGAAGCTGAGGAGAGGTTTGTACCCAAGGGTAACAGGAATAATGAAAAAGGCAGGATGAGCCAGTGGTTCATCCAAAGGTGCAGGGAGGCAAAAACCAAGTGTGCTAGAGAATGGAAGAAGTATAGAAGGCAAAGGATGCAGGAGAGCCAGAAATGAATATGCACAAGTAAGAAGGGAGGCCCAACGACAATATGAAAATGGCATAGCAGCGAAAGTCAAATCTGACCCAAAGCTGCTATGCAGCCACATCAGGAGGAAAACAACAGCCAAGGACCAGGTAATCAGGCTAAGGAAGGAAGGAGGAGAAACAAGAAACGACCACGAAGTATGTGAGGAACTCAACATAAGATTGAAAGAAGTGCTCATAGAGGAGACAGAAGGGACTCCTGAAAGATGGAGAAATCAGGTTACACCACCAAGTGTTGGACACAGTACACACAACCGAGGAAGAAGTGAAGAGGCTTCTGAGTGAGCTAGATACCTCAAAGGCAATGGGGGCCGTATAACATCTCTCCATGGGTTCTGAAAGTAGGAGCAGAGGGGCTATGTGTACCCCTAACAACAATATTCAACACATCTATCAAAACTGGGAGATTACCTGAGGTATGGAAGACAGCAAATGTAGTCCTAATTTTTTAAAAAGGAGACAGACATGAAGTACTAAACTACAGACCAGTGTCACTGACATGTATAGTATGCAAGGTCATGGAGAAGATTATCAGGAGAAGAGTGGTGAAACACCTAGAAAGGAATTATCTCATCAGCAGCAGCCAACATGACTTCAGGGATGGGAAATCCTGTGTCACAAACCTACTGGAGTTCTATGACAGGGTGACAGCAGTAAGACAAGAGAGAGAGAGGGGTGGGTCGATTGCATTTTCTTGGATTGTAAGAAGGCGTTTGACACAGTTCCACAAAAGAGATTACTGCAAAAGCTGGAGGACCAAGCAGGGATAACAGGGAAGGCTCTACAATGGAACAGGGAATACTTGTCAGGAAGACAGCAGCGAGACATGGTACGTGGCGAGGTGTCAGGGTGGGCATCTGTGACCAGCGGGGTCCCACAGGGGTCAGTCCTAGGACCAGTGCTGTTTCTGGTATTTGTGAACGACATGACGGAAAGAATAGACTCCGAGGTGTCTCTGTTTGCAGATGATGTGAAGTTGATGAGAAGAATTCATTCGGATGGAGACCAGGCAGAACTACAAAGGGATCTGGACAGGCTGCAGACCTGGCCCAGCAATTGGCTCCTGGAGTTCAGCCCCACCAAGTGCAAAGTCATGACGATTGGGGAAGGGCAAAGAAGGCCGCAGACAGAGTACAGTTTAGGCGGCCAGAGACTACAAACCTCACTCAAGGAAAAAGATCTTGGGGTGAGTATAACACCAGGCACATCTGAGGAGCACATCAACCAAATAACTGCTGCAGCATATGGGCGCCTAGCAAACCTAAGAACAGCATTCCGACATCTTAATAAAGAATCGTTCAGGACCCTGTATACTGTGAACGTTAGAGCGATATTGGAGTATGCGGCACCAGTTTGGAACCCGCACCAAGCCAAGCACGTAAAGAAACTAAAGAGAGTGCAAAGGTTTGCAACTAGACTAGTCCCAGAGTTTAGGGGTATGTCCGACGAGGAGAGGTTAAGGGAAATCTACCTGACGTCACTGGAGGACAGGAGAGATAGGGGGGACAAGATAACGACATATAAAATACTGAGAGGAATTGACAAGGTGGACAAACGTAGGATATTCCAGAGATTGAACACAGTAACAAAGGGACACAGTTGGAAGTTGAAGACATAGATGTATCACGGGGATGTTAGGAAGCATTTCTTCAGTTACAGAGAAGTCAGGAAGTAAAATAGTTTGGGAAGCGATGTAGTGGAGGCAGGATCCATACATAGCTTTAAACAGAGGTATGATAAAGCTCACGGTTCAGGGAGAGTGACCCAGTAGCGACCAATGAAGAGGCGGGGCCAACAGCTATGAATCGACCCCTGCAACCACAACTAGGTGAGTACACACACACATACACACACACACACACACACACACACACACACACACACACATACTTATGAGTAGGTAGGTAATAAGTTGGTAGACAACAATCACTAGGGAGGTGCTACTATCCTGCTAACTTAATGTGAAACGGAAACTAATTGTTTTACAGAATGTCTGGATTGCTGGTCTCTTTTCTTTCTGACTCGTGAACACGCAAGATATCAGGATCATGTATATCTTGCTATGTCCACTTACACTTATATCACACTATTCATATATGCTCATTTATATGTTTTCACACCCACATGAGGTTTCTTCGATTTTATAAAAAATTCTTGTTGTTATCAATTTCCTTTCATCTCTAGGGGAAAGTGAAGTATCTTTCCTCCGTAAAAAACGCGTCGCAAGAGACGACTAAAATGCCGGATGAATGGGCATGTAAACCTTTCTCCTGTATTAATTACAGAGGATAAAAAAGACATGACTGTGAATGTTATGACTGAAAAGAAGCTGGATGTCCTGGCTCTAAGCGAAACAAAGCTGAAGGGGTTATGATATTTTCAGAAATAAATGGAACTCGGTCAGGTGTAGCTGAGAGAAGTTATGTTAGGGAAGTCGGTACTTGACCAGCCGGGCTATTGTTCGTATATTGGACTCCGTGCAGCCAGCAGTAACAGCCTGGTTGATCAGGCCCTGATCCACCACGAGGCCTGGTCACAGACCTGGCCGCTGGGGCGCTGACCCCAAGAAACTCTCTCCAGGTAAACTCCGGGTAATGTTGAATGATCAGTTATAAATGTAGTAATGCAAGAATTTTGTGTAATAAAATAAGGGTCGGATGCGAAAAGTGGGTTATATCAAGTTTTAACACTCTTGGGGAAGAGGAGAGTGAACAGGAGAAAGTAAGATTTTTGGATATGTTAAGCGAGTGTTTACGGAATTTTGAACCAAGTGGAAAACCTAAATGCTAAATGCTGTTTCAGAGTGTGTAGCAGGTAAGTTTGGGGTGCCACGGGTTTCTTTAAATGAACCTTGGATATAAAGAAGTTTGATAATAGGTAATACTCATTTTAAGAAAAATTAAGATAAGCAAACGAGATATGATATAGGGCGTTATGACTGCAATTTTTGGATTATGTATTGGTGAATAAAAGGTTGATGGGTAGACTTCTGGATGCGCAGGTTTTAGAGAGGAAACAGATACATCAGACCATTATTTAGGTGAAGCTACGGTAAGAGTATGAGGTAGATGGGAACGAGGAGAATGGCATCAATGAATAAGAGTGAGGGGACAGTTTGTAAACTAAAAGTGGAAGTACTGTAATTTGGGTAAGATATAAGCAATTGTAAGGAGAAATAAGGGCCAGTGCGAGTATAGGTAACGAGGAGGAGGTTGAAGAAGACAGGGGTTGCTTTACGTTTGCATTATTAGAGTTTGCAGCAGAAGTTTGTAGATATAAGTGGGTTGGTGAAGGAGGGAAGAAGAGCGATTAGTGGAATAATGAGGTATAGGGAGTGGTAAGAGAGAAAGGATGGCATATGACAGGTGTTTACAGAGCAGAAGTTATATAGGGAGGGTATATAGAGAGGAAAAGAGTAGTTAAGAGAGTGGTGAGGCAGTGTTAAAGGAGGGTAAATGAGAGTGGGTGAGGATGTATTGAATTTGACAGTTAAAAACGGACGAAAGGAGATATTAGATGAGAAGTTGGAGGTATTGGCAAGATGAAGGGAATATCTTGAGGAGCTGATAAATGTTGATGAAGAGAGGAGGGCAGTGATTTCAAACATGGTCTAAGGAGGTATAACATCTTTTAAGAGTAAGGAAGACCCAGATGAAGCTGTGCGTAAAGCACGTGAGGCAGTGGGTAGAATGAAAAAGAATAAAGCAGCTGGTATTGACGGAATGGAGATAAATATTATAAGCAGGTGGAGATAAAGTATTGGAGTAGTTGGCGGTTTTTTTCAACAAATGTATGAGAGGGAAAAGTATCTATGGAGTGCCAGAAAGCATGCATAGTTCCTTTGCATAAAGGAAAAGGGGACAATAGAGAGTGTAAGATTTATAGGGGAATAAGCCGGCTGAGTATACCAGGTAAGTGTATGGTAGAGTTATTAATGAAAAAATTAAGGGTAAGATAGAGAGCAGGATCTCAGATGGGCAAGGAGGGGGTAGGGAGGGTGGGGGACGTGTAGATAAAGTGTTTACATTGAAGCATATAAGTAAACAGTATTAAAATAATGGTAAGGGCATTTTCTTTGCATTTATGGATTTAGAAAAGGCGTATAATGAGGTGGATAGCGGAAGCAATGTAACAGATGTTGCAAGTGTCTTGAATAGGTGGTAGGTTACTGAAAGTAGTTAAGAGTTTTACTAACAACAGTGAGGCTCAGGTTAGGGTAAGCAGAAGAGAGGGAGATTATTTTCCAATAAAAGTAGGTCTTAGACAGGGATGCGTGTTGTAATCATGATTGTTTAACATATTTGGAAGTGGACTTATCGGAGGAGGGGTCTATGAAACACTTAACGGCGAACCACAGATTTGATGAAGGAAACAAGGTGGGTGATACACTAAGGTATCTGTGGAGACAACAAAACGTTATCCATTGACGCAAAAGGGGAAATGTATGAAAGCATAGAGGTACTAACACTCTTATTTGGGTGTGAAGCAAAAGTTGAGAATGTTGCAGCGAGGTGGAGGCTGGAGGCAGTGGAGATGTCGTGTCTGAGGGCAATGCGTAGTGTGAATATTATGAAGAGAATTCGTAGTTTGGAGATTAGAAGAAGGTGTAGGGTTGCTAAGAGTATTATCCACAGGGCTGAGGAGGGGTTGCCAAGGGAGTTTAGACATTTAAAAAGGATGAAGGAAAATAGGATGACATGGAGTGTGCATAAACTGTAGTGGAGGGAAGGCGGGATAGTCATCGCCCTAGGAAAGATTGTTGGGAGGGGGTAAATGAGATTTTGTATACGAGTGGCTTGGACATCGATCAAGCATGTGTATGCATGTTAGGAGTGAGTGGGAGCAAGTGGTTTTTATGACGATGTGCTATTGGAGTGTGAACAAGGTAACATTTATGAAGGGGTTCAGGGAAACCTGTTAGCCAGACTTTAGTCCTGATGGAGGGAAGTACAGCGCCTGTACTCTGAAGGTGTGGTGACAATGTTACTGTTTGAAGGGGCATCTGAACTGTATTATCAGCGGGCTTCTAACGAGACAGTAATGGAGAGATTTGTGGTGACAGTGTTTCTGTTTTTGCGGTTCTCCTTATTTCGGTGGAAGACTGCCGGTGTGTTAAAAATTTATGCATAAATACATGAATACATATGCACATAAGCACCGGTATACTAACATACACATTTCCAGAAGATACAACCAACATTCGGGAGTCAAAAAAAAAAAAAAAACAGAACCGGTAAACACTTGGAGTTCTTGGTGTGTTGAGCTGGAGGTAAATACCTGAACCCTCATTATGTGGTCTCCATGGTAGCATTATTTGTATGTATTAGCCTAACGACCCTACCACACATTTGGATGACCACCAACCACCATGCAAATGAATCCAGGCAATTACCCCTAACCACGACCAGAAACCCACCAACTACGGAACGAAACTCATCAACTACTGAGCGAAGCCCACGACTAGAGAATGAAATCCACCAACTACGGAATGAAACCCACCAACTACAGAATGAAACCCACGAACTACAGAATGAAACTCACGAACTAGAGAATAAAACCCACGAGCGAAACTGTGAAACACTCGAGGCACACGAACCACATAAAGTACAACAAAAAATGCACTAATAACAAGAAGCACAAAAATTATAAACGAAACATGCGAACGCCAGTGTGAAATACACATAATGAAGATGAAACACATAAACTACCAAAATCAAACATACGAATAACATGAAGCACGCGAACTACAACATGAAACCTACGAAATACAATCTGAAACGCACGAACTACACCATGAAACACAAACTACACCATGAAACACAAGAACTTCAAAATGAAAAACACGACCTTCACCATGAAACACACGAAATACACCATAAAACACCAGAACTGCCACCACAACCACAACCTGAAACACACGAACTACTCCATGAAGCACGAACTACAACATAAAACACACGAACTACCCCATGAAACACAAGAACTACATGAAACACACGAATTACGAAGACGAACTGTTAGCATTAAGGAAAACGCATGACAACGAATTCTCAAGTTCAAAACACTTAGCAGATACTATGTACAGTGACGAAAAAATGCATGCATGGGCCTGCAAAAATATTTTGTTTATGCGGTGCTCGTTGTTCAGCCTTATACTTTTACCCAAGGAGAGTGAGGGAGAGAGAGAGAGAGAGAGAGAGAGAGAGAGAGAGAGAGAGAGAGAGAGAGAGAGAGAGAGAGAGAGAGAGAGAGAGAGAGAGGGGTCCCATAACAAAATGGTATTTAACAAGTGTACAAGAAATGACAAAACAAATTCAGAGAAGGAAAAAACCTGACCACATAATGTTGGCCAACAATGAGAGGGTCGGCTGGTGGTTCACGAAGGGAAGAGGGAAGATGGAAGGGGCATGGGGAGGGAGGGGGGGAACAAGGGTGAGGGACGGAGATGGGCATGGAGGTGGGAGGAAACAGGGGGAATTTTTGCATTTATTACCCGAATATACAAAAATTTTTATCAGTGTGGATGTTTGTATGTATAAAAATTATTTTTATATAATATTATATATATTAATATATATATATATATTTTTAATATATATATATATATATATATATGTAGAGACCTTATGCAGCATGTGGGAATTTTTTCAGGAAACGTTTCGCCACCGTGGCTTCATGCCAATACAAAGAGGAAGGCGTAAGGAGAGTATTGAGGCAATCAGCCCCCGGGCCCTGGAGTTGATGTTTTCACCCATCAATCTTGTAAATGTACGCATGGGGCCCGTAGACGGGTTATAACTGTATGGGTGGGGTGAAGCGGCGGAGGGGGGATCATGTGGTACCACCACAAGTCAAGTAGGTCTTTGCCCAAAGGGTTTGAACAAGTGTTGAAGAATTCTTTTTCAACAAGTCCCATGAGCTGCAGGTCGAAGTTGTGATGAATGGTTTTAAAAACCAAACGTTTCCTGAATAAAAATTCCCATATGCTGCATAAAATGTCTCAACTTCACTTTCGGTTTTAAAACATTCAACAAACTGTGGGGGAAAAAAGATATGGGGATTGTTAAAAAGAATTTTTAAAAATTGTTTAATTTGGGGGAGAATTTGGTTTTGGGATGGTAAATAGATAGTGTTAATATAAAAAAAGTAAAAAAAGTTTGGTATTGTAATTTAAAGATTGATGGTGAAAATTAAATAAAGGGGGGGATTATATAAAATTTTAGTTTTTTGTTTAATATGGATTTGGCGAAATTTGAAAAAATTTCCTATGTCATTTCCAATCTTTAATTTCTTTTTAAAAAATTTTCAAAAAACACCACAAAACACACATATATATATATATAAAATATATAAAATATATATTTTATATATTTTTTAATTTTTTTATATATAATATATATAAAATATTATATTTGTATGATTATGGGGGTACCACCTCTAGAACTGTCCTGGGGACCCTTATCCTCAGAGAAAAGAATAATCTTGCTTCAGGGAAAACTCAAGGTTCTCTCTAAAGCTGTTTGAAAATGTTCTCCTACCACCCCCTATAAATTCTACATATGCTTTATTTAAAAACAAGATACATTGACAAAATACACTGACAAAAATATAATATGGAGTAAAACAACATAGATAAAAACTCAGAGCTACATCTCGAATACTTCAACCAGCTCCCCGGCAGTGGGCTGCGTGACCAGAATGCTGCAGGCATTTCCTCTCTGGATCGCGACACTGAGTCTCTGAAAGAGGAAGCTTGTCGCTCTTTGGTCCTTGGTTTCTATGATGAGTTTTTCACCCTGCTCTCTGAGGAACTTTAGAGCACACTTGCCCCATGCTTCAAGGGTCTTCGACTCTATTGGGATGAAGTTATAACAAGGGGGAAGGTCTTCATATTTGCGGGTCTTCTGGGTCTCCCTGTGGCTGGCATTCCACCCCCTTCCACTACAGAGTATGGCAAGTAGGTGTCTGCCAATGTGGCGGCACAGGTGTAGTCCCAGGCAATCTGCTTTCCATCCTTCCAGGGTAGCATAGTGGCTCCATTAGGATGCTTTTGACTTCCATCAGGCCTCTGCACTTGGGGATCCCGTTGAGCTGGGCAACGGGCTGTAGCGAGGCTTCTCTTTATGTTGTCATTGACCTCCTCATGTCTGGCATACTTTCCTTCTGATGTGTAACACACGAGACCATGAAGTCCAAATTGATCAGCCGTCGTCCTGCCGTAAATACACCTATGTTCAGTGAGGATGGGGGCGGCTAGGCGAAGAGCAACACCAATCCGAATGGCCTGTGGATCGAGTCGAGTTCCCAGGGAGGAATTGGGAACAGCTAGAAGGAAATCTCCTGAGTGTGGTGCCTTCACCTCTAGGAGATGAGCTTTGTCCTTTTCTGAAGCGTTGGTGAGTAATGTGTTGGCGATTTTTTCCAGTGGGAGTGTGCTCTTTGGGAGGAGCTCGTCTACTGGAGGAGTCTGCAAGGGTGTCCCACCACATCGCTGCTTCAGTGAACCTGGGGTCTTGAGCTCCTACCACGTCTCTCAAGCGTCCGGGGACGATCTTCGTGACTAATGCAATGGAAGCCAAACACGAAGACAGAAAAGCAGGTAAAGCTACCTGCGTTGCGTTTCGCAACCCTATACCTCCCAGTCACACTAGGAGGGTTGCCTGATACCATTTGCTGATCCTCTAGTGACAGGTTCAGTGCCTTCTTAAAGGTTGATCTCAGGAGTGCGTCATATTTGTCGAGTGTTGGGTTGTCAAAAGAGGGTGCACACCTCAGGAAGTAAGTGAGTCTTGGCATAGTGAGAAACCTTGTGAGGAGATACAGAGCATGAAGATCGCTTATTCTCTTCTATTATATATAATTATATATATATATATATATTTTATATATAATATATATATATATATATATATATATTATATAATATATATATATATATATATATATATATATATATATATATATATATAGGGAAGTACCACCTCTATAGCTGGAATGGGGACCCTCATCCTCAGAGAAGACAATAAACGTACCTCAGGGAAAAACTCAAGGTTCTCCCCGGAGCTGTTTGAATATATATATATATATATAATATATATATATATATATTGACTGCTGCAGGTAGACTGGTGAGAGAAGAGACTGCTGGCGATAGACTGGTGAGAGAAGAGACTGCTGGTGGTAGACTGGTGAGAGAAGAGACTGCTGGTGGTAGACTGGTGAGAGAAGAGACTGCCAGTGACATACTGGTGAGAGAAGATACTGCTGGTTTTAGACTGGCGAGGAAATAGACTTCTGGTGGTAGACTGACGAGGAAGAGACTGATGTTGGTAGACTGGTGAGGATGAGAGTCCTGATGGTAGACTGGTGAGGGAAGAGACTGCTGGTGGTAGACTGGTGAGGGAAGAGACTGCTGGTGGTAGACTGACGAGGACGAGACTGCTGATGATAGACTGCTGAGGAAGAGACTGCTAGTGGTAGACTGGTCATAGATGAGACTGCTGGTGGTAGACTGGTGATAGATGAGACTGCTGGCGGTAGACTGGTGAGAGAAGAGACTGCTGGTGGTAGACTGGTGAAGAAGAGACTGCTGGTGGTAGACTGGTGAGAGAAGAGACTGCTGGTGGTAGATTGGTGAGAGAAGAGACTGCTGGTGGTAGACTGGTGAGGAAGAGACTGCTGGTTGCAGTCTGGTGAGAGAAAAGACTGCTGGTGGTAGACTGGTGATAGATGAGACTGCTGGTGGTAGACTGGTGATAGATGAGACTGCTGGTGGTAGGCTGGTGAGAGAAGAGACTGCTGGTGGTAGACTGGTGAAGAAGAGACTGCTGGTGGTAGAATAGTGAGAGAAGAGACTGCTGGTGGTAGACTGGCGAGAGAAGAGACTGCTGGTGGTAGACTGGTGAGGAAGACACTGCTGCTGGTAGACTGGTGAGAGAAGAGACTGATGGTGGTAGACTGGTGAGAGAAGAGATTGCTGTTGGTAGACTGGCGAGAGAAGAGACTCGTGGTGATAGACTGGTGAGAGAAGAGACTGCTGGTGATAGACTGGTGAGAGAAGAGACTGCTGGTGGTAGACTGGTGAGAGAAGAGACTGCTGGTGGTAGACTGGTGAGAGAAGAGACTGCTGGTGGTAGACTGGCGAGAGAAGAAACTGATGGTGGTAGACTTTTGAGGGTAGAGACTGATGGTGCTGTAGAGGTGAAGGGACAGACTGCTGGTGGTAGATTGGTGAGGAAATAGACTTCAGGTGGTGGACTGACGAGGAAGAAACTACTGGTGGTAGACTGGTGAGGAAATAGACTTCTGGTGGTAGGCTGACTAGGAAGAGACTGCTGGTGATAGACTGGTCAGGAAGAGACTGCTAGTGGTAGACTGGTGATAAATGAGACTGCTGGTGGTAGACTGGTGATAGATGAGACTGCTGGTGGTAGACTGGTGAGAGAAGAGACTGCTGGTGGTAGACTGGTGAGAAAAGAGACTGCTGGTGGTAGACTGGTGAGAAAAGAGACTGCTGGTGGTAGACTGGTGAGGAAGAGACTGCTGGTGGTAGATTGGTGTGAGAAGAGGCTGCTGGCGATAGACTGGTGAGAGAAGAGACTGCTAGTGGTAGACTGGTGAGGGAAGATACTGCTGGTGGTAGACTGGTGAGGGAAGATACTGCTGTTGATAGACAGGTGAGGGAAGATACTGCTGGTGGTAGACTGGTGAGGAAGAGGCTGTTGTGGTAGACTGGTGATGGAAGATACTGCTGGTGGTAGACTGGTGAGGGAAGATACTGCTGGTGGTAGACTGGTGAGGGAAGATACTGCTGGTGGTAGACTGGTGAGGAAGAGGCTGCTGGTGGTAGACTGGTGAGAGAAGAGACTGCTGGTGATAGACTGGTGAGAGAAGAGACTGCTGGTGGTAGACTGGTGAGAGAAGAGACTGCGGGTGATAGACTGGTGAGATAAGAGACTGCTGGTGGTAGACTGGTGAGAGAAGAGACTGCTGGTGGTAGACTGGTGAGAGAAGAGACTGCGGGTGATAGACTGGTGAGATAAGAGACTGCTGGTGGTAGACTTTTGAGAGAAGAGACTGCTGGTGATAGACTGGTGAGAGATGAGACTGCTGGTAGAAGACTTGTGATAGATGAGACTGCTGGTGGTAGACTGGTGAGAGAAAAGACTGCAGGCGGTAGACTAGCGAGAGAAGAGGCTGCTGGTGATAGACTGGTGAGAGAAGAGACTGCTGGTGGTAGACTGGGGACAGAAGAGACTGCTGGTGGTACACTAGTGAGAGATGAGACTGCTGGTGGTAGACTGGTGAGAGAACTGACTGCTGGTGTTAGACTTGTGAGGGTAGAGACTGATGATGCTGTAGAGGTGAAGGGATAGACTGCTGTTGGTAGACTGGTAAGGAAAAAGACTTCTGGTGGTAGACTGCCGAGGAAGAAACTGCTTGTGGTAAACTGGTGAGGAAATAGACTTCTGGTGGTAGACTGAAGAGGAAGAGACTGCTGGTGGTAAACTGGTGAGGATGAGAGTCCTGATGGTAAACTGGTGAGGGAAGAGACTGCTGGTGATAGACTGACGAGGACGAGACTGCTGCTGATAGACTGCTGAGGAACAGACTGCTAGTGGTAGACTGGTGATAGATGAGACTGCTGGTGGTAGACTGGTAATAGATGAGACTGCTGGTGGTAGACTGGTGAGAAAAGAGACTGCTGGTGATAGACTGGCGAGAGAAGAGACTGTTGGTGACAGACTGGTGAGAGAAGAGAATGCTGGTGGTAGAGTGGAGATAAGAGACTGCAGGTGGTAGACTGGTGAGAGAAGAGACTGCTGGTGATAGACTGGTGAGAGAAGAGACTGCTGGTGGTAGACTGGCGAGAGAAGAGACTGCTGGTGATAGACTGGTGAGAGAAGAAACTGCTGGTGGAAGACTGGCGAAAGAAGAGACTGCTGCAGGTAGACTGGTGAGAGAAGAGACTGCTGGCGATAGACTGGTGAGAGAAGAGACTGCTGGTGGTAGACTGGTGAGAGAAGAGACTGCTGGTGGTAGACTGGTGAGAGAAGAGACTGCCAGTGACATACTGGTGAGAGAAGATACTGCTGGTTTTAGACTGGCGAGGAAATAGACTTCTGGTGGTAGAAACTGTGTAGACGGAGGAAGAGACTGATAGTTGTAATGAGGGCTGGTGAGGGATAGAGAGTACCATGGTAGGACTGGTTGAGGAAGAGACTGCTGGTGGTAGACTGGTGAGGGAAGAGACTGCTGGTGGTAGACTGGACGAGGACGAGACTGAGAGAGAATGCTGATGAAGACTGCTGAGAGAAGAGACTGCTAGTGGTAGACTGGTCATAGATGAGACTGCTGGTGGTAGACTGTTGATAGATGAGACTGCTGGCGGTAGACTGGTGAGAGAAGAGACTGCTGGTGGTAGACTGTGAGAAGAGACTGCTGGTGGTAGACTGGTGAGAAAGAGACTGCTGGTGGTAGATAGGTGAGAAAAGAGACTGCTGGTGTAGACTGGTGAGGAAGAGACTGCTGGTGCAGACTGGTGAGAGAAAAGACTGCTGGTGGTAGACTGTTGATAGATGAGACTACTGGTGGTAAGGCTGGGTGATAGATAGAGACTGCTGGTGGTAGGCTGGTGAGAGAAGAGACTGCTGGTGGTAGACTGGTGAAGAAGAGACTGCTGGGTGTAGACTAGTGAAAGAAGAGTCTGCTGGTGGTAGACTGGCGAGAAAGAGACTGCTGGTGGTAGACTGGTGAGGAAGAGACATGCTGGTGGTAGACTGTGTGAGAGAAGAGACTGATGGTGGATAGATTGGTGAGAGAAGAGATTGCTGGTGGTAGACTGGCGAGAGAAGAGACTCTGGTGATAGACTGGTGAGAGAAGAGACTGCTGGTGATAGATTGGTGAGGAATAGACGCTGTGTGTATGAGGTGAGGAGGAAGACTGCTGGTGGTAGACTGGTGAGAGAATAGACTTTTGGTGGTAGATTGCGAGAGAAGAAACTGCTGGTGGTAGACTTTGAGGGTAGAGACTGGGAAGGTGCTGTAGAGGTGAAGGAAGACTGCTGGTGGTAGATGGTGTTAGGAATAGACTCAGTGGTGGACTGACGAGGAAGAGACTACTGGTGGTAGACTGGTGAGGAAATAGACTCTGGTGGTAGGCTGTCTAGGAAGAGACTGCTGGTGGTAGACTGGTGAGATGAGAGTCTGATGGTAGACTGGTGAGGAAGAGACTGCTGGTGGTAACTGACGAGAAGAGATGCTGGTGATAGACTAGTCAGGAAAGAGACTGCTAAGTGGTGAGACTCTGGTGATAAATGAGACTGCTGGTGGTAGACTGGTGATAGATGAAGACTGCTGGTGGTAGACTGGGGAGAAGAGACTGTGGTGGTAGATAGGTGAGGAAGATGCTGTGTGTAGGGACTGGGTGAGAGAAGAGACTGCTGGTGGTAGACTGGTGAGGAAGAGACTGCTGGTGGTAGACTGGTGAGAGAAGAGACTGCTGGTGGTAGACTGGTGAGGAAAAGAGGACTGCTCGAGGTAGACTGTGAGAATAGAGACTGCTGGTGGTAGACTGGTGAGGAAGATGACAAGCAGTGTGGTAGACTGTGAGATAGAAGAGACTGCTGGCAGAGATAATTGATGAGAGAAGAGACTACGGGGTAGACTGATGAGGGAAAGACTGCTGGTGGTAGAACAGAGTGAGAAAGAGACAGCTGGGGTAGACTGATAGATATAAGAGAATGCTGGTGGTAAGACTGTGAGAGGAGCCACTTCTGCGTAGACTGGTTGAGGAAGAATCATCTGGTGGTGGATTCGGTGAGCGAAGACCTCCAGGTATACCATTGTGGGAGAAAGACTGCGGTGGTAACTGGTGAGAACAGAAAACCATCTGCTGGTGATAGACTGTGAGACATACAGGACCACTGCTGGTGTAACTGGAGAGAGACATAGACTGCTAGTGGATAGCACTGTGAGAACTACAGACTGTTGGACACAGACTGCGAGAGAAAAGATAGTGGTGACAGACTAGTGAGGGAGACTGCTGGTGGTAGAGTGTGAAGAAGAGCACTACTGGTGGTATACTGGTTAGAGTAACAGACTCCTGTGTACTCTGAAAAGAACTAGCTGGTGAATAGACTGTAAGAAGAACTGCCTGGCTGTTAGACTGTAGAGAGAAGACTGTCCCCATGTGGTTAACTGTCCAGAGAGAAGAGACTGCTGGTGGTAAACTGTTGGCAGATACAGACTGCTGGTGGTAGATTAATTGGAGAAGCAGACTGCAGGTGAATAGATCTGGGCGAGATGAAACAGGGACTGCTGGGTGGTAAAATTTTGAGGGAAGACTGTTGGTGCTGTAGAGGTGAAGGGAGAGACTGCTTGTGGTAGACTGGTGAGGAAATAGACGTCTTATGGTAGACTGACGAGGAAGAAACTGCTGGTTGTAGACTGGTGAGGAAATAAACTTTTGGGGGTAGACTGACCAGGAAGAGACTGCTGGTGGTAGACTTGTGAGGATGAGAGTCCTGGTGGTAGACTGGCGAGGGAAGAGACTGCAGGTGGAAGACTGACGAGAACGAGACTGCTGGTGATAGACTGGTGAGGAAGAGACTGCTAGTGGTAGATTGGTGATAGATGAGACTGCTGGTGGTAGACTGGAGATAGATGAGTCTTCTGGTGGTAGACTGGTGAGAGAAGAGACTGCTGGTGGTAGACTGGTGAGGAAGAGACTGCTGGTGATAGACTGGTGAGAGAAGAGACTGCTGGTGGTAGACTGGTGAGAGAAGAGACTGCTAGTGGTAGACTGGTGAAGAAGAGACTGCTGGTGGTAGACTGGTGAGAGAAGAGACTGCTGGTGGTAGACTGGTGAGAGAAGAGACTGCTGGTGGTAGACTGGTGAGAGAAGAGACTGTTGGCTGTAGACTGGGGAGAGAAGAGACTGCTGGTGATAGACTGGTGAGAGAAGAGACTGCTGGTGGTAGACTGGTGAGAGAAGGGATTGCTGGTGGTAGACTGGTGAGAGAAGAGACTGCTGGTGATAGACTGGTGAGAGAAGAGAGTGCTGGTGGTAGACTGACGAGGAAGAGACTGCTGGTGGTAGACTTGTGAGGAAATAGACTTTTGGTGGTAGACTGACGAGGAAGAGACTGCTGGTGATAGACTGGTGAGGAAGAGACTGCTAGTGGCAGACTGGTGATAAATGAGGCTGCTGGTGGTAGACTGGTGATAGATGAGACTGCTGGTGGAAAACTGGTTAGAGAAGAGACTGCTGGTGGTAGACTGGTGAGAGAAGAGACTACTGGTGGTAGACTGGTGAGTGAGGGGACTGCTGGTGGTATACTGGAGAGAAGAAACTGCTGGTGACAGACTGGTGAGAGAAGAGACTGCTAGTGGCAGACTGGTGATAAATGAGACTGCTGTTGGTAGACTGGTGATAGATGAGACTGCTGGTGGTAGACTGGTGAGAGAAGAGACTGCTGGTGGTAGACTGCTGAGGAAGAGACTGCTGGTGGTAGACTGGTGAGAGAAGAGACTGCTGGTGGTAGACTAGTGAGAAAAGAGACTGCTGGTGGTAGAATGGTGAGGAAGAGACTGCTAGAGGTAAACTGGTGAGAGAAGAGACTGCTGGTGGCAGACTGGTGATAGAAGAGACTACTGGTGGTAGACTGAAGAGGGAAGAGACTGCTGGTGGTAGACTCGTGAGAGAAGAGACTGCTGGTGGTAGACTGGTGATATATGAGACTGCTGGTGGTAGACCGATGATATATGAGACTTCTGGTGGTAGACTGGAGAGAGAAGAGACTGCTGGTGGTAGACTGGTGACGAAGAGACTGCTGGTGGTAGACTGGTGAGAGAAGAGACTGCTGGTGGTAGACTTGTGAGAGAAGAGACTGCTGGTGATAGACTGGCGAGAGAAGAGACTGCTGGTGGTAGACTGGTGAGAGAAGAGACTGCTGGTGATAGACTGGCGAGAGAAGAGACCGCTGGTGGTAGACTGGTGAGGGTAGAGTTTGATGGTGCTATGGAGGTGAAGGGACAGACTGCTGGTGGTAGACTTTTGAGGAAATAGACTTTTGGTGGTAGACTGACGAGGAAGAGACTGCTGGTGGTGGTAGACTGGTGACTAAAAAGACTTCTGGTGGTAGACTGATGAGGAAGAGACTGCTAGTGGTAGACTGGTGATAGATGAGACTTCTGGTGGTAGACTGGTGTTAGATGAGACTGCTGGTGGTAGACTGGTGAGAGAAGAGACTGCTGGTGGTAGACTGGTGAGAGAAGAGACTGCTGGTGGTAGACTGGTGAGGAAGAGAATGCTTGTGGTAGACTGGTGAGAGAAGAGTCTGCTGGTTTTAGACTGGTGAGGAAGAGACTGCCGGTGGTAAACTGGTGAGAGAAGAAATTGCTGGTGGTAGACTGGTGAGAGAAGAGACTACTGGTGGTAGACTGGTGAGTGAGGGGACTGCTGGTGGTATACTGGTGAGAGAAGAAACTGCTGGTGATAGACTGGTGAGAGAAGAGACTGCTGGTGGTAGACTGGTGAAGAAGATTGTAGGTGGTAGAGTTGTGAGGGTAGAGACTGATGGTGCTGTAGTGGTGAAGGGACAGACTGCTGGTGGTCTGACGAGGAAGGGACTGCTGGTGGTAGACTGGTGAGGAAGAGACTACTGGTGGTAGACTGGTGAGGAAGAGACTACTGGTGGTAGACTGGTGAGGGAAAATTCTGCTTGTGTTAGACTGATGGGTAGATTGATGAGGAAGAGTTGACAGAGACCAAGATATAAAGGGAGACAGTGACCAAGAAGATAAAGAGGATGACAGAGACCAAGAAGATAAAGAGAGAGACAGAGACAAAGAAAATACACAGGAATAGTAACCAAGAAGACAAAGAATGAGACAGCACGAGGTAGATGATTAGGGACTGTGAAGCGAATGCTGACAGCAAGTTGTTGACGTCACCACCATTAGTTTCAGTACGATATCCATCATCACCCCAACCGTCACCACAAGCTTCAGCATGAGCGTCACCTCCAGCGTCACTACCAGTGTCACCACTAGCATCACTACCGGCGTCTCTAGCAACATAACCACCACCATCACTACCAGCGTCACCACCAGCGTCACTACCAGCGACACCACCAGCGTCATCATCAGCGACACTACTAGCGACACTACTAGCGCCACTACCAGCGTCACTACCAGCTTCACCACCAGCATCACCACCAGCATCACTACCACTGTCACTATTAGCGTCACCACCAGCGTCACTACCAGTGTCATCACCAGCATCACTACCAGCGTCACTACCAGCTTCACCACCAGCATCACCACAAACATCACTACCAGCGTCACTACAAAAGTCACCACTAGCATCACTAGCAGTGTCGCCAAAAGCATCACTACCAGCGTCACCACCAGCATCACCACCAGCATCACTACTAGCATCACCACCAGCATCGCTACCGCTTCACTACCAATATCACTACCAGCATCACTAGCAGCGTCACTACCACCATGGATTAAACCTTTCTGATCTACCAGAATGGAAAGGAGTTAGAAGTTAATTGGGGAAGCCAGACTGTGAAGTGAGGTGGGTAGGGGAGTGTGTAATAAGGGGTTAACTGTAAGGGTTTTGTGAAGTTAAGGGAAAAGTGAGCAGTGAAGAGGGTTTTGAAGAGGAAATTTTACTAGTAATTCAGTGGTGATTGCTAAAGCAGATACTAAGTGTACTAGGGACTGGAAAAAATAAATAAATATTATTGTATATGAGTAAAAGAGCGAAGAGTGAAAATGGCAGGCATTAGGGGGTACAGGCTGCCATAATTATTTTTATCTTTCTTCTTCAATTTCCATGAAGAAAGAAATCGTCATGGGGGCTGGAAAGGTGAAATGGAGAAACAGCGCCCTGGACAGTAAAACCCCAAAGTTGCCATCTACCAAAAAGTAAATGTCACTATCGCTGCAAGGTTGGCAACACCGCATCCCCAAACAAAAACAGTGGCACCAGCTCTTATTGCAGCGTCTTATGTGGTGATACCCAAATTAAATCCGGGGACTCAAAATATTGTGCGGGGCAAAACAGACAGAAAATGGGGCGTAATGCGGTTAGTAGTAGGAATGATAACCTTAACTCCATATGTAATGTTTTAATAGGTAAATGTGACCCCAAATACAGCCATTATTATTCAAAACCTACAAACAAGTGTTTACACTGTACTAAAGTCGCATGAAAACAAAAAGGGGGCCCCTTATGAAAAATGGTAAGGGGTGGGTGCTGATGGTGTATGTACAATTATGCAGGGTGCCAGAATTCTTTTGTGTGTAACAAAGCACTTTGGCAAGTTCCCCTTTAGCAGTGTACATTGATTTCCCAAAAATTTTATACAAATAAACCCTTTGCCAATATTGATGATTTGATTTTTTTATGAAAACAGGCCTTCACTTTTTTCATTAAATGAAGTCACTTTTTCCCCTAAATTGGCGAGATTAGGTTCTAGCAAACAAAATTGGGGGCGGCGGGTTATAACCCATCTCTGATCTTGGTTGGATGATACGGTGATGACGACGAGGTCAAAATAGATGTTCAATATAAAACGCTTAGATAGGAACAGAAAGGGGGGGTGGAGATGTGCCTACATTAAAAATGACTTAGTTAAAACCCCAAACCTGATTTAAAATTAAAAATAAACTGGAGATTCTAGGGTTTTGAAGTGCTGTTCCTGGGCCCAAAAAATTTAGAGGAACTATTTACCGCCCCCCTACCCGGACCATTTCTTAAAAGGGACTTTTCCAGAGTCTTGCCCGGAGTTAAAAAACAATTGCGAGAAAAATATGGGCGCTTCAATATCTGTTTTCGCGGCAAAATAAGGGCTAGGGAAAAAAGGTAAAAGGGAAAATTTTCTGGATTAATAGTTCATCAACTAATTAATACTCCACCGGTTAACAGTTCTCAGCCACTAATTGACCACATACTTTGAAACCGTTTGGGAAAAATTTGTCAGTCAGGGTCATTACCACAGGTCTTGTGATCATTTCTCTTTTTACTGCCCCCGGAAAACCCCACTAGGATGGATAGGCCTAAAGGCAAAAAATGAGGTCAACTAGAAATCAGTAAAGAAACACTGGTAAATAGGTACAAATTGTGACTGGCGGATAAAAGTTGCAGGACGAAAAACGATGCCTGGGAAAAATTCAAAAAATTTTTCATTTACCACCCTTGATAATATTGCACCGTTAAAGGGGTTTGGGGTTTTAAACGAAGAAACGAACCCTGGATGAATCTGAGATATTAGATAATTGAAATTCAGAGACCAGCCCTAAAAAGATTTAAAGCAAAAGAAGGATATTGCGCACTAAATAAATTCCAAAGGGTGGGAACAGAGTACAGAGACTTATAAAAGTGCAAGGTAAAGCACTATGCTAAAAAATTAAAAGATTTGGGCTCCCCCCAGAAGTTGGAACAACCAAAAAACATTGGGGTATAGCCTAAGCCAGTAGATGGGTTAAATAGTACTCACTACCGATAATGAGGTATCCCACGAAAATCAAAGGGGCAAATTGTTTTAAATTCCTACTACCATCTGTTGCATCAACACTGTAAGTAAACTACCAGCTGTATCAAAAAAACCCTTTTCCAGACTTGATAAGTTTCAAAAATACTATACCCCAAAAAGGGGTAACCCCAAAAAGTTGTCAATAGAAGTGATTCTGACTTTTTTCAAAAAGAATAAGCAGGTTAAGCCCCCAAATAAGAGCACAGGCCCCGAAAATCCCGTCTAATTCCTAAAAAAAGGGCTTCTGAACTGTCAATCCCTTTGCTACATAAAAAATCTATCAATCACCACTAATACGTACCCGGGGGGTTCGGAGGCCCGAGTTACTCCTTCTTCAAGAAAATAGTAGGTCTGAGTAAGCAACTTGGCCTGTAGTAATCAGTATAATATCAAAATTTAGAGGGGCGGGTATTTCAAAGTAGTTAAGTACCTTAATGACACCATCTTCCCTAGCTATCATCGGGGTTTAGAAGATCCTACTCAACCGACCCTCCCCTTTTAATCTGATGGATTCTGAGAACTGAATGTCAAAGGGGAAAACCCATGGTTGGTAACCTTTGACCCCGCAAAAGGCCTTCGATACTGTAAACCCAATATATTATGTAATAAACTTCAATTCGGTTAGGTTCTGTAGATGGTTTAAGCCACCTTTTGCAACAGGAGACAAATAGTCAAAAATCAACAAAAAAGAATGAAACCCTGCCCTAACATGTGGGGGTTCCCCAAGGTAGTATCTGGGTCCCCTTTTATTTTTATGTTATGTCAAAAATATGCCAATCAGTGTCAGTGCAAATCCCACTGTAGCAGATGACAGGGTTGTTAGTGTCGGTAAAGACCCACAAGATATTGCTGTTTTTCACTGGAACTGGGTCCTCAGAAAATGGTTAGTAGACAACAAACTATCATTCACCCAGGGGGAAAAATAAGCCCTTTTTTTTGGCACGAAAAAATAAACTGGAAGGGTAAATAATTTTTTGTTCAATGTAATGGGGAGCCCCTCACTTTGGTTTCATCAGAAAATATTTGGGAAATCCCTTTGCCCATGCTTTTCGGAGAATTTAAGGAAAAAGTGTAGTAAAAAGCGAATGCCAGACTGAAATTCCCGTATGACAAAACCCGTGTCTACCTTAGGCTCGCAGGACCTTGTTAGCCCTTTACAAAGCCTTTTGGATTACGCTTGCTTTCTTGGTACTCTGCCCCTTTACAAAAAAAAAGAAAGATAGACTTCAAATCCCCAGAACAAAATCGAAGATTCTCCTGGGACTGGGCCAAGAGAACATGTAGGGCCCGGATGAATTTAAACGTTGGATATGCTGAATGTTGAAGCAGGTAAACACTGAAGTAAATCATGTTTATAAAATTGCTCAAAAACAAGTCCAGAAATCTTTCGTCAAATTTTTTCAAGGTTGGGAACCGCAGAATCATAGTACAGGGGGAGAGAGCACAACTTTGTAGTACCCCCGTCCCCCCGGCCAGGCTTCAAAAACCCTTTTTTTGTACAGCAATAAAGGAATGGAAAGATGCCCCCACATGTCAAAGCCAGTCATAGCTGAACCGTTTAAAAAGAGTGTCAAAAAGTGTCTGATGAATGTAGTACAGAAAGGGAGGGGGAAAGATTTTTTTATTTTTTTGTAAACCTCGTGTAAAAATTTTCCCTATTCCTAGTAATGACCTCGTATTTTAGATAGTCTTTAAAGACCTTGGGGTTAGTGTAGTCTTTTGTATGATAAAAAGTTTTTATTTCATTGTAGAATAAAAGAAAATATTAAACCTTATATTATAATAATGGTAAAAGGCCCCATGGAAAAAAAGTCAGTTGACTTTTTTTGGGTCATCCCAGGTTCTCTACACATATGGCTGATAGTATGTAATTCTATGTTACTGGTAATTTGTGTATACATGAATTATAATTATCTTACTTTACTTACTTACTTACAGCATCACATACTACATCACCACCAGCATCATACCAGCATCACTGTAAAGCATTACACCAGCATCACTTCCAGCATCACTACCAGTATCTATACCAGCATCACTATCAGCATCACTAGCAGAATCATAGCAGCATCCACTACCAGCATCACTACCGCAGCTACTACAAGCATCAATACCAGCATCTCTATCAACATCCTACCAGCTTCACTGCCAGCATCTCTACCTGACATCACTACCAGCAATCACTACATGCGTAAACTACCAGCATCTCTATACAAACATCACTACAGCATCACTACCAGTATCTCTCCAGTGTCACTACCAGCATTACTTCCAAATCGTCAATACCAGCATCTAATACCAGCATCACTACCTGAATCATCCAGCATCACTAACCAGCATCACTACCAGCATCACCCAGATCGTCTCTACCAGCATCACTAACCTGTATCACAACCTGTGTCACTACCAAGTATCACTACCAGCAGTCACTACCAATATCACTACCAGCATCACTCAGTATCAACACCCGTGTCATTCCAGCATCACTACCAGCCCTCAAGCATCACTACCAGCGTCCACTCCAGACATCACTCTCGCGTACACAACCAATATCACTACCAGCATCACTACAACATTAACTACCAGCATCTACTACCATCAATCACCCAACCCAGCATCACTACAGCATCACTTACCAGCATTTTTACCAGCGTTTCACTATCAGCATCACTACCGGCATCACTACCTGCATTCACTGCCGGCGACACTTCCAGCGTCTCCACCAGCATCACCACCAGCAGTCACTACCAGTGTCACACTCCAGCGTCACATTCCAGACTTCTACCACCCAGCGTCACCGCCAGCGCCACTACATGCTACTCCAGGAATCTCACATCTACAGCATCATGGGACCAAGGCTTCACAAACGTCAATACTCCCACTTTACCATCAGCATTAATCCACCGTTTCCATATGCGTCCAACACCTGTGTCACTACCAGCATCACTACCGTGTCACTACCAGTATCACTACCAAGAGTCACTACCCAAATAATCCCCCACCTTAAAAAAAAACCCAAAGGGCATCACACCAGTACCTTTCAACACCCGTGTCCATTACGCCTGCAATCATACCCAGCATCACTACCAGCGTCACTACTCAGCATCCTACTTCCAGCATCACACTATGCACGTCAAAAATACCATTATCACTACCAGCATCACTAACATCACTACAGCATCATACCAACATCACCACCAGCATCTCTACTAAGCATCACTACAAGCGTCACTACTAGCATCCTACCGGCATCAACTACCAGCTCATGCCGGCGCCACTTCCAGCTTCTCCACCGGTCAACCACCAGCGTCACTACCAGTGTCACCACCAGCCGTCACTGTCCAGCTTCACCACCACGCGTCACCGCCAGCGCACTACATGCGTCACAGGAACATCTCCATCACCAGCATTCATGACCAGCTTCACAAACGTTAATACCTCCCACATCTAATAACCATCTGCATTGTCACCGTTTCCATAAGCGTCAACCCAGCGTCACTACCTGGCGTCACCCCCACCCATCATCTCTGTCTGCATCACCACAATCGTCACCATCACAGTATCACTATCAATGTCACCATAAGCGTCGCCACCAGCACCGATATCGGCGTCATCATAAAAGAACAGCAAACGTCACTACCAGCGTCGGTTGAACAAAAAGTGCGTCGTTCACTCACGTGTTGAGAGAATTTATTATTATTAAGGTGAAGTACTAAAACCTTCGGAGTCACACGAGTCTGTTAAAAGGAAGAAATGGGTAGGTAATCAGCCTTGTTTCAAGGAAAGGAAAGGTAACTACAACTGTATGGATCCTCTCATCAGCATCAGGAAGGAGCATACTCCATCTCCACGCGAGGGACACCCAGATTCATTATATCAGGTGTTTCTTGCAGCTCTTACTCGCCTCAGTAAGCAGTTCTCTCCTCGTCCTGGTTCCCTTCTCGTTGAGAATGACCAAGGGACCGTTAAGGATAGAGTAGGAGCGTAAGTGATAGGGATTAGGTACACTGGCAGAGAGGGGGATATAGTCCTGGTGGTCCAAACATCTGGATTTGTAATTTATGATAATCGTGTATTAGTTTTTGTTCCACATCTCTAATTATATCTACACGTAATGTGATTATGCATCTCTACATTTGCATCTACATAAGCAGTGTTTATTCATCTTTTTACCTAAATCACTCATTTAGGGATTGTACCACATTTCTTTACTAATATCTGTACTATTCTTCAGTTATAGCAAAATATATTAGATTGTGCACGAATGTGAACGAGTTCTGGTTAATGTGTCTCTCCTTTTTTTTTCATTGTGGTGCTGCTGATGTAGCTGGTATTTGTTAGAGCAACTGTATTGTTGCACTTCTAAAGGGCTTGAGAAATATGATTAATTAAACTATTAAATAAGTGCAATACTAAAGGCAGTGCAGTGGTCAGAGAAATGAGAGAGATACGTATATTTCACAAGAGTAAATAGTGAGTGGTGTGTGGTGAACGTAATGAGAATCGTAATTATCCTTCGTTCCAAAGGTGAGGAGAAATAACTCGTAATTTCAACGGCTGATACTCAACAGGGTTAGAGTTCGACAGGAGATACAAAGTTTGGACAGTATCACTGATGATAGGAGATTAATAAAAGGTCAGTATCAATGACATGCATGCTATTTAAGGTAATGGAGATAATCGGAAGTATAGTGCGTTGGAACACCGGTAGATGTAGTTTCATTAGTAGCAATCAGTACGGTATATGTATGTGTGCATACGTATGAGTGTACGTATTCTTGAAGGGAACGTGTGTATGTACTCTTTTGTGTAAGTATGAATGTGCAGAAGTATGTGTGCGTAAGTATGAGCATGCAAATCCGTTCTCGCAAAACTGAAGGAGTTCCATGACAGCGAAGTGAAATGAAGGAGAAAAAGAGATAGATAAGTGGGGGAAACTTGACTGTATTAATAGGCAGTTGTCACTATCGCACGAGAAACTTGACTGTATTGAGGCAGTTGACACTATCGCACCAGATAAACTTGACTGTATTAATAGGCAGTTGTCACTATAGCACGAAGAACTTGACCTAAAACGAACAAATCAAAGACACGTAGGCCAAGTCCTTTGTTGAAATGTCTTGGTCTCAGTGAGCGAAATGTTGTCTAATTAAAAGTTTACTATGTGCACATGGCTTTGATTCACCACGTATTTTTCGTCGACTAAAAACTACAGGAGCAAGCAGAGATAACAGGAAAAGACATCTAAATAGGCAAGTGTAAGGAATAGAATTCCACAAGGATAAGTGATGGGTTCAACCAAAAACGTACATTTGGAAGAGGACTTTCAGGTCGGTCCTGGACCATCGTCGACACAGCATTTCATCACTTACGGAAAGGTGCTCTTTCTGGAATAATGTGAACGACTTACCAGAAGAGCTAAAGTCCTATGAAAACTTGCTGGCATACGAGTGAAACTGATGGGGAAATAAAATCCGCAGAGGACAGTAAAAGCTGCAGTAGAACCTGGAATACTGAGGATGGGTAAAGAAGACCGGAAACTGAATACTGTATCGAGGAACAGAAGCTGTAAACCTCACACAAGGAGAAAGATCTAGTGGTGAGCATTATGGTAAACACTTTACCAGAGGTGAACATCACACGAATAACCTCTGCAACGAACTTACCTTTGTCAGGAATCACAGGAGAGTAGTTGTCAACATGCCAAGCCTGTGCCAGTTTAGACTCAAGCAACCACACATAGTTGACTACAAACCCTAAATGAAAACTGCTGACCAGACTGCATGTACAGGTAGAAACCGCTGCCCTTGGTGACACAGGTCCCCAAAATTATATACCATATAATAGCTACACACGCTGATTTAGCCATTATCATTCAGCGAGTTATAAGATTCAGTAAATATATCGATGACCACAGCCCCGGATATTGCCCACCCTCACGACATCCAGTTGTGCTCAGCTTTATTATATCCAGTTGTGAGGTTTATCACTTCTGGTGAAGTTCATATCCAGTTACGGCCAGGATCATAAGTAGTTCTAGCAAGGTTTATATCCAGTTACGGCAGGTTTTATGTAGTTCTAGCCAGGTTTATAATCCAGTTAAGGCCAGGTTTTATGTAGTTTGCAGGGTTTTTTTTTTTTTTTTTTTTTTTTTTTTTTTTTTTTTTTTTTTTTTTTATTTGGGTTTTTTATTCCCGGGTTTTTTTGAGTTCAGCCGGTTTATATGTATTTAGCCCGGTTTTTTATGTAGTTTGGGCCCGGTTATAAAGTTCCAAAGGAAATATATTTATTCT